>CM022183.2:8326399-8923819 GCA_011420285.2 Erysimum cheiranthoides | reverse complement strand
CAAGTCACTAAATTCGCCACAACATATGTACTGTTTAGACGCTCATCTTTTGTGGATTGAAACCCATCACTCTCCCAATCTATTTTCTTTGTTCTCACTGGTTACTATAATTATGTATTCTTGATCCAATATTCATGATTTCTTTTGCAACCTCCACACTTTTTCAGATTTAATATATAGACGAAGAACTTTCGTATAAAGAGCGACAAATTACTTAATAACTATGGTTTCAGCTGCAACTGCCCTAGATGTCTGTAAGATTCTTCATCTTTCGGATCTTGGGGCCTTTATTGTACTTTCGTTAGAACAAATAATCCAATTTCGTCTATTTAAAACCTGATTAGTGATTACTCTTATACAATGATTCTCTTTCTGATTTATAATATATTTTTTTCAACAAACATATTAAAACTCCATCGTTTGTTTTTTCTAAATAATAATAAATTCATGTAAAATAAAATTTAGAGATGACACAAAAGAAGTCTAAAGCAATAAATTTTCAAATTGCTTTAGAACTTCAAATAGTTAGGACTAGTTTTGGCGTTAACAAAAGGGTAAACGCTCAAACCGAAAGGTACAGCTCCTACCCAAAACTGTTGCACCTCTTTTCAAACCTACTGGTTTATTTTCATAACAATCTTGAAAATGCCGGACATTATATTCCACACACTCCTCACAACCCTTAACAGTTAAGTCATCCGTACACTGAACCATTACATATATCTTCTTATTCCCTAACCTCTTCTCGCCCGCCGCGTATAGTGCAGGCTTGTCCACATTTTTTCTTTGACTGACAGCTATACTTGTCAAATTATCAAGGAGAATTAAAAACTCTGAAACTGAATCACCAGTATGACTTTTTGCGTTCTGCCTTTCCCTTGCGGTATTAATACAAAAATTGTCATCGTAATTGATCTGGCTTGCAGTATTGATCGAAGAAAACTCGAGAAGACATTGATCATACCATATTATTGCCCCCTTATTTCTCGGACATCTCTTACCAAGCTGTCATTTACATTCCACAATCAATATCAACAATCAACACACTAAATTTCATATAAGATAATTTTTCTTGCCTATAATACATTCATCTGAAGATGTTACAAGAAATGACGTGTGTGTGTGTGTGCACGTGTAATTACCTCAGACCGGGCAGTGGCAAAGCAGGAGCGGCATTTGGGCCCGTAAGTGTCTCCACGGCATTGAAAGGTGATGTAGACCATTTCAGGATTAAAACGAACTTCATTACGATCGCTCCTACCCATAGAGATGTAACCGCCACGAAAAGCTTCCCTATTTTTAGACAAGTCTTGGATGGATGCCGGAATTGAGGATTTTCTCATAGTGGCTTCCTGGCTTGTATTCCCCTTGTTTGGCTGAGCACTTGTGGTGTAGGTACGCATTACTCATGCTCAAGGACAAAACGATAGGCATAAGGAGCAGTTGCGTGGCCACCATGACCATGATAGGGACTAAAATGAGGCGTTTTGATACCGAAAATGAAGAGTACATCGTTTTGGAATTTTGATTTTTTTGTTTTCTAAACGGTGATCGTTTAGCGTTGAGATAGTGGTGTTTATGTAGAATATTCAAAGGGATTTAGATATTGAATGGGTATAAGTTATATATTTAGTTTACAATTTTTTTGTTATAGGAAGTTATATTGATAAAATTAAGTTTATAATAAAATGTATATATATATATATATAGATTTTGTAATTGAACATGAGTGAGGAGTTAGTATTTGCGGCGACAAAGGGGCGGAAGAAAAAGTAAAAGTTCAAAGGTGTGACTAAGTTAAAATTCTTACAATCACACAATTGTATGGTGGCGACCTAGAATGAAGGAAGTTTAAATTTAGAAACATGCCTAGAAATTTTTAAATATTTAAAATTTTATTAATAAATTTATTACAAAAATTTTAGCAAAATGTATAAAATAATTTGTCAACAAACATATAACAAAATAAAAACAATGTATCAGTGTCGTTATTTTGTTACCATCCGAATTCAAATCGGCATAACGTATGTTGTTAACAAATAAGAAATAATTTTGGTGACTAATACAAATTAAATATAAAAATTCTGTTATACAAAATGTGGTATCTAACATAAAAAATTGTGTTTAGACATTTATAACAGGTCAGTACATTTTAGGTGGTTCACATTTGTATGTTGATAAAACTAGCCCTGTGCTAACGGATTAAACCAACAAAACCGAGTTTCTAGGTTATTGGTTTTCATTTAATTTCCAGCTGATAACCGATCGGTAGATTTATAATTAGTTTAATCGAATCGATTTAGGATTAAGAGTGTTAAGAGAGTTGTGTTGAGAATATTAGAGGAGACATAAAGGCCCAACACAAACCCAATCTTATGATCCAATACAAGTTTACAAACCCATGTAACTAGGGTTGAGCAAATCCAAAGCAAGCTTATTGTAGCTCTTGTAGAGTTTAGTAAAAGAGATACTAAAAGAGATTGAAAACAAGATAAAAGAAATAGCTTATTAAAGCTTTATTAAGTGCAATAAATATAAAAGAGAGTAAGAGATTTAAGTTGTCACCAAGATCAAATATATTCTTTGATTAATCTCAATCTTATGATCCAATACAAGTTTACAAACCCATGTAACTAGGGTTCTCTAGCAAGCTTAGATTCATATATATATGCTATAATGATCATCAATGTAAGCATCTTTGGGAGTTGCCATTTAGAGCAACTCTCTACTTTATCCTTCTATGAGATTAATCAAAGAATATATTTGATCTTGGTGACAACTTAAATCTCTTACTCTCTTTTATATTTCTTGCACTTAATAAAGCTTTAATAAGCTATTTCTTTTATCTTGTTTTCAATCTCTTTTAGTATCTCTTTTACTAAACTCTACAATAAGCTTGCTTTGGATTTGCTCACATGGTATCAGAGCATCAGGAGATCAGGGATCTATCGTTTCAACAATCTATAGCTTCTGCTTTTCTTTCTTACGATTAAAGACTGAAGATGGGTTAAAAAAAAAAAAAAAAAAAAAGAGCATCTTTGTCTGAGTTGTCGTGAAGCTTCAAGTAAGAGA
The DNA here is from genome assembly GCA_011420285.2 of Erysimum cheiranthoides. Lineage (NCBI taxonomy): Eukaryota > Viridiplantae > Streptophyta > Magnoliopsida > Brassicales > Brassicaceae > Erysimum > Erysimum cheiranthoides. Next base: position 8,920,747 of record CM022183.2, on the reverse strand, counting down.
ACACTGAAGAGTTTGGTGATGAAGGCTGTTGATCGAGGCACAGAACAGGAGCTCATACAGCTAATGCATCCTCAAAAGCAGAGATCTCCAAATGGTACGTTTTGATTTCCTCACCGTATAGAGAGTAAAGAGTTTAGGTTGAAAGATTTGTCTCTGGAATTGCTTCATCAAAGGATGCTTGAATTGGCTGGTCTTGGGTTTGATAAGGTTGTGTTAAAGCTGCAAGTTTATGTTGGTTTCTTTGGCAAATACAAGATTCTTACTGAGTGCACACAAGATGTTCGGTAAAATGCCACACAGAAAAATAGAGGGGTAAATGGAGATTGTTGGCTAAATGGATGGAACGTAGAGTGTGAGGTGGTTGAATAAGAAGCTGAGAGTGAGTGTTGCGTCATTTGGTGTGGAAGATTATTCATCTTCATTGTAAAACGGCTTAGGGGAGTTAAACGAGGTAAAGAAACCCGGACTCTTCGTGAGATAAATAGGCTACAAAGATAGACCTGAATAGATCTCACACTAAAGACTGATTTTATGGTGAAGTGAGGTTATTGACTACTTCAAACGAACTTGCCTCGAGCTCTCTTCTCTTTCACAAACCGTTGCACTTATGCTTGGAAAATCGAAGCTTGCGAAGCACATGTCTCTTGGTCTCATCTTGCTGTGAATAATTTATCATATCTCTTGGATTGAAGAAGAGAGTGAGATTGATTCTTGAAGATAGGAGTGTGGCTGAGATTATATGCATTCACTGGAAATCATGATCTACAAATCAAAGGTAATGTCTCTATTCTTACAAGCTGAGACAGACCAAAATGAAAGAAGTAGAAATTGAGTGTGATAGCTTGAGAAAAAGGGAACAAATGGTTAGACTTGTAGGACTGGAAATTTTTGATGCTAGAAAGAATAGGTTCTAGTAGTTTTGGACAGAATTGCCAAAGAGAAAGGAGAAGAGACATTGTGTTTGATTTAAAGCTAAGACAAAGCTGCATTTGTGTCACTCAAAGGAAATGAGTGATTGTGTTTTTCAGAATAGCATGGGAGCACCTCTGAGAGAGTGGAAAACTCTACAAGTGTTAACCCAAAATCTGGAAATTGGGAATACCTCTGAGAGAGTACTGTTAGCTCTACAAGTATCAACCCAAGTAAAGTGGGTAAAGAAACCCCAAGAAGTAAAAGAATGGTCAGACATACCTCTGAGAGAGTTCATAAAACTCTACAAGTATAGACCTTATATGGTTTTGAAGATCAAATGAAGAAGGTCTTTGTAATGAAGTTCTTCTACGTCTCCTTGTGATATGCGAATTTTCTGTCCAGTCTACTAGGTTGTTATCTTCAGTTCCTAGAAGCTCTAATGGTGGTCTTCCTTTGTGCATACAAACTTAGCAACGTTGTTTTCACACCCGTAGCTAAGTTTGCGGGGGAGTATTAGAGGAGACATAAAGGCACAAACCCAATCTTATGATCCAATACAAGTTTACAAACCCATGTAACTAGGGTTCTCTAGCAAGCTTAGATTCATATATATATGCTATAATGATCATCAATGTAAGCATCTTTGGGAGTTGCCATTTAGAGCAACTCTCTACTTTATCCTTCTATGAGATTAATCAAAGAATATATTTGATCTTGGTGACAACTTAAATCTCTTACTCTCTTTTATATTTCTTGCACTTAATAAAGCTTTAATAAGCTATTTCTTTTATCTTGTTTTCAATCTCTTTTAGTATCTCTTTTACTAAACTCTACAAGAGCTACAATAAGCTTGCTTTGGATTTGCTCAACCCTAGTTACATGGGTTTGTAAACTTGTATTGGATCATAAGATTGGGTTTGTGTTGGGCCTTTATGTCTCCTCTAATAGAGAAAGAGTAACGGTAAGGAAGATGGTGAAAACAAGGGGAGAATTGCGGAAGAAAAAAGAAGCAGAAGATCTCAAAAGTAATAGAAGGAGAGGGTTCGAATCCAGTGGACGAAGGGAGAGAGAAAGCTTTGATTCTGGCAGACGAAGGAGGAGAAGGGTTCGAAAATCCGGCGGACGAAGGAGGAGAGAAGGCTTCGATTCCGGCGGTACTAGATTCGATTATTGGCGAAAAAGAAGGAGTAGATTCAAATCTGGTGGTAGAAGAAGAAAGGGTTTCGAAACCAACTATTCAGGAGGATTCCTATCTCCAAAATCAAATAATGGAGAAGAAAAAGAAGACAGAGGAGGAGATAACGATATCGATGGCTCGGGATCCATATCTCTGGAATCAAATAAAAGAGAAGAAGAAGAAGAAGAAACAGGAGAAGAAGATAAAGAAGAAGAAACAGGGGTAGAAGAAGAAACAGGAGAGAAGACGAGAAAGGAGAAGGACAAGGGGAAGAAGAAGAAGATGAGAGAAGGTCGAACTTAGGAACCAACTCGAGGAGTTCAAGCCGAAGTGAGAGTGACAACATCGATTCAAATGTAAGTACCAATGGTCTTTGTATTTTGGAGATCTCTTGATTAGTCGGCTAGAATTGATTTGGAATTTTGGAATTTAAGTAAAATTGGTAGAACTGGGAACAACTAGTGTGTTTAAAGCTGGTAGAACTGATTAAAACTAGTGTGCGTAAAACTGGTAGAATTGAGTACATATAGTGTGTGTAAAACTGGTAAAAATAGGTAGAACTCTTAGTCTTATGAGAAATCGTTGAGACAATATTACTGATTATTGCAGGATTCATATGAGGAACTGGCAGCTATGCAACCTTTAGGAATGTACTTCCCTCTCTGAGTGAATACAACAAGAAAATCAAGCTATCGACAAAGTGTCATATCTATGAAACTTTGACAAAGATAGAGGACTTGAAGCATCCGCTGACTAAGAATGAGAGGGATTGGTTTGAGAATCATTCACAGTTCAAGCACATTTTCCACATGCCAAGGGACCCAAACCACAAGGTTATGGGAATGTGGATTTTTTTTCTTCGAATAGCACGCATAGAAAAAAAGAATGAAGTTTGGTTCATCAATTCGCTATAGTCTAAGGGAGCACACCTTGATGTCAAGATTAGATTGTGAGAGCTATCCACTGAATTATAAAAATGCGGGCAGTGAAGCATTTAAGAAGAAACATTTTAAAAAGCTTAAAAATGTTAGACTTCAAGACGTGAAGAGAAGCTAGTTGGGATGGGTTGTTTCAATTTTCATTAATTTTAATACTATTTTACCTTTGATGAATTTATTAATTTTAACTATATGTGAATGACATTATTTATAAGTAGTTGCAAAACTTTGGACAAATTCTTTTTTTGTACTTCTCTTTAAAGACGAACTTTAAAATTATTCGAACATTCGTTAAGGTATTAGAAGTCCGCCGGCTACTGTCGATACGGGAACGTCTAATTGTTTACCTTATGTTCCGAATGAGCATTGTGGTATTGCTAATGTGTCATCAAAGGATGCTTCATATCTCTTTTTCGGTGTGGAAAGACCATTAGTTTTCTTTCTCTTTGTCCTTTATTGTTGAATTTTTTCTATGATGTAATCGGTTTCGAGCCAGTTTGCAATAAAGTGTTAAAAAAAAAAAAAATTATTCGAACAGTCAACAGATCTTCGACTTCTATAATTTTGAATTAATTGAAATAATAAAATCAAACCCGAAAAGATATCCGTATACTTATAACTAACAGAATGTTTGAAAACCTTATGTAGAAATAAATAGAGTATTAGATCATGTTAGCCCATATGTCGTAAATTACTGTGTTAGCCCATATGCTTTTCAATGTATTAGCCCAATATTTTTTTCAACTCTATCCCTTTAAGGATTTAACTAGGCCTGCGGTTTTTGTCTGAACCGATTGGTCCGAACAAATCGAACCGGACAGGATTTTTTGGTATTCGGTTCATAATCGGTTTAGCAATCGGTTTGATTCGGTAGTGTTTTAAATCATGTTCGGTTTACGATTTGATTCAGTTTAGTTTGGTTCGCCGAACCAATCGGTTACCTATCTTTTTCTTTTATAACCAAAATTAAACCGAGGTTAAACTGAATCAAACCAATAAATATATATAAATACAAACCGAATTAACAGATTTTATCCGATTTAACCGATTTTAACCAAGAAAAACTAAAAAATCGATTCAATTTGGTAGAATTTCAATAAACGAAAACCAAACTGAACCGAACCAATTATTTAATCGGTTAATTTTGGTAGTATTGTCTAATAACAGAAAAACCATAAAACGAGATGACCGGCTCAGTTCGGTTTCGGTTAACCGAACCCGTAGGACTAGTTTTAACCCTCAGGTTTTAGTTTTACTCTGGCACTAAAAAGCATGTCTGATTAATTGAAGCTGAAACTTTTAATATCAAAACATTTACATATATATATATCAATTGTGTTAGCTTTCTTTTTGTGTAGGGTTGTGGATGTGCCTCCCCAGCCACCCACCCTATATAATTTGGCCTTATCCGCCCAAAATCATTCTTTAAATGATTCTGCCCCCTTCACATGTTGTATTTAACCCAATTCGTTATTTATTTATTTATTTGTATGTATGATGAGGCTCTTGTATCTATTTGCATGGGCGGACCTACGTTATAGATAGGGGTGGCAAGTGCCACCAGTAACATTAAAGTAAATAACATTTTTACACTTAACAAAATAAAAAATGTGGCAAAATGGTTAGTAATGCACCCATTAAATAATTGAAGTGCCAAGTTCGATGCTCCCTTGTTACATTTTGCACCCACTAAAATCTCATGCTGGGTCCGCCACTGTCTATTTGCTACAAACAATTTTAGAATTACTAACGTTTTTTTATAACATCTCAATTAATAACATTTTATCACCGTCGTTACTAACATTTAAAGATCACATTTAAAAAAAAAAAATATTTAAAGATCACCACGAGTTTGTTTACTTGAATAGTTTAATTTTAATATTTTATTAATAAACATATATAGTATATAAGACTATTTTTGGATCGATGTATAGAGAAATAACGTGCGATAAAAATAAAAAAAGAGGCATTGACTAAGGGAGATAAATGGTAGAAAGTGACAAGATGTTAAGAGTGTGTCAATTCTTGAGGGTACAAGATCTAAGAGCATATATTATCTTTAATTATAACATTGTTTTATGGCATATAGAAGCAAGATTACGATGTTACTTTTACATACATTTCAATCCAATCAATGCTTTTTGTGTTTTGGATCTTTAGCACTTTAAATCTTTGGACTAGAAATACATCAGTTTCCTCTCTTATTATTCAACCAATTGTTTCATATCAATTATGATATATCGGTAATTAACATTCATGTTGCTAGACATTAAAGAAAAAAACATTTCTGTTGCTAGACATAAGTTTTTTTTTCTTTTTAATGTTTTATAAGTTTTTTTTGTTTTGAATGTTTTTTTATCTAAAAACTCAAATGGACCCTTTATAATGTTGACATAAGATTGAAACCTTTAAAAACTCAAATACTACTTCAGTCATATGATTATAGTTATATATATAATCTTGACATAAGATTGAAACCTTTAATGAAGGTATCTAGTATCATTAAATACTAGAGGAAATTTTCAAATGAAAAGTTACGTTGAAAAGTTAAGTGAGGACACAGAGGAGCAAATATTTTTGTATAGGAAAGTTGGACGTTGACGAAGAAAACTTATTAATTAAGAGTGTTTTAAGATGAAACTTGCGGATACAACTTGTATCACTAGATGTTAAAGTGACAAATCATTAGATTTTTTTTCTTTTTTGATCAGAGACAAATCATTCGTTTAGATCAATATTTTTTAACAGATTTTAGTATTATATCTAACTCTGTCTTGGTGTGTTACAATTTTGTAAGATGATTAAACCATCACTGAGGTATTGACGGCGACAATATAATTGTAATGTTTTATTTGGTTATAGAACAAGATTTCTATGAACATGCATGTTCGTAAGGATAACAACATCGTACGTCAAAAAACGATCTCCCAATCCAACTTGCCATACTCTCAACCATCTCAAATATATATAGAAATTAATATTATTGGCTTATGGTTGGAGTCCTCGAGAATGTTCAAACGATGATATTGAATTAAATTTTTGTTCTCATTTATACATATGCTCCAAAAAGAAAATTATATAAAATGACAAAAACCAAAGAGAACAAAGAGAAAAAAATATAGTAGAGTAAGTGAGTAACACTTTGCTCTTTAACCAAAAAAAAAAAAAAAAAGTGAGTAACACTTTGCTCCATAACACATGCACCCACAATTTTTAAACTTAAACTATTAACCAAAAAAGTTTGAAAAAAAAAACTACAAGGGATAACTGTGTTTTTATATATATGTAATATGTGCATAAACAATTCACTCACCAGTTCTCCTAAAATTTATAACTACCCTATATATTAGCCAATCTTCCCATAAGTTATTTATATAAATAATAAAAATTAATTTAAAACTCTTTGTTATAAATTTAATGCTATATAATTTTATAAATAGTTTTATTTAATAAAATATATTTTTTTATTTTATTAAGAATTTTTACTATGTTCGAATATTATATAGTGGTTTTATTTGTTTCATAATATTTTTAAGCATATCTTGGAATTGTAATTGACTTATTTTTAAAGACACCAAACCGCCGAATTGAAATAGTCTAATTCTGGGTGAAAAGTTTATAAGTTTTTTTTTCCAAAGACAATTTTAATAAGCATTGTGAATTATAAGAAGAATTTGTTAATTTTGTTGTGATCTCCAACTAAAATGATTTTCATTAACCAAAAAATAAAAATTAAATGATTTAAAAAATCATATTATTTTTATAATTTACTTTTGAGATTAAAACTAAATAATTATGAGAGTTAAATACATTTTAAGTCATATAATTAATTTTTTTAGATCAAAAAGTTAATTATTTGTAAATTAGGAAAGAATTAGTTTTGAATTGAAATTTTTAATGCACATAATATATAAGGAATCAAAAATATTAGTTTTTGTAAGTTTATTTATTGTTTAAATGTGTTTGGTTTCTAGTTTTAGAATAAGTAGTATAAGGATAGTAAAATTAAAAGTGTTTGGTAAGTAAAATAGTAAGATAAAATAAATAAATAAGTGAAAAAATTGTGGACTTGACACATAAACAATCAAAACCCTCTTTATTCTATAGAAGATGTGATTTTAGAGTTACAAAAGTTTTTGCAAATCTGCAGTATATTTTTGGTTTAAAAAAGTTTATTCCTGTATAAAAATTTAGGTGAACGAAGCTCGAGTTTTAATCTGAGATACTCTTCAGATTCAAAATTTATTCTCAAATACTCCTCAATTCTCAAAAGACAAAAATACCCTTAATGATAGTTGATTCCGGGTAATAAGAGTTAAATATAATTAAATGGGTAAGTGTTCAACGAAAAACACAGTAGCTCAGTGGTTGCGAGCTTCATGTGCACGCTTGCGCGCGCGCGCCCCTCGGGTTCGAATTCTATTATGCGTGGTATAACTGGTAATACTAGAGTATACTAGGTATATGTGGTACAACTGGTAGGGTAGGGATACCAGTTGTACTAGTACAACTGGTAATATTAGGTATACGTAGTACAACTGGTAGGCTAGGTATACCAGTTGTACTAGTACAACTGGTAATACTAGGTATACGTGGTACAACTGGTATGCTAGGTATACCAGTTGTACTAGTACAACTAGTAATACTAGTTATGCGTGGTACAACTGGATACCAGTTGTACCACGTATACCTGGTAAAGGGGTAATTTCGTACTTTCAATAAAAGGAGGAGAGTATCTAGATTAGAGAAGAGTATGTAGATTAATTCTTTGGCCTAGAGGTGTATCTCAGATTTTCGCCCACGAAGCTCGATAAAAAAATATAACCAATTCTTATCAAATACGAATTATGACACTCTTAAAGCCAAGTGGGACAACACACGTGTCGAAATTTGATTAAACTGTCGATACTTTACTTATGAATCGGTTGATTTAATTTGGACCCATTGTAATCGCTTGCTTCCATAATTAGGCAAGGAAAATTGAGTTCATTAATTCTCAATCTTTCCAAATTGAGAATCTCAACTGTTTTTCAACACCAACTTAATGTTGAGTACAAATTTGTATACTTAATTGCTTATGCGTGTTCTTATGTGCCCAGACACAGTTCTATTATATTAAATTTTATCTTCTAATGTTCATATTCCAAGATTATAAATTCGTAAATTTGCTTTAAATCGTTTACTTTGAAAACTATTTACCATGTATTGTTGATCGAATCATAATGGTTAGTTAATATAAAAAGAAGTTAGAGGAATGTGGTTGGGAATGCGATGACTGAGCCTTCAGAGTTTTTGTTTTCAAATAATATGTGGTTTATAGTAGTTTTGATCAAATATGTAAGCATAATAACATTTTCAATTATTTATTTTTACTTTTTTTCTAGGGTCCAAACGTTCAGTGGCGGAGCTAGAAATATATGTTATTGGGGTCATAATATGAAAACGTAAAAACCGTAATACTAAATACGGTATGAAATAAAAAAAATTAAAACTCTAAAACTACAAATGTGTTATTTAGTTTTGTTTCTTTAACTCTAAAACAAAACATTTATTGGATTTAACATATTTGCTGGTTTATGAATAACTTAAAAAAAAGGTAAGTGATGAAAAAAATATTTCAAATAACAAAAAACTATAGTCAATAAAAGAAACTAAGGTAAAACAAAAGAAACAAATCATTATAAGATTAGAAGCGAAAAAAAATAACAATTACTAATGATAATATTTAATAGAAATTGTAATCAATGCATAATACATATTAAATTATATTAAGTTAAATTGGACCAAAAAAAAGAAAAACAAAAGAACTGAACGGAGATGGGAGCAGCTATGGAGATTGATGGATGTGCCTGACTCGCTATTTGTAAAGGTTTTCAAAGGGCGGTATTATCGAAACTCAAATCCTATGGAAAATATAAAATCATATTCGTCATCCTATGGTTGGCGAAGTATGGTCTCTGCTCGCTCTCTGGTGGAAAAAGGACTCATTAAACGAGTTGGTTCAGGAGATACCATTTCTGTATGGCATGACCCTTGGATACCATCTCAATCCCCGAGACCAGCTAAAAGCAACGGGTCCCTCATGGACCCCTCCCTTCAAATTTCACACTTGATTGATCATCGGACACGATCTTGGGACCTTGACAGTTTGCGGTCACACTTCGACCCTTTGGATGTTGAGTTAATCTCAGCTATCCCCCTGAGTTATAGCAATATCCCGGACTCCCTTGGTTGGCATTTTACAAAGAATGGAAAATACACGGTCAAATCCGGGTATCACACGGCCCGTATGCCGAACACAACTCTGGTATCTCCTTTGGTTTATGGGCCTAACTGTATCCCGCTTCAAGCTCATGTCTGGAAAATTAAATATCCACCGAAACTTCAACATTTCATGTGGCAGGCTCTTACTGGATGTATTTCCGTCACTGCTAATCTCAGTAGACGTGGAATTAATTGTGATGTAGTATGTGCTAGATGTGGTCATTTTGAAGAGACGATTAATCACGTCTTATTCGAATGTCCACCAGCCCGCCAGGTATGGGCATTATCCCAAGTACCCTCAGGTTCTCAGGTTTTTCCCTCGGCATCCTTATTCACTAATATGGACTTTTTGTTTTGGCGACAACCACCCCAAGCCCAGAGCGACTCTTACCCTTGGGTATTGTGGTACATTTGGAAGGCTAGAAATGCAAAAATCTTTGAAAACAAAGATGAGAGCCCCCTCGAGGTGGCCCTTCTGGCAAACACGGAATCTCAGGCTTGGCAACAGGCACAAGTGGAGGAAGAGGGTACAGGCTCACCTGTTTTGATGCAGACCTGCCCTATCCCACGCTTAAACCCTTTGTCGAGATTGTATAATGGTCATCGATGTTACGTGGATGGCTCATGGAAGGAGACGGATAACTTTGCAGGTTATGGTTGGTTCTGCACTTCACATAGTTCGACGACAACGATGGGAGCTACTAACCGACGACGAAGTTTATCGGCCCTACACGCCGAAGTAGAGGCCTTTGTGTGGGCGATGAGGTGTATGATTGGCGCAGGCAATCAACAAGTGGCTTTCCTGACTGACTGCTCTGACCTGGTGAAGATGGTGTCTTCCCCAACAGACTGGCCGGCGTTCGCAGCCTACTTAGAAAACATTGCAACCGATAGGGAAGAATTCTCATCTTTTTCTTTGTCTATTATTCCACGGAAAGAGAATGTAAAAGCGGACCGTTTGGCACGATATGCTCGTACCACGCCGCATGCTGTTACCTTTGTAAACAACATTCCTTCCAATTGGCTTTTATAAGCTAATCAATATAAGCAGTTGTCAAAAAAAAAAGGAGATGGGTGCAGTCGTCCTCATGGGCTGGGGTCAAATACGGTACTCATCAAACCAATTTATCAAACAAATATTTAACGTTACTTTATGATTTTAGAAATTTTGTTGGGGTCATCTGACCCCCTTGTGATACATGTAGCTCTGCCCCTGCAAACGTTTAACCGGATCCTCTTTCGAAATTTGCGCATAAACGCTACCATATGCAAGTGTCGTTCACATGGAACATTTTCTCCTCTTCGATCTTCCAAGTTTTCATTAGAATATTTGCTATTACCACCATGAACTGCATTTGCGGCTGCTCCATACGGGCTCACGCCTTAGGTTTTACAGATCAGACAGAAAATGGCTCTATATAGAAACTAAATATTATTTGAAACTTGTTTTGTAATCTGTTTAAAACATGCATATATAAAATTTAAACAAAAATTTGTAAAAAAGTTTTTAAAATTAATTTAATTAATATATAGAGATAATTTATTTGTGAGTGGTCATTTATTAATATATAAATATCAAAAATGATACATCAATAAATAAATTTCTACTAAAGTGATATATTTATAGCATATTATATAATATAAATAGATCATATTTTTTGTCTAAACGTTTTTCTTTCCACTGGTTTTAAAATAAATTCTAAATGAATATTAGTAAAATCTAAGTTAAAAACAAAATATGAGAGTACCTACCGTAATAATTCAATCAAATTTGGTATACATATAAAATATGAAAGATAATTTTTCACTTTTGATTATTAGTTGTTATGTATGTCTTTGTTTGAGGGCTAAGATAAAACTTTTGAAGAACATAAACAAATACTAGTTAGAATAAAAAAAACAAACAACATTCTAATACAGTATTTAGATGCAGAGTTTATTTAGTATATCTAGATGCTGCATCTAAATACAGAAACGAACAGACCCTTAGTGTCATATTTTTTTTCTTGGGCTGGGGATTTATAATTTTGTTCATATTTTCCAATGGTTTTTAGTCATTATCATTTCTCAAACCATTGATTATCGTTGAAACTAATCAATCATGCCTACAATGTTTCTATATTTAATCCAATATTCAAATAAAAGTATAGTAAGATTAGATGTTTTATGTATTACACAAAAATTCAATGTTTTATTCCATCATATTATATATTTCGCGAAAAAAAAAGAAGTTCAATATCAAAGTCTTTATATATAGAGTTTATCTTTTCAACTATATATTTTAGGTTCAGTGCTACTAATCATTTCTTAGTTTACCTATAATTTCTATAAGTTTTAGAAAAATCTGAAAAATTATTATTGTGTTTTGTATTAAAGATTCCTTTGGCTGGTTTTTTAGTGCTACATTTGTTATTGGAAGACAAGTTAAATCGAAGTACTCTTTCCGTGCAAAAACCAGAGCCGTTATTTTAGGGTTGTGTTCTTTGTCGTGACGTTAATGTTTACCAAATTGTCCTTACATGTTGCTTATGGAGTTATGGTGTATAGGGAAAAAAAGTTTTAACATTCAAGGGCATTATTGGAGTATTTCATGTAAATATTTAAAAGACAAAAATACTGTTTACGATTCAGTTAATCATTGACTTTGATTTCGATTGCCACCCATAAATTAAAAAAAAAAAAAAAAAAAGATATCATAGGTAATCATAGTTTGGTAATTTTTTAAAATGGTAATCAAAGTTTTTCAGTTGTTTTTATACGAATGTTATTTTAGCTAAGAAATGTGTATAGTTTTAGGATGTAGAGTTTAGTGTTTACAATTTAGAGTCTAGAATTTGAAAATTCAAAATTTAGTTTTAGTTTTGTGGTATTTTTGGCTTAAAAACAAAAACCATGGTATTTTATATATACGTTATTTTTTATTTTTTTGGACAAATACATACGTTATTTTGGTTAGAATTTTTATATGTTATTTTAAAACTTATAACTAACCTCCATATTTTATGGATTTTCACCGTTGCTTTAATAGGTGAAATTGGTATGGGCAAAATACCCGAACTTCAAAAATTAGAACCGAACCTAACCTAAAATATCCGATCTGAAACCAAACAGAACATTAAGAGATATCCGAAGGAGTCCAAGATTTATATACCTGAAGAACCGGAACCGAACCCGACCCAAACCAAGAACCAAACGGGTACTTGAAATATAGTTATTTATCAAAAATATTAATTATTTTTATCTTTAATATATGTCAATTACTCAAAATTATAATTATAAATATAAAATTATTAATTATTTTTACATAAACTAAGTAAAATACCAAAAATAATTAAAATATTCGTATATCTGTAATTATCTTTGAAAAATTGTAACAAAAATATTTTTAAATTTATTTAAATTTTTTAATTTTCTCGGATGCTTCGGGTAACCGGAACCGACCTGAACCTAAAAAGTACCGAGTCGAACCCCTAACCTAAATATTTTTAAATTTAATTAAATTTTTTAATTTTTGTTATGTTTCGGGTAACCAGAACTGACCTGACCCAAAAAGTATTGAGCCGAACCCCTAACCAAAATATTTTGAAATTTAATTACATTTAAATTATTCGATCGAACTAACACGAATCTTTTTGGTAGGATCGAACTAACACGAATCTGAAAAATACCAAATTGAACCCGATCTGAAGTTTTAAAATATCCGAACGGCATCTCGATCTCTTGTTCTGAAATATCCGAATCCGATCTGAATACCTAAGTACCTAGGTTAAGTGAGGAGAGAGACAATGACAACATATCACCGAGAAATCTAAGATGTATTAATCTTTATAATTTAATTCGTTAACTATTTTAAATGAGATGTTAGCTCCAAATTTCATAAAAATGTTGAGGTGTTATGCTCTGAAAAGAAATCTATAAGTTTTATTGTATTGATTTTTCTTTATGACAACGTCTTCGATTCTCTTTTAATTGGTTGATTCAACCATTTTTATTTTTTCGTTGCGCGAGGTGATTTGTCATCTCGTTTCGTTTGATTACATTAACTCTCATACGTTTATCTGTTTCAACACCTCAAATTTGAGCTTAAATTTGTTTTATGACGTTTTTTATTTTAAAATATAATGGGTTTAATTCATATTCCCTCTCGTACTGACATTCATCCAAATATTGTAGTACGATTCAAATTAGCCATCATTGGGTCCTAATCCTTGGACGGTTCTGATATCAAAATATGACACAAATACTATATTTGATAAACTAGAATATTCTGACATAACAAATATAAACCAAAACCGAACCGATTTATCTCAGTCTTAAATAAGACCGTCAGTCTTATTTTCTTTTCTTTGTGGCCCTCAAAATGTTAGGGCCGTCCATGCTCGAGTACAAGAAAAAAAAGGCTATTGCTTCTTTGACGGAATTTGATTTTTTTTTCTTTTTCTTACTAAATTATGGGGGGAAATTATATTGTAAATGTATTTAAATTATAACAAGAAATTAAGTAGGGTCAGAGCTTGTGTTATGCACATGCATTTGTATAGATCTAACAAAAGTACATTAAGACAAAAATCCCCAATACTAGGTACTCAACTGTTCATGGTTCCCTACACACTTGTGCATTTATGTGTAAACACTCTTATGTAAAATTAATTATTAGTCATATCATCTTTATAGATATAATTTATAATAATTTTTTTAATAAAATAAGAGTCTTGCCTTGTCTCATGATATCTTTGACCATTTAGTCCACTCAAAACATAGAGAAAGAGCTAGAGAGATTCATAAGGCTCATCTAAAATGAAATCTAACTAAAACGTAAACATTCCGAAGTCAAGACACTAAATTTTTTGAATTATTCTTAATCACACATATATATAATGATTTGATTTTGTTATTATCTTTATACGGTGCGTATAATGCGTTTATAAAGTTCATGTACAAAAAAATTTATCTATAATTATCCACCATGGTAGAAAGTACAACACGTAATTTACTTAAGAATGAAATGATTAAGTAATCTTGTTTTACAGCCACAACTATATAATATCGTCAAGTCTTAATCTATCTTCTTTATCAAAAAAAAAAAAAAAAGTCTTAATCTATCTTTTTTTTTTCCGGCCATAGTCTTAAATCTACCTTTTAAATATTTACATATGGAAACATGTGTAGATTAATTAATGGGGTTAACGACTCTAAAATATTTAAAGACCACATGTATCTAAGGAATTTTGTTTTCGGTAAGATCCAAAAATTTATAAATAGTAGTATTAAAAGAACCTACATTATTTTTGATATAGCTAAAAACCATTAGAATTTAAAAATCTAAAAACAAGTTTTACTAATATGCTTGATAAAATTATTTATCTATTCTTTTTGCCATCTAAATATAAGGATTCTTATAAAAAAAAATTATTTATTTTTGTATACAAAATCATGATATTTTCTTGTTTTTGTTTGTTTGAATGTTTAATTCATTGATCAAGTAATAGAAATATGTACAAGTGAAAAATCACAAAATAAACACTACAAAACTGAAGCCTTTAAAACTGTTTCAAAGAACTTAAAAAAATTAAGCAATAGGGGATACTGCAAAGAGCAAACCATTGTTGGAGGAGCGTACGAATACGCGGCCGAGAGACGTAGTTGAGCGATGTAATTCTGTTGCGTATTTGATTATTTAACGAACTTAAAGTATTTTACATTCAGATTAGAGAAAATGAATTTTGATCAAAGAAAAAAAAAATTTTATTTTGAAAAGGAACGCTTTCTTTTTGAGAAAATATAAAGGGATAAATTAAATAGCATTTGTCCAACAAAAAAAAATTGTCTTTAACAATAAGAAATCATTTTATCTTTTTTTTCTAGATTTTATCTTCCTTTTTCACTGGTTATAGAAATCATTTTTTCTTTTAAGATTTCAACTTTTTTTTTTTTTACCGAGTTCCGAAATAGTCTTGGTGTCATTGGAAAACTTAAAGAGTCAAAATTCACCTCCAAGTGGAATCAACCCAAAAGAATTTGCCAATCAAAAGTTATGGCCGTTTGAAGACCGACCTGTCACCGCCGCGACCACACGAAAGCAACGTGCGGCCAAATGCTTCACCACCGCACATTAGGGCCCCGAACCTGCGGCCAAAACATGTTTTCAAGCACTTTTGAGCCCTGAGAATGCAACATAAGAAGCCCAAGTCGTTTGGCCCAAAACTCTGAGTTTTGACCGGAGAAAACCTTAAACCTAATCTCGATGTCCCGAGATTCTATAAATACAACTCTAAACCTTAGGGTTTCATGTGCTTCATGATAATTTCGACAGCAGCTACTGATGAGAAAGTTGAAGACTTTGAGAGCCTCCTTAGACGTCTCCCAAAACACCTACTTGTTTGATCTCTTTGTCTCTTCTGTTCTTTGCTTCTACTTTATTTCTAGAGAGAAGATCTTTCTGAAGGAATTTCTAACAAGTTTTTACCAGATTAATCTCTATTAATCAACCTAAGACAATTCCTGAAGCTTAGGATCTAAGGTTTGTAAACTTGAATCTAATAGATCTCGATGATACCTGGAGATTGCAGCGGATTGATATCAGGAATCAGAGATCTGGAAGCGCCTCACGTGATGCGCCTCTACTGGAGTCCACACTCACACAAACAGGAATCTGCAGGGATGCTAGTGCCTTGAATCAGATCTTGCAGAGGAACCTGTGTTAAGTGGAGAGGAGAGACAAAAACTTAGGTCAAAATCTCGTGCCTCATATCCTTTATATAGGCATGGGATAAGGCCCAATCGTTCACGGGCCGAGCCGAAACAATTTTAAGTCATTGGGCCGAAATCTCTATTTTGGTCCGCACTTAGTGTCGATCGATACCACCATGTTGGTGTCGATCGACACCTTTCCTCATTACACATTCCTTGCTTAAGTGCATCCTGTTTGCTTAGGTGTGTGACCCTGTAGGATCAAATGATACTAGTAATGAGTTCATAACTCACTAGTCATGAGAAGCTTCTAGCAAAGCATCATGATTACCTAGTATTAGATGATAGTATGATCTCGACAAACAACTACATCTAGAGTAAGTACTGAGATGATTTCGGGACATTCCCAACAATCTCCCACTTGTACTGGAATCATCTATTCCTATAATCCCTTCGTCTCTATATCTCGATAAGGCATAAGGCAAGAACCGTGTCATCCTTATTAAGCCAATATCATGTTCATCGAACTCTGATTTATACTGACAAGACAAACAACTGACATTCAGTTCGTTCGAGTGCGGCCACACATTTCTCAGTATCAAATCTCCGATGGGCCCTGAGATATTTATCTCCTGTTTTACAGGAGGGACAAATTCCATCTTGTTCCATCCCTGTTCCTTCACACACTTCATGATACACCCAATCAATGCCTTTATAGTCACCTGTTACGGCTGACGTTTGGCAAAGTCAAAGCGGACCAATTCATATGTAAGAAATCATGATGAACTCAGGTCCAAGGACTATACTCTATAGTCGCAATGAGAACCTCTCATGACACTTTATTATCCTGTAGAGTTCTCATTAGTGGGTCATGTCCGATCATATGTTCTCTAACATATATCTATGTGATTGACTTTAATACTCTTATTAATGACTCCATGAAACTTAGTCATCAGTCAACTCACAATCTAGTCTCACGCGGTTGTCATTGTCCTACTTTGACAACCTTGACTAGGGACAAAATTAATCTATGTCATTTATTTCTTATAGGGTCTCATGATCAAGTCCTCAACTTGATGACCTATTAAGTGACATAAATTATTTTGGGACCTTTTATTTAAAGACACATTGAAATTATGTTGAAATCAAATTTCATTAATGTAATCAAAATGTCTACATGAACACCAAAATTAACTAAAATAAGACAACTCCCACTAAAATCAAGATCTCATCTCAATGTCCCTAATGCCTATAGCAGCCGTATGACTCTCATGCTTAGGCCTCGGGAGTGGCTTGGTCAGAGGATCAGCGACATTCTCATCCGTTGGAACTCTGCTGATCTTCACGTCTCCTCTATCAATGATATCGCGTATCAAGTGATACCGCCTCTCAATGTGTTTGGACTTCTGGTGTGATCTGGGTTCCTTTGCCTGAGCAGTGACAACAATGCCACTGGCTCCGAGATGCTAGGAATCACACCAAGTTCAGTCATGAACTTTTTGATCCAAACAGCTTCCTTCGCTGCTTCAGAAGCAGCAATGTATTCAGCCTCTGTAGTGGAATCCGCTACGGTGCTTTGCTTGGAACTCTTCCAACTAACTGCACCGCCATTCAGACAAAAGACATAACCGGACTAGGACCGGAAATCGTCTTTATCCGTCTGAAAACTCGCGTCAGTGAATCCACTCACAACCAGCTCATCACTTCCTCCATAGATCAAGAATTTATCCTTAGTATTTCTCAAATACCTGAGGATATTCTTGACAGCTGTCCAGTGACTCTCACCTGGATCAGATTGGTATCTACTCGTCATGCTCAAAGCACAAGCAACATCTGGACGAGTACAGAGCATGGCATACATGATAGATCCCACAGCCGAAGCATAAGGAATCCTATCCATCCGCTCCCGCTCAGCTTGTGTCGAAGGACACTGCTTCTTGCTGAGAGTAACGCCATGCAACATTGGCGTGAAGCCTTTCTTGGAATCATGCATATTGAATCTGTGCAAGACCTTATCGATATAAGTATCTTGACACAATCCAATTAGCCTGTTCACTCTATCTCTATAGATTCTTATTCCAAGAATGTACGCGGCTTCACCCATGTCTTTCATGGAAAAACAACTTCCGAGCCAAGTCTTGACGGACTGAAGCAACGGAATGTCGTTTCCGAGAATAAGTATGTCATCTACATACAGTACGAGAAATGCAATTCCGCTCCCACTAGTCTTCTTGTATACACATGGTTCCTCTTCGTTCTTGATGAAGTCAAACTTTTTGACCGCTTCATCAAAACGAAGGTTCCAACTCCGTGATGCTTGCTTCAATCCATAAATGGATCGATGAAGCTTGCACACTTTCCCAGCATTTTTAGGATCTGTGAAACCCTCAGGCTGTGTCATGTACACATCCTCCTCCAGAATTCCGTTAAGGAAAGCTGTTTTCACATCCATCTGCCAAATCTCATAATCGTAATAAGCGGCAGTTGCTAGGAGAATCCGAATGGATTTAAGCATAGCGACTGGGGAATAGGTCTCATCATAGTCAATACCATGAATTTGTTTGAAACCTTTAGCCACCAACCTAGCTTTGAATATCTGTATATTCCCATCCACGTCAATCTTCTTCTTGAAGATCCATTTGCACTCTATGGCTTTTACACCATCAGGCAAATCTACCAAGGACCATACTTGGTTTTCTGACATGGATCCCATTTCAGATTCAGCGGCGTTAAGCCACTTTTCGGAGTCTGGGCCCAACATTGCTTCTTTGAAAGTCGCAGGCTCGTCACTGTCAATGATCAACAAGTCATGACAATCGGTTATGAGAAATCCTTGATATCTCTCGATCTCGTGACGGATCCTTCCGGATCTGCGAACTTGAGGCTCCACAGGTGTGGGTTCTACAACTCTTTGTATTTCCACTGGCTGCTCTTCCTCTACAGGTTGAGTGGCCTCCTGTGATTCTCGAATTTCTTCGAGTTGTACTTTACTCCCACTACTCTTCTTGGAAAGAAACTCTCTCTCCAGGAAAGTACAATCCCGAGCAACAAACACTTTGTTCTCAGAACGGTTGTAGAAGTAGTACGCCTTGGTTTCCTTAGGATAACCAACGAAGAAGCACTTGTCGGATTTGAGTGCGAGCTTATCGGATATCAACCGTTTTACATAAGCCTCACAACCCCAAATTTTTAGGAAAGACAAACTTGGAACATTTCCAGTCCACATCTCATGTGGTGTCTTTTCAGCTGATTTTGTAGGAACTCTATTTAGTGTAAACATAGACGTTTCTAGAGCGTATCCCCAAAAGGATAATGGAAGGTCCGTTTGACTCATCATTGATCGAACCATATCCAATAGGGTCCGATTCCTCCTCTCGGAAACTCCATTCCATTGGGGCGTTCCAGGAGGAGTGAGCTGTGAAACAATTCCACACTCTCTCAGATGGTCACTGAACTCTTGGCTTAAGTATTCTCCTCCGCGATCTGATCGAAGAGCTTTAATACTTTTGCCAAGTTGGTTCTGTACTTCATTTTGGAATTCCTTGAACTTTTCAAAGGATTCCGACTTATGTCTCATCAAATAGACATAACCGTACCTACTGAAGTCATCAGTAAAGGTAATGAAGTACTGATAATTTCCTCTAGCACTTGTGCTCATCGGGCCGCACACATCTGTATGTATTAGGTCCAATAAGTCACTGGCCCTTTCATTTGCTTTGTTGAAAGGGGCCCTAGTCATTTTGCCCATTAAACAAGATTCACATTTCTCACATGATTCATAATCAAATGAGCCCAAAAGCCCATCTTTATGGAGCTTCTGTATGCGTCTCTCGTTTATGTGACCCAAACGACAATGCCAAAGAAAAGTCGGGTTTTCGTCATTTGACTTAAACCGTTTAGTATTTATGTTGTTAACGGGTATAGATTGGTTTAAGACATAAAGCCCATTCTCTAATGGGGCGCTACCATAAAACATATGATTAAGATTAAAAGAACAACACTTGTTTTTAATCATAAAATCAAAACCATCCAAATCCAAACAGGAAACTGAAATGATGTTTCTGCTTATAGCAGGTACATAGTAGCAATTATGTAAATTCAAAACCAAGCCCGAAGGCAGTGACAATTTGTAGACGCCTACAGCCAATGCAGCAACTCTTGCTCCATTCCCGACTCGCAGCTCTACTTGTCTCTTTTCCAGCGTTCTACTCTCACTTAGTGCCTGCATATTAGTACAAATATGAGCACCACAGCCGGTATCCAATACCCATGAGTTAGAACCTGATGAAGTAACATTTACTTCAACAACATAAATACCTGGAGAAGCCGTCTCGTATGACTTCTTCAATTTTTCGTAACCTTCCAGGAATTTCTTGCAGTTTCTCTTCCAATGCCCGGGCTCCTTACAGAAGTGGCACTTATCAGCTTCAGAAGGACCAGCCTTTGGCTTAGGAGCGGGCGCCGGCTTGTCCTTGTTCTCAACCTGGACAGCCTTGCCTTTTCCTTTGCCCTTGCCAGATTTCTTTTGCTTTTTACCCTTTTGCACCATAAGTACACTCGGGGTGGCCTTCTTAAGGTTAGGCTCAGCAGTCTTAAGCATCCCATGCAACTCAGCCAACGTCTTCGTCAAGTTGTTCATATTGTAGTTCATAATGAACTGATCAAAGCTTGACGGCAGTGACTGCAGTATGATGTCAGTAGCCAACTCTTGGCTAATGGGACAGTCCAGTCTCCCCAGATTATCAATATAACCCATCATCTTAATGACGTGAGGACTGACTGGAGCATCCTGCGGCAGCTTGCACCCAACTAGAGACTTCACCAACTGGTGTCTCTCAGTTCGTGCTTGCTCCTGAAACAACGCTTTCAGGCTAGTGATCATCTCGATGGGCGACGCCACGTTCTCATATTGCTTCTGCAATTCCGAGTTCATGGTAGCCAACATCAGACAAGTCACATCGACCACATCATTAGAATGCTTATCCCAAGCATTCTTTTCAGACTGCGGGGCATTGGCACGGTACTTCTCAGGGAGAGCTTTCTCAAGGACATAGTCCTTCTTCTCCTGCTTGAGAACGATTCTCAAGTTCCGATACCAATCGAGAAAGTTAGATCCATTCAATTTGTCCTTCTCAAGGACGGATCTCAAGGAGAAAGTGTTTGAATTTGAGCTTGACATGGCTGAAAAAAAAACAAACAAAATAGAGGTTTAGTTAAGGTGTTCAAGAAAAGAGAAATCTTAACAATTAAGAAAACTCACATTATATTCAACACAAATGTTTCCTCAATGAATATAACGTTCCAAAATCCATATTTCATAAAGCTTGAGTGAGCCACTGGCTATCACCCAAATCTTAATTATTTAGGTAAGCAACTCTTTGCTAATCATATCCAATATGACTTTTGGTTGTGGACAAAACATCTTATGTTTCATCCACCTGATGTCTATGGGCCCAGAACTTCTGATGGTCCACTCAAGTCAACCAAATCTATCAATCATGTAATAGCTGATGTCATGCACTGCAAGCCCATCAGCCCTATTACTAACTGCCTTACTCATGTAACTACAGATACCTTGCACTGCAAGCCTATCACGCAGTGAAACGAGTCTTGACAGCTGACTAGATTCGGGAAGACATCAAGAAAACTTGATATTTAGTTTGAGGAATTGAACTTTTAATCTTGATATATATCTTATATGCAATCAAGAAGGCTTAGATTTCATTTAAAACAATCAGTTTAATCTAGGTTTTAATTAATCTAAGAAGTGGGTGAAATTTCGTTCGGTTGTGACTTCTGCAGTGCACCGATGCTAGCATCGATCGACACTCATCAGTGTAACCAAAACAATTTCGATGACTGGTTGGTGTCGATCGACACTACCTCGTTACTGTCGATCGATACTCAACCAATCAAACCGATTTGCGATAACCAGTCAATCCAATTGATCTGGATCGATAATCGGTCAATCAAATTGAACCGTACCGATTTCCAGTTGGTATCGATCGATACAACCCTTGTATCGATCGACACCAACATGATCGCACTAAACCGCAATCAGCTGGTTTAAATCGATTTCCTCCAAGCATGATAACCGATTCAATCCAATTGAACCGACTAACCATTCGTAAGGCAGTATCGATCGACATAACCTTTGTGTCGGTCGATACCATTAGGTTTCAGAAACTTCGATCTTCCGATCGAACCCTAATTTTATTAAGGTGTCGATCGATACCAATACCATGGTGTCGATCGACACTAAGAAACCTAGTTCGACAAGATTTTAGCAAAAAACGATTTTCACAGAAAAGTTATCAAATCAAACAGTTTATACATCATATGTATCCGAATTCAAAGTTAAACCTTAGGGCTCTGATACCACTGAAGGAATTTCTAACAGGTTTTTACCAGATTAATCTCTATTAATCAACCTAAGACAATTCCTGAAGCCTAGGATCTAAGGTTTGTAAACTTGAATCTAATAGATCTCGATGATACCTGGAGATTGCAGCGGATTGATATCAGGAATCAAAGATCTGGAAGCGCCTCACGTGCTGCGCCTCTACTAGAGTCCACACTCACACAAACAGGAATCTGCAGGGATGCTAGTGCCTGGAATCAGATCTTGCAGAGGAACCTGTGTTAACTGGAGAGGAGAGACAAAACTTAGGTCAAAATCTCGTGCCTCATATCCTTTATATAGGCACGGGATAAGGCCCAATCGTTCACGGGCCGAGCCGAAACAATTTTAAGTCATTGGGCCGAAATCTCTATTTTGGTCCGCACTTAGTGTCGATCGATACCACCATGTTGGTGTCGATCGACACCTTTCCTCATTACACATTCCTTGCTTAAGTGCATCCTGTTTGCTTAGGTGTGTGACCCTGTAGGATCAAATGATACTAGTAATGAGTTCATAACTCACTAGTCATGAGAAGCTTCTAGCAAAGCATCATGATTACCTAGTATTAGATGATAGTATGATCTCGACAAACAACTACATCTAGAGTAAGTACTGAGATGATTTCGGGACATTCCCAACAAGGTGTGGGTCCATGAGTGTTAAGATCATGGGTGAGTGGACAGTTTTCTTCCAACACTGTGCCAAGTGTAGTAAGGGGTGCTCGAGCGTAATAACTACCGCGTAAGGTCGCATCTTCCAGACGATGTGTTGTAGGTAGAATATTAACCAATTCTTGCACAGACAGATGTTGATCCTCCCTCAATCGTCCTCGTAGTTTGAGGTGTGCTTCAAATTGGTGAATGAAGCTAAAAGACCAGCAGGTTTTTGTCACTTGACAGGCGACAGGAGGGATAATATGAGAAGCATTACATAAATAATTTTGTTTAATAATTTTTTTTTCTAATTTATTATTCAGTTTTTGTATTTTTAATTATTTTTTAATATTATTTTATATTATCTTGTAACATTTTATTAATTAATATTGTTTTCAATGTTTTATAATTTTATAAGGGGTTAGTGGGAGAGGAATTTGTGTAGATTTTCAAAATTTTAAGAATCCACTATTATTGGTTCATAGATTTTCAAATTCAAAGTAAAATTAATTGTTATTGGTTTGAAAATTTTCAAATTTCGTTCAAAATGATTTGTTATTGGGAAAGTTTCGTTTTGATTGATTATAAAATTCTAACAAAATATAATGTTAGTGGAAGATAAATTCTCTTCATTTTTACTCATAATATAGAATTATCAAATATTATGTATATAGATGAGATTTTTAAAATCTATGTAATTAAAAAAATTAAATGAACAAAATAAAAATTATTGACAAAGATTACTCCAGTTTCAAAAATCCAAATTATGTTTTCAATTCCACTTTGTCATATTTTTTATTTTCTTCAGTTTCAATATTATAATTATTTGTATTGGTGTTTTCATGAAAAATTTTTTATGCCTTTTCTTAATATAACAAATTATGTTAAGAAAACACAAAATTCACAAGAATTATTAATGAAATGAACACAAATATAATATAATCAAAATTAATGTATGATGCATCATATCATATTAACATAATTATCATATATTATTCTTATTTTTTTATAAAATAAATATTTAACAAAGAAAAAACATATTTTGTTAGAAGAAATTAGATTTTGGAAACTTCTAATTTAACATTAATCATATATTTCCATGTAAGTCTATAACAGTTTATATGAATCCACAAAAAGTTAATGTAGAATTTCTATAGAATCCATGTAGAATCCACAAATTTTTGAAAATCTATCAATGCAAAATACAAATAGTTTTGAAGTAAATTTTAATGTTTTTTTTTTTAGAGCATAACCTTTCAACCTCAAATTTGAGGTTGGGGTAACCTCAAAAATTTGAGCGTTTTTTTGGAGATACTCCAATACATAATACCAAATGTCCAAAACCACCGAATTAGACTAATAAAAACCAATGAGTCAGAACAAACAAGTTCTACTAATATGTCCAAAACCAACGAATTCTCATAATAGTAAGTACCAATGAGTCAGAGTGAAAAAACGAAGAGTCACTACCGTTATATTCTTCACTCAAACCTACAAAAATATAGAAACATATATAAAATTAATTTTCAAAATTTATAACTTCACTAAAGAGATAATTATATCAAGTCAAAATATACTAATTAACCTCCATAGTAACGAATTCAGTTACAAAGCTCTTCTTGAGACATATAACTTAAAACAACCCTGAAGCTCTTTGTCTGCGTCCAAGAAATTAGTATTAGGTGTATGTACCTAAAATAAAGTGATTATTTCTAGGTAATTATGTAGTCTCATTTTTTTGTAATGGATTATTTCCCCTTTTTGGTTTAGTTTATGTACATATTTTATATGTGTACATGTGTTAGAAAAAATCTTTGGCTCTATCAGCTTTCATAATGTGGGATCAGTGTTTGAATCTTAAAGCTTTGAAATAATGTAAGCAATAAAACATTAATTTATATTAGAAGTTTTATAGACCTTTTTATCAAAAAGAAAAAGAAAACAAAAAACTTTTGTAGACCTATCAGCAAGACAGCAACCAACTAGAGTACCAACTCTCTAGTATTTAAAATTTGAAACCGATTGTTGACGTACCAAGTTAGTTTGCATTCAAGTATCTATTACAATTATTGAAAAAATAATTTTGTATAGACTGGTAGGACAACAATCTTTTTTATAAAACGGTCAACAATTAAAGAAGAATCCAAAACCCTCGTCAAACTATTTATAATGTACATTTTCGAGTGTTTTGCTTTATATGAAATTAATCTGCCTTTCATGTCACTCTTCACAAATCTAGATTATCTTTTGTAGAGAGACAGTAAAACAACGTGTGATTGTTTTGTGAAAATGAAATATATGTATATTTTTGGTTATTATTGACAAGTAAAAACCGAAAAATTTATTTTAATTTTTTTTTTGAAAATTTGCTTTATGCCAGAGCAAAAACTTTTAGAAAGACAAACAAATCCTATTTAGTTTTGTTTTGGAAAAAATCGTCTTTACACAAACTAAAGTATCATGAATCATGTGTCCATCGAATGGTTCTTGTTGGTATTATCTGATCTTTCATCGAATGTGGGCATGATTTGCATCTATTAGAAAAAACCTTGTTGTTGGATGGAAAATAATCAAATATATTGTAACCTTTAAAAACTATTTTTTAAGGTGCCATTCGTTATTATCTTTAGTCGATTTCTAGTCTCCTAAAATAATCAAAACTATAACCAAATTAACTCTGAAATTGTCTCTTAACCATTGGTCAAACATAACGTTTTTAACTATTTATATAAGTTGAATGTTTTTCACTATGAGTTAGCCAAAATCCACCATAAATCAAGTTCTTCGACCAACAAATTATTTATCTAATCAATTGGTAAATCAAAAATTCGAAATTTTTTCTCGTAAAGTCATTTATAATTAATTTTTATATTTTTTCTCGTAAAGTCACTATTAAAAGAAAATAATTTGCAATATTGTATTTTTTGTTTCCGTCTATAATATGGACTTCCGAATAAAGTTGAAGAAAAGAGAGAAAAGAAATTGAGAAGAAAAAAAAAAAAAAAAGAGTGAGCGTATTTCTCCGTCGATTGTAGCCGCCCGAAGAAATATCTTCTTCTTCTTTCGTTTAAGCACGAATTTGATCTGCTACTAGTGTGATTCCAGCCATGGTGAGCTCTATTTTCTCACTTATTTTCACCTTCAATTCTTCGATCTGAAGTGCGCCTCTCGATTTGCGTTGCAACTCGTTTTGGTTTTCGTCTCGTATATAAATCTTCTGATTACGATTCTGGACTCATTTCGTTCCTTAGATCTGTGGATGGACTTGCTATTTGGTTTTAGATCTCTGAGATTTGATGTTTGTGTGATCCTTGTTTTGACTGATCTAGTATATAAACAACGCGACAACGTCTCTGTTAAGTTTCGATTTCGATAGCTAAATTTTGAAATCGGTAGAAATCGCCTGATCACGTTCGTCCATTTGATCTGTAGATCTTTCGTTTTCGATGTATTTCCTGTTTATACATCATAGCTATTGATCTTTCGTTTTACATCCATTAGTTTAAGATTTAAGTGATAAAAGATCATCAGTTTCCACTATTATTCATCAGTGTTTTGTAATTAATAATCTCTCAGATTGATGTATTATCTAATCATATCTTATAATAGAGAATTCAGAATAATAGCTTTGACTTCTCACACTCCTTATATAAGAAATGGGTAGTTCATGGACTCTTTTTGAATTGTGTTTGTTATAAGTTTTGAATATGTATTGTGAAAAGATGTTCATAGTGTTCTTTGGTTTAACAGGCGAACGCGGCATCGGGAATGGCTGTGCATGATGACTGCAAGCTAAGATTTCTGGAACTGAAGGCGAAAAGGACACACCGTTACATTGTTTACAAGATCGAGGAGAAGCAAAAGCAAGTGCTTGTAGAGAAAGTCGGCGAGCCTGTCCAAACCTATGAGGAGTTTGCAGCGTGTCTCCCAGCTGATGAATGCCGTTACGCCATTTATGATTTCGACTTTGTCACATCTGAGAACTTGCAGAAGAGCAAGATCTTCTTCATCGCTTGGTAGCTACTAAATTCTGGGTCTCCTTTCTCATTATCTTCCAATAATTTAATCATATTTTTATGATGCAAATTCTCTATTGTTTTGCCAAGGTGTCCGGACACAGCCAAAGTGAGAAGCAAGATGATCTACGCAAGCTCTAAGGACAGGTTCAAGAGGGAATTAGACGGAATTCAAGTCGAGCTTCAAGCAACTGATCCAACTGAGATGGATCTTGATGTTTTCAGAAGCCGTGCCAACTAAAAGTAAACCCCAAAGTTGATCCCCTTGAAAGATCTATTCTCTTATTCTGTTATCTTGGAGTGATGCAACCTTTTTCTTTTATATATTACATTGTGCTGTGAAGGTTGCTGTGAAGGTATGAACCTAACAACTTCATTTTTTATCGGTGTTTGGTCTTGTGTTCGATGTTGTTTTTTGGTTCTAAATGGTGTGTAAGGACCCAAATCGTCTATTGAAGATGAACCCTTTTGGTATCATTTAAAGTTTCTTCTTACAAATGTATGTAACAACCTGTCTATGGCCATATTGACCTACATATATTTTTGGTCCGCAAGAACATTAACTAGATTATGATTGGATTGGTTGTTTTGACCATCCATTCTTATGTTTGTTTCGAAGGAATTGTCTTTTGAAATGGTTGTGTTTGACCGCATTTGACCAGATCATTTTAAATCCTTGGTGATGAACAAATCTTGAGATTACACAATCTCTAAATTTGGGATCTTATCCTGAATTTATCATCTGATGATTCTAATCGATGAAAATTTCAATGCTGGTTAATGAACAGGTGGAAATAGTCATAGACTTATACTTTATTTAACAGAAATAAAAATATTCAATTATTAATTTCTTATAAATAATCTAATCATATGTAGAGAGAAACACAAAAGCAAATGAAGTACGTGTTTCTATATAAGTATTATTTGGATAGCTTACAAATAACGCTGAAAAAAGAAGAGAGAAGAAACAGTGAAGAAAAAACCAAAAAAAAAGTCATTCATATTCTCCTTTGATTTTTGCCGACCGGAGAAAATATCTTCTTCCGCGTCTTCAGTTTCATCAAGATTTTTCTTTGAAATCGGTTTGATTCCGCCATGGTGAGCTTAATTTCCTCTCGTATCTATTTCAAGTTCTTCGATTTGAAGCTTGCTTTCTTACTTGTCGATTCGAGTTCAAATCCATTTGGTTTCGTTTGTGATAATATCTCCTCTTGCTCGTTAGATCTGGAGATGAATTTTATGTGTTGTGCTGTGTGATCGGATTATTTATCTAGGACTAGAACTCGTAAGTTTGTGTTGCTACTTCGCTAGTTAATCTGAAATCAGAAGGAATCTGGTGTTTGATCACTTGAATTTCATATGAGTTGAGAGTTAGTTTTATGAGTTTTTGAACGTTTTCATCATTGTTAGTCGATTGTTCGATCTCTATGGTGCTTCTCGTCTCTTGATGAGTCGCAATTGAAGTCTAAACCGATCGTTCTAAAATGTCGTGAAAGCTACTTTACTTAGCTTCCCCTTCCATGTGATGTAAACGATGCTAGAGATGATACAAATGCACAATTTTTCTATGTTGAGTTATTTCTCCAGAATGGGTGATCGTTGGTCTATTTATTTTGATTGATGTGGATCCTTACTGTGTATTGGTATGATAACAGGCTAACGCGGCATCGGGAATGGCTGTGCATGATGATTGCAAGCTAAAATTTATGGAACTGAAGGCGAAACGGACATTCCGTTTCATTGTTTACAAGATTGAGGACAAGCAAGTGATTGTAGAGAAACTCGGTGAACCTGAACAATCATATGATGACTTTGCTGCAAGTCTTCCAGCTGATGAATGCCGATATTCCATCTATGATTTCGACTTTGTCACTGAGGAAAACTGCCAGAAGAGCAAGATTTTCTTCATCGCATGGTAAACTAATTGACTGGCTACTTTTCGCTAACTCATGTCCTTTGATCTGCTTATGTTATGATCATCAATCTGCGTGTCTCTGTTTGTTTTGTGGTAAGGTCACCTGACACTGCCAAAGTGAGAGACAAGATGATTTACGCGAGCTCTAAGGATAGGTTCAAGAGAGAACTAGATGGAATTCAAGTGGAGCTTCAAGCAACTGATCCAACCGAAATGGGTCTTGATGTTTTCAAAAGCCGCACCAACTAAGAAAAAACCTCCCTGCAAGGGCCTTGAATAAGTTTGTTTCTGGAGTGATATGTTTCCCCTGACTGTTATGAAACTTTGATTAACACCTTCAACTCCATTCTATTTGGTATTATTGTCTTTGATGTATTTCATCCATGAGAACTATGAGATGTGTGCCTTCTGATGGTTTTCAATTAGTTTCCTGTTTACATGTACAATACTTGAACATTGGTGTTATTGCTAGGCTTCAAGCCTTGTCTCAACATCCCATGAATTTATCTATCTGATTATATATCCATATATGTTTTAAGTCCTATAACATCCATCTCCTTTAAGTAGCCTAATGTCTTTGTTTTTGATTACTAAGTGTGTTCAGAGTTCACACTTCCAACAACATATACTTATTTCATTTAGTTCCCTCTTTACTCTCTATGTTATACACAAATGAAAGGTCGAGCTTGAAACTAAGCGTAAGTTTCTCATTAAAACAACTCAAAATATGCAATAACGTCAGTATTTTAACTTTCTTTTGACGCAAAATCGTGTCGCGAGCTTTTTACTTGTAGCTTATGGCGAAAATTTAGCTTCATAAATAACCAATTCGGTTCAGTTCACTAAGTAAACCGAACACAAAGAATCAGAAACCAGCTGAACCGGGTCAAATCAGGTAAACAGGATCCCAATTACTAATTTACTACACACTGACTGACACAATGGGCCTGCAAACGCCTAATTGTAATATTAGCAGAGCGGGAAAGAAACTACCACGTCAGCGATCCCGCACTTATGCATCTCCCCAGAAGTGGAGCTTCCATTAATCTGTAGACCGTTTGATTAATTATCATCAACGGCTACGATGTCTCTAGCTACTGATCGCGTTAAAAGAAGGGAAGCACAAAACTTTTCCATTAGCGTTTCTGTCTCAGTGCTTTACAGATTTGTGTTTTCTCTCCAACTTCTTCGAATCGTCTCTAATCTTCAATTTCACTTTCCCATCTTTTTCTCAGCTAAAAAAAAACAATGGAGCGTAAAGGTTTTACATACAAACTCATACAAGACGAAGCTAAATTCGAGAAACTCTCGACGAGATATCACATCGTATTGATCGCAACTCTGTATTCTCTGCTACGTTTCGTTTATCTAAAAGGAGAATACGATTTCTTCGATTTGAAAACCTTTGAGATGTCGAAACTAAGTTTCACTTGGATCATGGGAGTATTAGCTGCTATGATGGCTTCTACTTATCTGATGGCTCTCTGTGTTCGTGCTTACTACAACGCCATTGGTTCACCTCACAGGATCTATGAAGAGATGGCTATGTTTTATGGTTTCTTGACTTTGATCTTCTTTGTGATGAATTTGTATGGATCCTTGGGGTTTTTATGTGTTTTGGTTCTGATCGGTGTTTTGGGTCTTGCAAGTTACGTAAAGATCGTTAAAGCACATCAAGCTTAGTTGCAGAAACAGGAGAACTTTGGATTCGATCTTGTTGATGTAATTAACAATCGTTTTAATTTGAGATTTGTTATTAACAAAGTTTGATTTTCTATGGTTGTTCATTAGAACTTAATGGTGATTGGATGATATAATTGGACTATTGAGTATTTTGTTCTTAATCTTTTATATTTTTGTCTATTAGCAGACAAGATCCAAATCAATAACATATGGTGCATTTGTAAGAAATCATGTTATGGGTCAATCAACTTGCACAAGTATCGGTATTAATCGTGTCAAAATGGAAACAAATGTACAAATCAAAGCTCTGATCCTAAATTTCTCTCATAAACAAGTCACTTGTATCCCAAAAAACTTCACTTAAGCTCCATCGAACGTAAGAGGTTAGATTGGACCAGAGAGCGTTCATCACAATGTAATTAAATGTAATTAAAGAAGCTGCTGAGTGATGGGATACAAAGAAATTGAATAAATTCAGTTTTGAAGCAACCATATAGCTGAAGGAAATCGATGAACCTGTTAGACCGGGTCACACCATGTAAGCTCGTATCGGGTCGGGTTTAAAATATATGGGCCTAATCAAGCCCATTTAGAATCACATCAACATCCCATATTTTTAATCAATTTAATCTAATTGATCGCGACTCGCGTGAACAAAAAGCTAATCGATTGGGGCTTCTCAACGATTTTAAGGATTGGGGTTTCTCTACGAGATCTCTCTCCAGTCTTCCCTCTTCTTCAATTTTTCTTCTCAAATCTCTTTTTTTTCTCTGTAAACATGATGAATCGAGTGGGATTTACACACAATCTCATACAGTCCGAAGCTAATTTCGAGAAATTTGCGGTCAGATTTAACGTTCTCTTAGTTGCAACGCTTGTTTTTCTGGCACTGTTACATCCTCTAAGAGAAAGTCCTGAGATCGTTGATTCTAAGATCTTTGATATGGAGAAATCAACTTTTCGTTCGATTATGGGGTGGTTCGCTGCGTCGATGGCGGTTACTTATATCACGGCTTACGTAGTATCTGCTTTGGTCAAGGCCATGGGTTTGAAGAAAAGAGTATATGAAGAAGATGCGATGGTCTTTGGGTTCTTAACGTTGGCGTTTTTTCTCGTGTACTTGTTTGGATTCTGGGGAATTATATGGCTATTTGTTTCTCCTCCGATGATCTTTTTGGGTTTCAAACTTGCAAAGCATTGCTTAAGGTTTTAGTGTTTAGTAGTTTGGTTGTGTGTATAACGATGCTTGTTATTAGAGCTATGATTGAGTTAGCAAAGAGTTTAGTTTTCTATTGAAAAAAAGACTTTTGAATCGTTTATAAATTCTATTGTGTGATTACTGATGGTTGTTGTTCATCAAATTGTTCTCATTGAGAGCTCAATCAATCATCATTCAAGACCAAATGTATAGAATTTTACTCCACCATGTTAGAGAGAGTTGCTCAATTGAAGCAAGATACTGATTTTTTCATTTTTATGCTGAATCAACAAACCAATAAGCTGTGTTTATTGACCAGATAGTTGAAAGAAAGAGAGTTCAAGATATGTTTATTGTCTTTTCAAGAAAAATTGTTCCCAGGAAGCTTAGATTTTGTAACTATGGCGGAAATTGAGTTTCAAGGAAAAGCTAATCAGAGCACTAAACTCAATTGTAACTCAGAAATCGGAGAAACCGCCTAGAGTGAACCGGGTCAAATCAGATCAGTTTGGATCAGGCCGATTTAAAAAATAAAATGAGCCCAATAAAAGCCCATTTGGAATTTAGTGGAGCGGGATTGCGGGAACGGAGATTTTAACGCCGCGCTTAAACATAAGCCGAAAATTAACACGTCAGCAATCCCTACACAGTGAGCTTTACTTTCTTGGTAAACCGTCGATTAAAAACAATTACAACGGCTAAGATCTTCCCAACTTATCGATCCTCGACAATACCTAATAACCAATCATGTCAATTATACGAACTACTATAAAAACAAAACTCGTCTTCATGGAATAACATATCAAAATTACTAAAAACCATTCAGATCTGTGTTTCTTCATATTCTTCACCCACAAAAAAAAGTCAACACAATGGCGCCGAAAGCAGACAAGAAGCCGGCAGAGAAGAAACCAGCCTCCGAGAAGCCAGTAGAGGAGAAATCAAAGGCTGAGAAAGCTCCGGCGGAGAAGAAACCAAAGGCCGGAAAGAAACTTCCCAAAGAAGCTGGAGCAGGCGGTGACAAGAAGAAGAAGATGAAGAAGAAGAGTGTCGAGACATACAAGATCTACATCTTCAAGGTTCTAAAGCAAGTTCATCCAGATATTGGTATCTCGAGCAAAGCCATGGGAATCATGAACAGTTTCATCAACGATATCTTCGAGAAATTGGCTTCGGAATCGTCAAAGCTCGCTAGGTACAATAAGAAACCTACGATTACTTCTCGGGAGATTCAGACTGCTGTTAGACTTGTGCTTCCTGGTGAGCTCGCTAAACACGCTGTTTCTGAAGGAACTAAGGCCGTGACCAAATTCACCAGCTCTTGAATTAGTTAATTAGGGTTTGTTTCTCTATTTTGAATCGGAACTTTCAGGGTTTATGTTCTTGTTATCAATTTTAGTTACCTTTCTCCGTTGTAAATTAATGTTATGAATCTGCTTTTGGAATCACAATTTGCTATTTTGGGTCAATGTTTCAAATTCGTGTTTATTTCATTGAGATGTTGATCTTTTGTAGTTCTCTTGTTTAATGTTCTTGTAGAATTGTCAGATTTTGCATTCGCATTGGGTACTTAAACTCAATTAATAAACAACTCTGTTACATACATATAT
This sequence comes from Erysimum cheiranthoides, assembly GCA_011420285.2. Classification (NCBI taxonomy): domain Eukaryota; kingdom Viridiplantae; phylum Streptophyta; class Magnoliopsida; order Brassicales; family Brassicaceae; genus Erysimum; species Erysimum cheiranthoides. The sequence goes on along the minus strand of CM022183.2, from coordinate 8,887,288 downwards.
AAACCTATGAAGAGTATGATGTGTGCCTAAATAAGGAGAAGTGGAATAAGTTTATTTCCAGATGTGAGCGTCACAAGGATCACAACCTTCTTGAGCAATGTCTGTGATCTGAACACCAGCATCATAAGTCTTCCCAGCTTCCCAATTAGCTGGAAGAACACTCTGTGACCAAATCATTTTACCGTCGTAGCCACCTGTCACTACAAATCTGAACTGAAGAGCTCCGGTGGGTACTTTATCAGTCGCCCACACAGCTCCATGGCTTCTAGTCATGTAACCCCAACGTGACGAACCCACTTGTGCAATGTCGATGGCTACTACTTCGGTTTGACCTCCTTGGTATAAAAGCTTTATCTCCAAGTAGTTTGGCTTTTTACTTGCTTCTTCTACTCTCACGTTCATGTTCTTGTTCTTGTAATCGCAAGGAACTCTGTTTTCATTTTCCAAATTCGTCTTATTACTAAGTGATTAAGAACACAAAAGAGTTAAGTGTTTTGAGAATCAAACCTTTGGTATTCAATGTCAACAATGCCTTGTTTAAGAAGAGCTTTATCAGCACCAACAACAGGCTTAGCCATTGCTCTAAAAGCTCTGCTACTAAGGACAAGATCGGTTTGGTTGTTTTTGTTCAAGTCTGTGACAATCACAATGGTTCCTTTATTGCTACACAGCTTAGGGTTCTTGCATCTGACTTGAAAGCAAGCTCCACATCCAGCACCGTCTTTGTAGATAGAAGGCACAGCTGCTGCAATGTGTCCGGCGAAGAAACTCGTAGCCATAGAGCCATAAGAACAAGCTCCAGCTGCAAAAACCCATAACTAAGACATGAGAAAAGGAAAGAAACAAATAGTAAAAAGAAGTATAATGAGAAGAAGATTGAATCTTTACAAGAGAGAGCAGAGGCAGAGGAGAAATAAGATGCTTTAGAATGGTGAAGACATCGATCACATGCGTTAACAGATGATGAGAAGAGGAAGATGACTACGAGAAGGTAGAGAAAGCTTTCCATTACTTGGGAGGGAACAAATAATATCTTATATGAGCAAATGAGAGATTTGATTGAGAGAGATATGTGAATTACATGAAAAGAGAAGAGAGGAGAAAGAATGGATTATATAATAGTGAAGATGAAGAAGAGTTGATGCCAGCTCAGCATCTCAATATCTAACACACACAGTCACGTCATAGCTGGTGATCTTCCCAATTACGCGTTTTACTCGTATGTTAAAATGACATTTTCAAATTAAAGTATTAGTCTAGAGTAAAAGAAGATAGTGTGAAAGAGAAGAGTTTTACAAATATGAGTCATGGGTGAATGACTCTTTAGCTAGTACATACATGTCGGTCTTCTCTTTAAAATTGGTAAAATTATGTTTTTTGTTTTGTTAAAGAATTGGTAAATTGTTATACTATTGAAAATTTGAAACTAACTAATGAAAGAGACAGCCCATATTTGTTTTTTTTTTTCTTTTTTGAAAAAACCTAACCAATACTTATATTAAGATTTTGTAGTTTATTTCCGCAAACATATATTAAATGTTTGGAGATAGAATAAAATTTCTGATTTGTGCCAACCAAAACATAAAAGAAATATTAATTGGTCGGGTTATTGGATTTAATTGATTTGGAATCTAGACAAAATCATAAATTATTAGATCACTGATGTTTAAATCTTTATAAAAATCATGATGTTTTTATTCGTTTAATATTTCCAAACAATAATTGAAATTCGATATTATAAAATTCTTAATGATAATTATTAAAATATTAATAATATTTTAAATTTTTAAGTTCACATTTGATTTTAACTGATTTGGAAGTATTTTCAAATAAAAATAAAAAAAATCCCAATTTTTTATTATTATTTTGATATTAAAATCAGTGAGTATATCCATAAACACGTCTTACCCTATAAAAGGGGATGGCTTTGGGAAGGAGGGGAAAGATAAGAACAAATTCCAAACCCAATTTCAATTTCACTTTCTAACCCAATTTCACTTTCTTGCTTTTTGTCCTAAACCCTTTTCATCACTTCGTCTAGACACGTTTTTGTTGGTTAATTAAATCGAAAAATATATCCAAGTACATTTTACTCTATATTAGTCTTCCACACTTATAAAGTGAATCCTCTATTTTTTCTCTCTCTTTTTTTAAATATTATTTTTGTTGTAAAAAAAGTCAAAAGGGAACGAGAGGTTCATAAACTTAAAAAGGGATTAGGTTTTCAGTCTATAACAACTCATATCCACTAACACACTAGAGTATAAAGTCTACACAGATAATAATTAGATGTAGAGCATTAGCCTCTCCTCATTTCAAGCGATTTATCACTAAACGCTATCTACTTGTGTTGGTATTAATCACTCATCGGACATGTCAAAAGTTTGTTTGATTTGAAATAATATCTTCAATATTTTTGAACAAAAAAAAAAAGATAATATCTTCAATATTCAAAAGATTGCTAACACAATAAAAGTATAAAACACCCATGTCAGAACGACACCTACGGCATTGATTACTACATGTGAAGATATCTTCATAATACTCTCTATCTTTTTTTGGTTTCATTGTGGGGGTTATACAATTTATGATTGTGATTTTTCTAAGATTTTCTATATCAACTACTAATTTTTTTTAATTGATGCATATCAAAATAAAAGAAACACTCATGTCTTCTTGAGCTTAGTGCTAAATGGGATTTGGTAAAGGCTAATGTCCATAACCAGAAGAATCTATATTTGATACATTTCTTTGTTTAAGTGGTGGGGCTGTAAGCCTGTAAAGGAGTCCAATGAGGTGAGCATTACCAATACCAAAACCATGCATTTAAATCCAATCTTAGCCCCTCTTATTTGATAATATCGAATCTAGAACTAAGATAAGAGATAAACACCCCAACTTCTGTTTCTAATATTTTTTCAACGTAAATGTAAATAAAACCAAAATATCTAAATGGGAAAAGCCCAATCAACACCAAGGAGGCAAGGACAAAGCCTCAAATAAAGACAAATGAGACATAACATCACCATGTATCATGTATAAGTGGCAAGAATTATTTTTGCCGATTTGTTCTTGTCCCACACTGACAGTTTTGCTTTAACTGGATTTTTTAAGTATATGTTTGAGCCAGCTCATTAGATTGTAGAATCGTTACAATCGTATTATAGCTCACAAGTCTCCAGCACTTTGTCATATTGGAGTTGAATCAGTTGATAGATAAGTTATACATATAGCATTATAGTGGGCTCTAATTTGTTTTTTTGATGAGTTTACTATTCATGGTAAGTATTAGTAATTTAATCATGTTATCTTATTGTAAATTTCAACAAATGTAGATGTTATAATGATGAGTCAAAATGTACTAAAATCAAAGATAACAGCGAAAATAACATTTATCGAAGTACTAATTAGCATAGAAATCTTAGGTCTCAGAATCAAATATCCGTTTTTTTTTTTTTTTTTGGTCAAAAATCAAATATCCGTTCAACTCATATAGTTCCTTGGGAATACTTGAAAAAAGAATTCGAAACAAATAAATGGCTTCGCCCAGGTTCGAACCGGAGACCTTCAGTGTGTTAGACTAACGTGATAACCAACTACACCACGAAACCTTCTTGAAAGTTTCACGTTAGTAACATTAATAAATACAAAACAGTTTCTTCTTTTAAAAAAGAAAAGAGCAATTGCTCTCCCAGACAACTACATACCTTCTCCCAACAAAGTGAAATTTTGTCCAACGATGTTGCCATCCAAGAAATTCCAAACCTAATTCTTTTATGCCCCAGTCTTTGACAAATAGTGGCCTATTTAAGAACATCTCCCTAAACATGCTAAAACAATAAAAGGTTTCTTGTTGAAGAAGTTACCAAAGCCTAACACATCCGTGTCTTAGCTCTCTTGTCTCGTGAGATCAAAACAATAACATATACATTTTTTTTTTCTCTTCTTTCCTGGGAAGAATTAGACATCAAGGGTATTATGGAAAACCATTTACACTGCACCCCATAGACATGGTTCTCCTAAAGTCATTCACTGTCTTGCTTTTGAGATATTCACTACCAGTTTCAGACTTTCAGTACATACATAACTTCACTCAAAACTGGTATCAGCTGTATATAAAGTTTGGTGTTGGCTTTTGGATTCAAAGTGTGGTTCTGTGTAGAACCGTTGGTCCACGGTGGCCATTCACATTGCGTATACAGTATACTATACGATGTGAAGTGTCATGCATGTCTCGTGTTCAAACCGGGAAAAGGGCTGTGAGTTGTAACTTTTGTCTATAACTCGTTTAGTAATGAACTCTGTTACACATACGTATATAATAATCCTATATATGAATTGGGTGTTTATAGTTTGCCTATAAAATGGAGAATTGTAATGAGTCAGTTCCATATGTGACCACAAGTATCACAACCTTCTTGAGCAATGTCAGTGATCTGAACACCAGTATCATAGATCTTCCCAACGGTCCAGTTGGCCGGAAGAACCCTCTTTGCCCAAACCGTTTTGCCATCGTAGCTACCTGTCACCGTGAACCTGAACTGTAGAGCTCCGGTTGGTACTTTGTTAGTGGCCCACACGGCTCCGTGGCTTCTAGTCATATAACTCCAACTTGACGAACCCACTTGAGCAATGTCAATAGATACCACTTCGGTTTGGCCTCCTTGGTACAAAAGCTTTATCGCCAAGTAATTTGGCTTTTTGCTTGCTTCTTCCACTCTCACGTTCATATTCTTTTTCCCGTAATTGCAAGGAACTCTGTTTTCATTTCCAAAATCTTTGTATTAGTACTCAAGTAAATAAAGTGATAATAAAAAAACCAATAAGTTAGGTGTTTCAAGACTCGAACCTCTGATATTCAACGTCGACAATGCCTTGTTTGAGAAGGTATTTATCAGCACCAACAACAGGCTTAGCCATAGCTCTAAAAGCTCTGTTACTAAGGACAAGACCAGTTTGGCTGCTCTTGTTCAAGTCTGTGACCATCACAATGGTTCCTTTACTGCTACACAACTTGGGGTTTTTGCATCTGACTTGAAAGCAAGCTCCACAGCCAGCACCATCTTTGTAAATTGAAGGTATAGCTGCTGCAATGTGTCCAGCAAAGAATCTTGTAGCCATAGGGCCATAGGCACAAGCTCCGGCTGCAAAAAACCCATTAATAATACATGAGAAAAGAAAGAAACAAATAGTAAAAAGAAGTAATGAGAAGAAGATTGAATCTTTACAAGAGAGAGCAGAGGCAGATGAGAAATAAGCTGCTTTAGCACGGTGAGGACATCGGTCACATGCGTTAACAGATGATGATGAGAAGAGGAAGATGACTAAGAGGAGGTAGAGAAATCTTCTCATTTTTGGTTTTTGTTTAGAGGAAACAAATAATATCTATCTATATGAGCATATGAGAGATTGATTGAGAGAGATATGTGAATTACTTGAAAAGAGAAGAGAGGCAAAGAATGGATTATATAATAGTGAAGATGAAGAAGAGTTGATGAAAGCTCAGCGACTCAATAAACAAACGAGCTGGTGTGTATCTTTCTATTAATTAATTACGCATGTTACTTAAGAGTCATTAGTCAAATGACACATTTAATTACTTATAGAGTCATAGAGTCCTAGTCAAATGAGATATTTACTCATATTTGATACCAAATATGACTCATGGGTGGATGACATGGAATTGCACTGACATTTGCTTTGTACATGTCGGTCTCCTCTATTCAACATTTTTATTCTTCTTTCTTTCAATTTTGCAGTTCATTACCATGAAGGCTCAAAGGATGATGGATCAAACATATATTTATTGTTAACATCTAAAAACAAAGAAACAATGTATTGCATAATAACCGATTGATTATTTCTTGCTTTGATTATTTTTGAAAGTATTGATCAAGAAATTCGCAACACAATCACAGAAAAAAGACCTATATTTATTGTTAACATCTGGAAACAAAGAAACAATGTCTTGTTTGATCAAAAAAAAAAAAAAAAGAAACAATGTCTTGTATAATAACTGATTGATTCTTTCTCTAGTTATTTTAAGAACATTGATTCAGAGATCGGTTACACAATCATTCCAAGAAGGTATAGGAAATGATGGCGAAAACTAATGTTACTCTGAATTCGGTAATAACCCACCAGTGGAAAATATTGTAACCTTACTAATTTTAGATAGTACTCAATGTAATATCTCAACATTTTATATTGATGATATTTACATTATTAACAAAAAAATATTTATTTTTCGTGGATAGAACAAAATTATAATGTTTTTATATAATTGAAGTACATTGACCTACGAATTTTATTGTAAGTTATAGATTAAAAGTGAATAAATTTTTGTTTGAATTTAGCTTTGTTTCATTGTTTGGCACTCTTCGGTTTATCATTGACCTAGGATTAGGATTAGTTCATGGTAGATATTTATGGTAATATCATATACAAAACTACTAATTAAGTGAATGATATTAAGTACATTGACCTCAATGCTATGGCTTTAGATATATATATATATATATATATATATATATATATATGTGTGTGTAATATCATAAGATTTACTTGTAGTTTTTTTTATCTTGATAAGTTCGGCCGATATCAAAAAGTCAGCCAGATGTATTTATTTGTTTTTGTGTTCATTAGGTGAATCAGAAGAAGAGAGCAGCCCAATCCTTGAGGCGTATGGGTCTTTCATGATGGATATGTTTATCCTGCATAGTGATTTGGATGTGTCTTTTAACTTTGATAACGAGATATTCCGAGTTCTTCACCTTCTTTCGAGGAAGTTCAGATATTTCGTTACCAAAGTTAATAGATACATCCAAATCACTCTGCAGGGTAAACAAATCTGTCCCGAAAGACCCATACCTAATAAACACAAAAACAAACAAAAACCTCTGACTGACTTTTCAATATTGGCCGAGCTTAATAAGATAAGGTGACTGACTATAAGTAAATCTTTACCATACATATCTAAAGCCATATCATTGAGGCTTCTCAGCAACTCCTTCCTAGTATTGTAATCAGCAGAAATCGATTGAAAAAAGCAGTAGACATCTCTCAATACCGTATCAAGGTCCAATATAATAAGTTATAACTATCAATCTTGTATCTCTTTAATGCTACCAACTCTGAGTTTTTCACCTTCTTTCAAATCCCTGACATCGATAAACCAATCAAAATAATTGAAACTCTCTGAAGAACACAAATCTACCAAATTTCAGAAAAGAGTATAGTATTCATTCACCTCTACTTGAAATATTATTATTTTCCTCAGCCACATTACCTCGAGAAGCCATTATAGAGCTCCTTAATTAACCTGCAATAACATAAAACCATTACAACTCTGAATGATTGGAGCATTTTAAATTTTTAATCGAAAATTCGAATTAATAATAATTAAAAGTGAATAAATTTTTGTTTGAATTTCTTTTAACTTTAAATCCGCAATAATTCTAAAAATTGAATTCAAATTAGGTTTTTTAAAAACTTAGTTTTTATGAAGAGGAACGGTAAACAAAAGATACGCCAAAAGAAGATTTTTAAAAAAATAATAATGGCTTCGCCCGGGTTCGAACCGGAGACCTTCAGTGTGTTAGACTGACGTGATAACCAACTACACCACGAAACCGTTTTGCAAATCCTGCATTATTAAGAGTCATAATACGTACACAATCCATGGAACAACCTCAAGGTGAATTTCGATTACACGTTTGAAGCTCTGCTTCTCTTTAACTAATACACATGTAGGGATTTTGGAATATAGTGTTTTCTTCTCGTCTATAACGAAAACGGACTTGGAATCGTGTGGCTAATTAATTGTTCTTGTCCCACTTTTAGTTTTGCTTAATAAGTATTTGCCATTGAGCCAGCTCACTGGAATTATCTCTTTAGATTGGAGACTGTTGTTTAAATTCAATGGCAAATAAGCAGGATTAGACAAACCAGGTTTGGTTTCAAAGTTGTGATTTTGTCCATAGTTGTTCCTTCAGCCGTTTCTTGGGTGCTATTTTTGGACGTGTCTTTCTTGTTGAACCCATGTCTTGTTTAGTCTTTAACCTTTATGGTTATAGAACATTTATTTGAGTTTTACATACTCTTGAATAATTTTTTTAAAAAAAATGGTTAATGGTCTATAGGTTTTTGATCACTCGAGATTGGAGATAACGTATAATAGAAATTAGAAAATAGCTTGAAGACTGTGCAAATATCACGCTTTGAATTTATGTAAATCTAAACTATAGCCTCGAATTAAAAAATGTTATCAAAAGACTGTCCACACACGTGACAGGCACGACAAATTGTTGGACATAGAAACTCGGGAAAAAATGTCTTGAATCTGATTGGTTATTTTAATTTTCAGGAATATATACCTACTATTAAAATTTTAGAAATGCATACATTGTCGTATAATACGAAAGAAAGTGAGAACAGAGAGAAACCAAACTCTGCTTGATCAATATCAAAACATGGAAATATCAGTAAAACTACCCGTTCACAATCATCCTCTCTACCCTTCATCTCGTTTCGTAAGGGTTTGGTGTGGTCTATGCGGAAACTTGTACATTCACGGCGGATACCGTTGCAATGACTCGGAGTGTGAGCATCAAGTTTGGTTCCACAAAGAATGTGCCGAGTTATCTCCACCAAAGATTAACCACTTTTCTCATCCTAAACACCCTCTTCTTTTCACTCATCATCCAGATCCTGTACCTTCATGTGATCTATGTGGAGTAGAAGTAAGTTGGATCAAAGGTAAATCTTACTCCCATGATGGTTATAGTTGTTCTGCGTGTGACTTCAACTTGTGTCTGATATGTTCAAGAAAACCACCACCGCTTACTATTGAACTTCCTATGTTCCATGAGCATCCTCTCGTCCTCTATAAAGACGAGACCAATTCAGACGATGAATACTTCCGTGATAGTGGACTTTGTGCATTTAGTCCTCGTTGTAAAAAATGTAACAAGAGTATTGAAGGCACGTATACTTTTCGGTGTTTTAAATGCTTTGTCTACATTCACGTGGATTGTGTTGATTTTTCACCACAAGTAAGTCATCCTTCTCACCCTAATCATCCTCTCATGTTCATCAGATCTGAGTCACTCCCTGTTGAAGCCGACAAGACATGTATTATGTGCGGTACATATTCTGAACCTTTGAGTTATCATTGTCACATCTGCAACTTCACCTTATGTCTTTTCTGTTGGGAAAACTCACCACCTCTCGCTATCAAACATCCCAAGACTCATCAACATGAACTCACTCTTTTGTCGAGACGGATGTCATTTACTTGTAATGTTTGTGGGATGGAAGGTGACCGAAGTCCTTATCTCTGTCTTCCGTGCGGTGTCATGGTTCACCGAAGTTGTATTGACCTACCACGTGTCATCAACATCAATCGTCATGACCACCGCATCTATCTCACTCATCATATTGGTCTTGGGTATATGAAATGTGGAGTTTGTCGCCGTAGTATTAGTCCATACTACGGAGGTTACTCTTGTTCTATTTGTCCCAACTATGCGGTTCATTCCCACTGTGCAACGGGAGGTTATAGATTGTGGGATGGGATAGAACTCGAAGGGATGCCGGAAGATACCGAAGATATTTCACCATTCAAAGTGGTGGGTGAGAACTTGATAGAACATTTCAGCCATAAACAACATAATATGGTACTCATCAAAGACGGTATTATTCGCGGTGAAAACACACGCTGTGAAGCATGCATCCTCCCTGTTTGGTCTGAGCCGGTCTACAACTGTGAGTCATGTAATTTCGTTCTCCACGAAACCTGCGCAAATCTTCCACTGAAGAAACGTCATGTGTATCACGCAAAACAGTTTACGCTATGCCCCGCAGACACGGATTCTCCTACGGTCTTTGAATGTATTGCTTGTGAAACATTCAACACTGGTTTCAAGTACGAATATAAGGGTTGGCTTCTGGATGCAAAGTGTGGTTCCTTTGTAGAACCTCTTATCCATGGTAGCCATTCACATCCTCTATACTTCGATATGAAGTTTAACAGATGTCATGCTTGTCTAGTGCTCAAATCGAAAAATGGGTTGTGTTGTGATGAATGTGACTTTTGTCTATGTTTTACTTGTGCTTGGTTGCCAACAAAGGTAAAGCATATATGCGATGAGCATCCTCTTTCTTTATGTTATGGTGAAAATGTGAGTGGTGACTATTGGTGTGACATTTGCGAAGGAAAATTAGATTCGAAAAGATGGTTCTACACATGCTCTGATTGTGGGGTCACAGTGCATATGAAGTGTGTACTTGGAGAATTCGCTGGTTACATGCCAGAACGTAGATACAAAGAGAACATATTAATCCTAAAACATACGGGGATCTATTACAAGGTGGTTCCTAACAGTCATAGTACTCGACCACTTTGCAGCTACTGCCACTCTCGATGCACAGCTCCTTTCATTCTGAAGATTTGTGACCTTGATAATGGATTCATTTGTTCTCGCTCTTGTATGTATCGCTACCGCTAAGAGAAGAACATTTTCTGTTTTTTTTTTTTTTTCCGTTTCACAGTCACCTCTTATTTTTTGTCTTGTGTTTCAAGTATGTTTTCGGAGTCGGATTTCATATTTTTATGTCTTGTTTACCCAACAATATAATGTCTTAAGGGGTTGATGGAAATTTGCACCTGTCTTATGGAATTTAGGTTTCTTTGGGATTTTGCTACATAAATCTCAAAGACCTAACATGATGGAGATCCAATTGATCTTTTGTCCGTTTTCTTGATAGTGAATAAACTTAATCATGATAACTTAGCCTTACTGGTCAACCTCTACACCGTGATGTAACCAAGTTTTGAATTATTTGAAGCTTATTAAAAACTGAGATATGAAACATGACAGAGATATATATAATAAGGCCAGTATTATTGAGGATTAGTCTTTGCTGTTTTACCAAGCCAAACGGGTACAAACATTTACATGAACCTAAAAGCAAAGCCATACCATAGATAATAGATTTGTGTAATATACTGTAGTTTCAAGTAATATTTGTGAATCTAATTACATTATTTTGGAATAAAAACTTTACAGTCCATTAATTAAGAGTCGTTTGTCAATTTGTGCTTCCTTTGTTTGTGTTTATATATGTTTTGAATGTCTTAGGAAAAAAAAAACAAAATTCTTTAATGGCTTATATGTTGGCTTCTTCTTAATTTCTTCTATTCGCGTGTCTTCACGTCTTCAACCTTGGTATTATTAATCCATCACTTACATAACCATCGTCAACTTTGAAGACTCAACAATATCTTGGAAAAATAAACGTTTTCATATACTGTATAATATATGTATGAATTTTCTTGGTAAGTATGAATTATTATTAGCATACTTAAAAAAAGACAGAAACAAGTTTTGTACTGTAATTAATTACAAGCCCCCTCAATTTGATTAGGTAATTTTAACATTTTGTTATAATTAAATGTAAAGATATCTCTTTCTCCTTTATTGCTTATTAAGTACGTATATCATAGAGGTGTAAGGTGAATCGTATTACTACCCAACTGAACAATCACTTCTCTCTCCTCTTTCTTTTTTTTTTCTTTTTTTTTTAACACTAAGACTTCATTGTCATAGAGAGAAGTCTTGATGAAGGAAAAAAGTTACGTAGTCCCTTTAAACTTTAATAGTGAAGATTAAAGCCTAGTCACATGATGGTACAAGGTTGAACATTATCATCGCTGAAATAGTGGAAAAGGGAGTTTGATGCTGGAAAACCCAAGGAATCATAATAATCAAAGGGATAAGGCGGCGCTGGCTTCCTTGGCATCATCTTCGGCTCCTCGTACTTCACCATCAACCTCGGTTTCGTCGCCGGTGCTAACCATCCCGGCGGTCCCATCCTTGGCGGCAACGTAAAGACCGGCATCTGCATCATCGTCGTCGGTGGTCCCGAATACCCGAAACCTCTAAATGTTTCACCTCCCACTGGACAAGTTCCCCCGGAGTTGGTGGTGGTGGGAGTGGAGGTGTCGGTGGCGGTGGCGGGTGCAGAGGATGGTACATCTTGGCCCTTGTTAGTGGCGTAACGTTTAAGCAAGGCCCGGAATCGGGTCTTAGCCTTGGCTGGATCCTTCTCGTAGGCGTAAAGTTGGGGGCTTTGCCCGATTTTGTCGACGGCTTTCATAAGCACTTGAGGTTCTGCTGTGCCGGAGACCAAAATCAGACCCTTGGCCGGGTCTATGGTTATGGCGTAAACTCCTTTTACTTTCCGTAGAAGCTTCTTGATCCGAGAAGGAAAGTCTTCACAACACTGGAGATTCATTTTCAGTATGCAAATCGGAAAGTCCAAATCCTCCATTATTACTCTCTCAATATGCAGAAGCAACTACAGTCTTTATCACGAGATGGAGACCGAAAAGGATCCTATATATTGCAATTGCCTAGTATCGCTATTGAAACGTTTAAGGTAAAAATAACCAGAAAACCAATTAATCTCAAGAATCTGAGTATCTCAATTAGAATCTCTATCAATATGTAAATGACCTCTTTCTTTTTTCTATACACTTGGAAATGAAGCGTACAAATCAAAGAAGAAGGAAAGAGGAGAAACTGAAGAAAACATGTGAGAAGCACGTGACTTGGATTAATTGAAGAGCAAGCAACTGTCGAGAATAATTAGAGTATAAGATGTTATATGTATTGATAACAAGGAGTTGAGTATATATACACACATAACCTTCTAGGGTATTCTAAAGACATTAAATAACTTTACATAAACAGAATATATGATTGATCTCTAATAAAAAGGCCATTCTTATGCAATAAGGAAATTTACGATTATGTTTTAGTTAAATTAGCAAATTCATTATTTTTTCTTTTTAGGGTTTAAGAGATTTTCTTAGAAGAATACGTTAAGCTTCGTTCTTATTTCTTAACAATGGCGACGGCTTCAGTTGCTTTTAAGTCTAGGGAAGATCGTAGGAAGCAAATCGAATTAGAGGAAGCCCGTAAAGCCGGGATTGCTCCAGCTGAGGTAGACGAGGATGGAAAAGAAATCAATCCTCACATACCTCACTTTATATCATATGCTCCATTCTATGCCCCGTCTGAAAAACCAAGTTTGAAGCATCAAAAGAATTGGAAAAAAGCTAAACCTGTTTCCACAAAAGGATACTATGACAGAGGTGCAAAGACATATCAAGCCGAAAAATATCGCAAAGGAGCGTGTCAAAACTGTGGTGCAATGACACATGATATGAAAACATGTATGGAAAGACCTCGTAAGGTTGGAGCAAATTACACAAACAAGAACATTGCACCTGATGAGAAAATCGAGAGTTTTGAATTTGATTATGATGGCAAGAGGGACCGATGGAATGGTTATGATCCTTCGTCCTATTGTCATGTGAGAGATCGTTATGAAGCAAAAGAAAATGCAAGAAAGAAGTACTTGAAGGAGGAAAAACTTAAGAAACTAGAGGTGAAGACCAGTGATGAGGAAGAAGAAGAAGACGACGACTTAAGGGTTGATGAAGCCAAGGTTGATGAGAGCATGCAGATGGATTTTGCAAAGGTTAAAAAACGTGTTCGAACAGCTGATGGTGGTAGCACAGGAACTGTAAGGAATTTGCGTATCAGAGAAGACATTCCAAAATACTTGTTGAATCTTGATGTCAACTCAGCTTATTATGATCCTAAATCTCGATCCATGCGTGAAGATCCGCTCCAAGATGCAGATCCAAACGAGAAATTTTATTCGGGAGATAATGGATATAGAAACAGTGGCCAAGCTCTAGAGTTCAAACAGCCAAACATTCATTCATGTGAAGCATTTGAAAGGGGACAGGACATGCATCTGCAAGCGGCTCCATCCCAAGCTGAGTTGTGCTATAAGAGGGTTAAGGTTTTGAAGGAAAAACTGAAATCTCAGACAAAGGACACAATCATGGCAAAGTATGGGAATGCAGCTGCAAAAGATGACATCCCAATGGAACTTTTGCTTGGACAAAGTGAAAGACAAGTTGAGTATGACAGGGCAAGCCGGAGGATTATCCAATGAAAGATTTGCTCGACCGGCTGAAAACAAGTTAATTAGTTAATTTAGTTTCTTTCTCTTTAACCATGTGACCTGAAGAAACCTTATTATGTTTCATTTAATAACATTGTTTTGAGTCTTATTATATGAGAATGAAACGCTTATTTTAGTAACAAGCTTGAATTATTAATTTTGCCAAAATAAAAAATAAAAAACTGGTGAAAATCTAGAACTTATGCCTAAACGAATTATGAGGAGAAATTTAAACTTCCCATGAGTTGTGAAAAGACTGAGAAAGACTTCTTAAGCCATATTGGTGTTCTTTGTTGTTTTTGTGGTTTCTTACTGATGTTTAACCTAAATTTTGCTCTATGTTTTCATCAATCTAGATGGGGATATATATATATCGTAACGTATCAATTGTTGAAGATGTGGTGGATTACCAGCCAAACGGGTAAAAACATTTACATGAACCTTAACCAAAGCCACATATATACATAGATGATATAGATCAGATAGCAGTATATATTTATTATAATTTTGGTTTAGTCTTAGTGATTTGTGTAAATATTGTTTAAAGTAATATATATTTGTGAATTTAATTATTTTGCAATAAACGCTTTACAATCCGTTTGTCAATTTGTTAATTTGTTCTTCCTTTGTTTGTCTTCATATCTTGAATGTCTTATATGTTGGCTTCTTCTTAATTGCTATGTACGTGTCTTCACATCTTCAACCTTGATATTTCTCATTCATTACTTATGTAACCGACGTCAACTTTGAAGACTCATCAATATCTAGGAAAAATAAACGTTTTCAGAAATATAATTAAAGAACATTTTCTTGGTGGTATATGAATTATTAGCATACTAAAAAAAGATAGAAATAAGTTTGTACTACAATCGATTACAAGTCCCCTCAATTGAGTAATATTGTAATCAATCACCTTTGAGTTATGTGAAACCAGACATGAGATTAGGTAATTTTAACATCTTGTGTGATAAATGTAAATGTCTCTTTCTCCATCATTGCTTATTACACATTAGAATGCATGTTAAGTGTAGAGAGTATCATTACTAACAGCAATATTGGGTCGAATAAGGAACAACAGAGCCCAACAGTCAAAGTCCGAAGCCTAATGTTAGCCCTGCAATTCATCTTCTCTGCAACAACGGTAACAATATGTGTGCTGTACAAATGGCCAAATTAGGAAAGTTGTAGGTTGTTTCCTCCAACCTTGTACAAATCTATTTGATCCTCTGCTCATGATAAGATTGCCAACTGAGTGATGATTGTGTGAGTAAAGTCTATAAATAATCATCACTCTCATCATCTTGTAAATCATTCAATAAAAGACAAGTTATGTTATCAATCACTACCCAACCAATGGCCTCTCCTTTTTCATCTCTAGCTTCTCCTCTTTCTCTTCTTCTGGTTCTTATCCTCTGCTTCTCAACTCTTCAGTGTTCCAACTCCATCGGCCAAGGCTACCGTCTGATCTCCATCGAAAAGTCTCATCATAAAGACAGCTTCATTGGCTATCTCCAAGTCAAGCAGAGAACCGAAATCTACGGCCCAGATTTACCCATCCTCCGTCTCTTCGTCAAGTATATAATTTATATGATCCTCTGCTTCCCACCCCAACTTATCCGTCAATTTTTGACCGTTGGATTTTTTTTTTCAGGCATGAAACAGATGATCGCCTTCGTGTTCACATCAGCGACGCACAGAAGCAACGATGGGAAGTTCCGTACAATCTCCTCCCACGAGAACAACCACCGCGGGTAACCGGAAAATTAAGAAAATCTCCGGTTACCGTCAAGGACATATCCGGACCGGAGCTTATTTTCAGCTTCACCACCGATCCTTTCAGTTTCGCCGTGAGGCGAAGATCCAACGGCGAGACCATCTTCAACACTAGCAGCTCCGGTGGGACTTTCGGAGAGATGGTCTTCAAGGACCAGTACCTCGAGATCTCAACTTCGTTACCTAAAGACGCGTCTCTGTACGGACTTGGTGAAAGCTCAAGAGCCAATGGAATCAAGCTTGTCCCTAATGAGCCTTACACTCTCTTCACTGAGGACGTCCCGGCGTATAAACTCAACACCGATCTATACGGGTCGCACCCGGTTTACATGGATCTGAGAAACGTTGGAAGTAAAGCCTACGCGCACTCTGTTCTGCTTCTCAACAGTAATGGTATGGATGTGTTTTACAGAGGCGATTCCTTGACGTACAAGGTAATTGGAGGCGTTTTCGATTTCTATTTCTTCGCTGGACCGTCGCCTCTCAAGCTCCTTGATCAATACACTTCGTTAATAGGACGGCCAGCGCCAATGCCGTATTGGTCTCTAGGTAAAATATCTCACTTGACGTTTCTCTGTAAGTTTTGTGTGTTTCTTACTAATCTTAACCTAATTTGTGGTCTAGGGTTTCATCAATGTAGATGGGGATACCGTAACGTATCGGTGGTTGAAGATGTAGTGGATAATTACCAAAAGGCTAAGATCCCTCTTGATGTGATATGGAACGATGCTGATTACATGGATGGTTTCAAGGACTTCACTTTGGATTCGGTCAATTTTCCTCGTGATAAGCTATTGGCTTTCTTGGATAGAATCCATAAGATGGGAATGAAGTATATAGTGATCACTGACCCTGGGATTGGTGTTAATGAAAGTTACGGTGTATACCAAAGAGCCATGGCCAACGATGTGTTCATTAAATATGAAGGCAAGCCTTTCTTGGCTCAAGTGTGGCCTGGTCCGGTTCACTTCCCTGATTTCCTTAACCCGAAAACGGTTTCTTGGTGGGGCGATGAAATCCGACGTTTCCATGAATTAGTTCCCATTGATGGTCTTTGGATCGACATGAACGAGGTCTCCAACTTCTGCTCTGGATTGTGCACAATGCCGAAAGGGAAAAAGTGTCCGAGTGAGGGAGGACCTGGTGTGACGTGTTGCTTGGACTGCAAGAATATAAACAATACGAGATGGGATGATCCACCTTACAAGATCAACGCTACTGGACACAACGCTCCCCTTGGGTTAAACACTATTGCCACAAGTGCTTATCACTACAATGGTGTTCGAGAGTACGACGCTCACAGCATCTACGGGTTCTCTGAGGCCATTGCTACCCACAAGGCCTTACTTGCTATCGAAGGCAAACGTCCCTTCGTATTGTCCCGGTCCACTTTTGTTGGTTCAGGTCAATATGCAGCTCACTGGACCGGAGATATCCAAGGAACATGGCAGAGCTTGCAAGTATCTATCTCGACGATGTTGAATTTTGGAATTTTTGGAGTTCCCATGGTTGGTGCAGACATATGTGGATTCTTCCCTCCAACACAAGAAGAACTCTGCAATCGTTGGATTCAAGTCGGTGCGTTTTACCCCTTTTCAAGAGATCACGCCGATTTCTACGCTCCAAGAAAAGAGCTTTACCAATGGGGAACAGTTGCAGAGTCAGCTCGTAACGCTCTTGGGTTGAGATACAAACTCCTTCCTTTTCTCTACACTCTTAACTACGAAGCTCATATGACCGGTGCACCAATCGCTAGACCGCTTTTCTTCTCTTTCCCTGATTACATTGAATGCTACGGTTTGAGCAAACAGTTCTTGATTGGAAGCAGCTTAATGATATCACCGGTTCTTGAACAAGGCAAAACTGAAGTGGAAGCACTCTTCCCACCAGGTTCTTGGTACTACATGTTTGACATGACTCAAGCCATTGTTTCCAAGAACGGCAAACGTTTGACTCTCCCAGCTCCCTTGAACACCGTGAACGTGCATCTGTACCAGAACACTATATTACCAATGCAACAAGGTGGGTTGATTTCGAAAGAGGCCAGAACAACGCCGTTTAGTCTGGTCATCACTTTCCCGGCCGGAGCGTCAGAGGGATATGCCACTGGAAAGCTCTTTATGGACGATGATGAACTTCCGGAGATGAAACTTAGAAGAGGACAGTCAACGTACGTTGACTTCTACGCATCCCTTGGAAATGAGAGTGTGAAGATATGGTCTCACGTGAAGAAAGGTAAGTTTGCGTTGAGCAAAGGTTTGGTGATTGAGAAAGTGACTGTTTTGGGACTTAAAGGAGCAGGGCAAGTTTCTGACATACATTTCAATGGACACCCAATCTCGAACGAGACCACGAAGATTGAGGTAAGCTCCCAGGAGCAGAAGTATGTGGTGGGTTCAGACATTGAAGGAGAGAGTACGAGCTTGATGGTTGAGCTTAAGGGCCTTGAGATGCTAGTGGGTAAGGACTTCCACATATCCTGGAAAATGGTTAGTACTATCAATGGTGCCAATAAATTTACAAGTGAGAGTTAGTTAAATTATTGGGGAGGAAATGAGATTATCTTTAAGGTTGATTTTCTTATTATAAACTATAACGATTGGAGTTGTTATTTCTTTGTAAAAAGATCCCGTGACCCCTGTATTTCCCTTGTAAGTTTATCAGCTTCCTGATTAGCTCTCTCTAGTAGAGAGTTGTACATTCCGAAAACTTAATAAAAAAGGAGTATTTGACGGGAAAAAAAAAAAAAGATGAATCGTATGTACTAAAATTAAGACAACAACAAAATAGAGAGTTACATCGCCTAAAAAACAACAGACAATGCACAATGTGTGTCAACCTCAACCTGAAAAAGAGGGAGAGTGCCGGAAGTATGGTCTGATCAATGGGGTGGTAGTCACACAAAACGTGTTTTTAAAGATTTTATCATAAAAATAAAATCAATCATAATTACAATTTAATATATATATATATATATATATATATATATAATAACATTGCGTTATGTTTATTTTCATTCCATCACACCGAAAATGAAAATTTTCAACATTTTTCTCTTTGTTATAAATTTTGGACTAGTTTTATCTGAAATTACTTTTAATATTACCTTAAATGTTGATATTAAAGCGGTGGGATTTGCACAACTACCGTGAAGTAATATTTTATGGAGAAATGAGCGTAGGAACTCCAGGTCAATTATTTAAAACTGTATTTGATCTTGGAAGCAGCAACCTCTGGGTTCCTTCGGCGTTGTGGCCTTATCATGGACACCCCAAATTTAATGCCAAAACATCAACTACATATATTTCTCAGGGTAATATTTTTTTTTAACGCTTTTCTATGTCTTTGACTATGTTAAGGACATTTTAATATATCCTTAAATCTTTCATTGTAGGAGTAAAGGTTGTGGAGATAGAGTATCATCAAGGTCAACTTGAGGGCGTATTAGCCCAGGACGACGTTGAATTTGGGGGTATTTTAATTAAGGGGCAACATTTTGTTGAAGCTGCCAAGCCAAATGATACGTTGCCAGTCATAAAGTTTACGATTGGGGAAAAGCCTTTTCCCCTCACCCCACATGAGGTACGATAATGTTTTTTTTTTTTTTTCCTTTTTTGGTTCATTTATTTATGATGTATGTTTCTTTGCTTTTTTTTTTTTTTCCATTTAGTACATAGCCGAAGACGACAACGTATGTTTTACTAGATTTTTGGAGAATACTGGTCAGCGCTGGTAAGTTATAAATTTTTTGCGTTTAAATTTTTATATTAACAAAAGTCGCTAAAATGGATTGGCATGTAGGATTCTCGGATAAGCATTCATGAGAAGGTATCATACGGTGTTTGATTTTCAAGACATAAAGAAACTTCGGATAGGATTTGCAACTGCAGCATCATAAAAGAAGAAACACATATACTCAGACCTGCATATATTTGTTTCTTATATATGATATATATTAAAACTAACTATGAGAAATAATAATAATAATAATAAATATGAATTGTAACTTTGTAAGGATTATGTTAATGGAATATATTTTATTTGTAAATGATTTTGTAATCCATGAACAAATGTTGGAATGGGAACTACATAATTATTGTGTTTATGAATACCAAAACATCAACTACATATATTTCTCAGGGTAATTTTTTTTTCTTCACGCTTTTCTATTTCTTTGACTATGTTAAGGACATTTTAATATATACCCTTAAATCTTTCATTGTAGGAGTAAAAGTTGTGGAGATAGAGTATCATCAAGGTCAACTTGAGGGCGTATTAGCCCAGGACGACGTTGAATTTGGGGGTATTTTAATTAAGGGGCAACATTTTGTTGAACCTGCCAAGCCAAATGAGATATTCAAGGATGTGGTTTTTGACGGAGTGATGGGCCTTGGGTTTCCACGAATGGCACTGGAAGGAACCGTCTCAGTGTTGGAAAACCTTATTAAACAAAAAGCCGGAAACTAAAAATATTTTCTCTATTTGGTTGACATCAAATGGTGGGATAATCATTTTTGGTGGATACAACGAGGAGCACTTGGAAGAAGACCATACATACGTTCCGGTGATAACAAGGCCGTATAAAGATTTTTCCTTTTTTGGTTCATTTATTCATGATGTATTTTCTTTGCTTTTTTTTTTTTTTTCATTTAGTACATAGCCGAAGACGACATCGTATGTTTTACTAGATTTTTGGAGAATACTGGTCAGCGATGGTAAGTTAAAAATTTTTTACGTTTAAATTTTTATATTTACAAAAGTCTCTAAAATGGATTGGCATGTAGGATTCTCGGATTAGCATTTATGAGAAGTATCATACGGTGTTTGATTTTCAAGACATAAAGAATTGCAACTGCAGCACCATAAAAGATGAAACACATATACTCAGGCCTGCATATATTTGTTTCTTATGATATATATTAAAACTAACTATGAGAAATAATGATAATAATAATAATAATAAATATGAATTGTAACTTTGTAAGGATCTTATGTTAATGGAATACATTTTATTTGTAAATGATTTTGTGATCTATGAACAAATGTTGGAATGGGAACTACATAATTCTTGTGTTTATGAATATAGATAGATAGTTAGAGGATTATTAACATGTCAAACATTTATACTTAAAAAATTAGGACATATATAAAAAATCGTTGAAAGGAGAAAGAAGCAACTTCAGAGGTAGTTTTTTTTTTGCATCCCAAATAAAGGGAAATTTGAAACCACGCCTATGTAAGCCACTATACTTGAAGACCTTATCAACAACCTCTTATGAGATTTTTATCTGCTAAATGGGCATTATATAGAACAAGACACGAACTAAAAACCGGAAGAGCTCGTGTTAAGATCCAATAGGCAAACCGCGATGTTCAGATTCTAAAGATCTTGTCACCGCTTGTTGGAATACGTTACTTATTACTTAAACACCCTTTGCTTTTGAAAGGTTTTTTTTTCTCAATGTCTCAACTGATCACAGCAGAACCAGGGTCATTGGTGTAACCTTCATGGCCGTTTTATCGGGTTGAATTTGATCAATTAATCTTCACGCAACCACTTTGCATCCACCGCATCGCAGCCACCGAAATGGTCAAGAAAACAAAAACGAAACAATGGCTTCGCCCGGGTTCGAACCGGAGACCTTCAGTGTGTTAGACTGACGTGATAACCAACTACACCACGAAACCTTCTTGGCAGTTTCACATCACTAGGCTAAATTGATACTAATCAGTTCAAACTTATAAACGAAAAAGACATCAAGGTGCAATTTAAGATGATTTTTAGTCTTAGGTAACGAAATGGCATCGTTAAGTTGAAGTCATATGGACTCTTGACTATGTATACTCCCAAGTTCTTTCAATTTGTTGCTTGTCAAACATTCAGCACTGGTTTCAGAAATTATTCCGGCGAGACTATCTCCGGAAGATCCCAAACTCGGCGAGGGAACTCCTCAATTTCGGCAAATATCTTCTTCATTCTTTTTTTTTTTCCCCCTAAAATTGTGAGATTAACATTAGGGGTTAGTTGGTCAATTTGTTACTCAATTTGTGTTACAAACGTAACTTTCCAAACCTTGTGCTGTTTTCGGAACTAAAACTTATTATAGTGCTACTTATGAGAATTTATTGTTGTTTCTGCTATTTGATTCACAGAGAAAAAGGGAATAATCCGAAGGTCATCCGGGAATTTCAATCGTCGATGAGATAATTATTCTCGACAGGTTATAAATCTCCTCCCTCTCTCTGCCTTTTATTTATATAATCCGTTACAGGAAGAGAACTTTTTATATGGCCTCTCCGCTACCCACTGAATCCTATGGATCTGGTCCACCGGCTGATGATGATCTGCCGTTGGCCCAATCTCATCCTCCCACCGTCTCCGCCACTGCCCATTGCTGGTCGCAGCTTCCTTCAGATCTCCTGCAATTGGTATTTGACCGCCTTGGTTTTGCCGATTTCCAACGTGCTAAATCCGTTTGTTCATCTTGGCAATCAGTTTCGAGAAATTCTCAGCCAAATAATCAAATCCCTTGGATGATTCGATTCCCCAAGGGCACCAACAATTACGGTCTCTTGTTCAATCCTGAAGAAAAAGACAAGATGTACAAAACTCCAAATCTCGGCAACGATTTCGCAAAGAGCTTTTGTGTGGCGAGTTGTAGAAGCTGGCTTTTGATGCAACCTCGATATAAGTACATGGAAGAAGAAGACTTTCAATGTAATATATATATTCTGGATCTTTTAACCCGCGAGAGAATCAATCTACCGACTTTCGAATCAGCAGTTGGACTCACCTCCCCGATATTATGGATCGATGAGAAAACCAAAGATCACCTAGTTATTGGAATGGCTACCGAAGAATATGCGATTTGTTTCAAGAAAGGAGATCATTCTTGGAAACAAATCCCAACCTTATCTGGTATCGAAGAGTGTTTTAGCATGGTTTACAAGGATCAAAAGCTTTACTGTCTCAACTATGGTAAACTCAAGGTCTTCGATTTTTCTGGAGATATTCCGCTGAGAGTTTTCAAAACTAGCATGCGTGGGTGCTTACAACCACCAGCTATTGACATAAGTGTCCGTGGAGTTCCATGGGAGCACCTAATGGCTCACTTTAAGAATAATGTGGTAGTCACTATAGGCGGAGATGTTTTGGTTGTTAGGTCTTATCGTCGGAGTATGTCTAAAATATGGGAATTTAAAATCTACAAGATGGAAGGCAACAACTGGGAGAGAATTGTTTCTTTGGGAGACGAGGCAATTCTTTTG
Source organism: Erysimum cheiranthoides (assembly GCA_011420285.2). Lineage (NCBI taxonomy): Eukaryota > Viridiplantae > Streptophyta > Magnoliopsida > Brassicales > Brassicaceae > Erysimum > Erysimum cheiranthoides. The sequence goes on along the minus strand of CM022183.2, from coordinate 8,864,203 downwards.
GATTTGGGTATGACAGTGCTCGCCAAGGACATGAAAGGAATCAAGAGGAATTCCATCTACTTCTTCAATGATACTCCCTATTTTGAAGATCAATATGACAAAAACGAAATCTTCATATTCAACCTCGATTCAAACAAGGTTGAACAACCGCACCGATTTGTTTGCTCTTCCTTTCCCTGCTCTAGAGCCAGATGGTTCTTGCCAAGTTTCAAACGAGAATGATTCTTCAGTAATTTGTTTTTAATATATCTACGAATTCTTAATATTAATTGTTGGGACATTTGGTAATATTTCGTTTTCTCTTCGTGTGAGGGTTTGGACTCATTTGGTGTTGGTTAACACTTGTGTTAGGTCTTTTGGTTTTGGTTAACACTTGTTTAGGCCAAAACAGTTTTTCATCAGAAAAACAAATCAAAAGCCATTACATTTTGTTTAAAAGCCGGATGTGGCGGTGGGTCGAATGCCGTGTTTTCACGTGTTTCATCGCATGTGTGGAGAGGAATGGCTTAGGAATAGTGGGATTTGTCCTGTGTGTCGCGCCGTGTTTCCGTCTTAAACCCTTTTACAGTTAAACCCCTCTCTCAGTCTTTTGTGTTTGTTTCGTTTTGCTATGTTTGATATGGTGTATCAATTCAGGTTTGTTAATACGGTATGATTTACCTAGCTATTACATCCTTGCCATATCTTTTCTGTTTTAAAAGTTTAGAAAGTTTAAAAAGAAGAAGCAACGATATTTGCCGAAATTGAGCGTTTAGAGAGTTCCATCGCCGAGTTTGGGATCTCAACACCGGAATCGTAGTCGGAAGTCGTCTCGCCGTAATAGTTTCTGGAGATCGCCTCGCCAGAATCTAAGAGCTACTCTTATAGCATCGTTATCATCGAGCTTCTTAATTTGATTCTCCCTGTAAAACCAATGATATTGCTTTACGTATTCCCTACGGTTTCTAAGCTTTGTATGGATCTTCACTTGCTATTTTCGTTCTATTGTAGAAATTCTTAACCAAGAACTAGAATTAGACTATATATTCTCTGTGTGTGTGTATGTGAGAGTTTGACTTTCTTTTGATGGAATTCACCGTTGTAAGACATAAAGAATTTGGATTTTGTTTTAACATTCATAGATAGAATTTATGAAGCCAAAGATCATTCTATTGTCGAATTAAAAAGTTGCTAAGATTCGTGCTTACTCTATCAATGATAGAAATATTATCAATAAAATTTTTATAAAATATCTTTTTTTCTACTAATGAAGCTTATTCTATCAATGACAACAACATTATCAATATAAAATAATATATTTTTTTCTACTAATGAAGCTTATTCTATCAATGACAACAACATTATCAATATTAAACAACTTTTTTTTTGATAAAAAATTTAAATAATATTCATTGAACATAAAAATATATAATGAGTTACAACGCCTAAAAACAACAGACAATGCACAATGTGTGTCAACCTCAACCTGAAAAAGAGGGAGTGTGCCGGAAGTACGGCCTGATCAATGGGGTGGTAGTCACACAAAACGTGTGTAAGTGTGTTTAAAGGTTTTATCATAAAAATAAAATCAATCATAATTACAATTTAATATATATATAATAACATTGAGTTATGCTTATTTTCATTCCATTACACCGAAAATGAAAATTTTCAACATTTTTCTCCTTGTTATAAATTTTGGACTAGTTTTATCTGAAATTACCTTTAATATTACCTTAAATGTTGATATTAAAGCGGTGGGATTGCACAATTACCGTGAAGTAATATTTTATGGAGAAATGAGCGTAGGAACTCCAGGTCAATTATTTAAAACTGTATTTGATCTTGGAAGCAGCAACCTCTGGGTTCCTTCGACGTTGTGGCCTTATCATGGACATCCCAAATTTAATGCCAAAACATCAACTACTTATATTTCTCAGGGTAATATTTTTTTTTAACGCTTTTCTATGTCTTTCACTATGTTAAGGACATTTTAATATACCCTTAAATCTTTCATTGTAGGAGTAATTGAGTAAAGGTTGTGGAGATAGAGTATCATCAAGGTCAACTTGAGGGCGTATTAGCCCAGGACGACGTTGAATTTGGGGGTATTTTAATTAAGGGGCAACATTTTGTTGAAGCTGCCAAGCCAAATGATACGTTGCCAGTCATAACGTTTACGATTGGGGAAAAGCCTTTTCCCCTCACCCCACATGAGGTACGATAATGTTTTTTTTTTTTCCTTTTTTGGTTCATTTATTTATGATGTATGTTTCTTTGCTTTTTTTTTTTTTTTGCCATTTAGTACATAGCCGAAGACGACAACGTATGTTTTACTAGATTTTTGGAGAATACTGGTCAGCGCTGGTAAATTATAAATTTTTTGCGTTTAAATTTTTATATTTATAAAAGTCTCTAAAATGGATTGGCATGTAGGATTCTCGGATTAGCATTTATGAGAAGTATCATACGGTGTTTGATTTTCAAGACATAAAGAAACTTCGAATAGGATTTGCAACTGCAGCATCATAAAAGAAGAAACACATATACTCATGCCTGCATATATTTGTTTCTTATATATGATATATATTAAAACTAACTATGAGAAATAATAATAATAATAATAATAATAATAATAATAATAATAATAATAATAATAATAATAATAATAATAATAATAATAATAATAATAATAAATATGAATTGTAACTTTGTAAGGATTATGTTAATGGAATATATTTTATTTGTAAATGATTTTGTGATCCATGAACAAATGTTGGAATGGGAACTACATAATTATTGTGTTTATGAATATAGATAGATAATTAGAGGATTATTAACATGTCAAACATTAATACTTAAAAAATTAGGACATATATAAGAATCGTTGAAAGGAGAAAGAAGCAACTTTAGAGGTAGTTTTTTTTTGCATCCCAAGTAAAGGGAAATTTGAAACCACGCCTATGTAAGCCACTATACTTGAAGACCTTATCAACAACCTCTTATGAGATTTTTATCTGCTAAATTAAATGGGCATTATATAGAACAAGACACGAACTAAAAACCGGAAGAGCTCGTGTTAAGATCGAATAGGCAAACCGCGATGTTTAGATTCTATAAGAGCACATTTATCGGGTCATCTTTTGGGCTGGTCTTAAGTATTTAAATGAATATAATTTTTGAGAACATGCTTTAGAACATGGGTTTAGTTCTTGAGCTAGAACAATTTTAAGTCTGTTCTTGTGGTGACGTGGCGAAGGCTGATTGGTTACGTTTTTTTTAACGAAAATAGATTTTCATTTGTGAGAAGAAAAAAAAAATGCATTTAGGGTTTTCTCTCCTCTTGTCTCTCGCGGCGATTTTCTCCGGGTGCGTTTGTTCTCCGATTTAGCCATGATTTCCGGCCAAACGTGATGATTTAGACCGCTTAACCTGAAGATCTCAAGAAAGCTTACAAGAAAGCCGCCATCAGAAACTATTGGGAGATCGATGAGATCGACCTAAACCGAAGAAAAACCCAGAACCAAAGACCGACCAACCAAGACCGAAGCAATCAAGAAGAATCTAGAAGATTATGAAGATATGTTAATATCTTAGATTTAGAAGATTAGCATTTATCTTTATATATTATTTTCATATCTTATTATATAAAGTTGGGATAAAGTTGGGTTTTCGAAGTTAGCAACTCGCTGGATCATAAATAAAATAATTTTAAAAATATAAGAAGATAATACTCCCTCTGTTTCAAAATGTAAGATGTTTTAGAATTTTCACACATATTAAGAAACCATATTTAAAATGCATTATTTTTTGTGATTTACAATTTTCAACAACTCTAAACCAATAGTATTTAGTTATCTTTCTTGAATTCAATAATTTATCATTAATTCTACATAGAAAATAGAGAACATCTTATATTTTGAAACAAAAAAAAATTCTAGAAAATCTTACATTTTGAAACAAAGGGAGTATTAAGAAAACTTATAGGGATGAATAATTTTTTTAAAATAATTGTCGATAACTACGTGTAAATATATGTATATTTTTAAAAAAATATATATATCTTAAAATTAATGAAAAAAAAACTAAAATTTTCACCCTTACTTCATGAAAAGTGAATTTAAAAAAAAAAAAACTTTGTCGATAATTACGGGTAAATATATGTATGGTTTAAATATATCGTCAAAAACCCTAAAATTTGCACCGTCTCTCAGTTTCCTATATATATATATACCTTGATAGGTTTTCATAACAGCTCATATGCATTTATTGCGTTTTATAACTGTTACTATAATTTTATAGAAATTATAATAATGTTTTTATTATGGTTGTAAATTTGTAGGATGTGGAACAAACTATATGTATCGACGCATGAAGATTTCGATGATGTTTCCACTGATTGGTCTAAAAGCTATCATCGTATGATAATGTAAGTTTTGATCAAAACCTAATTTTTTTGGTGTTGGTTTATATGTTTCAATAATTGGTGTCGAACTATTTTGTTAACGGTTAGTAGGTGGATACCCTAATTTATTTTATTGGATGAATAGGTGAATTTCTTTCTAATGTATAATATGTTTTACTTTTGATGTGATTATTCAAGTTTAGTGTACAATATCAATGATTTTGTGGATGCGGGGTTTTAGAGACGTTTGATATGACTATTGTGTTATAATAGAGGTTTTGATCTAAATGTAATATTTTCGTATGCTTCTACACGTTTTGATAAATTACAAATTCTTTTGTCAACGTTTAGGAGGTTGATGCGTAAAGATTGATTTTCACCGGATGAAGATATAAAATTTTGAAACATGATTGATAAGAAAAAAAATCTATATAATTAAAAATAATTAATAAACAAAGAGAAAAATTAAATTAAGTAATTTATAAAAATTTTACAGAGTATCTAATTTTGTTTTTTATATGAGTTATAAAATTTTAGTTATAAACCCGCGTACACGGGTCCTAATTTTTTTTTCTTACACGGGTTATAAATTTTTTATTTTAAACCCGCGTATACGCGGGTCCTAATCTAATCATTTTATAAATATGTCTATTGGCTAAATAAATAAACCTAAGCATTTATGAACAAAACTCATTAAATTAGGAAGTTTAGGTTTATAGTTTCTTATATAAACCATAATTTATGTAACCTATAATATTCTATTCCTAATATCCCCGTCAATCTCATACGTGGAAAACACGCGTGAGATTGGACAATTCTTCAACATAACGGCTTTATATACCCGGCCGATGGGTCATGAGAGATGCGGCGTTATACCCGGCCGACGGGTCATGAAAGATGCGGTGTTAAACCTTGAGGTTGTTCCATGGATTTGATTCGGAAATAATCGATATATAAACAATGGCCAAGCTGACAAGCTCTAGAGTTCAAACAGCTAAACATTCATTCATGTGAAGCATTTGAAAAGGGACATGACATGCATCTGCAAGCGGCTCCATCCCAAGCTGAGTTGTGCTATAAGAGGGTTAAGGTTTCAAAGGAAAAACTGAAATCTCAGACAAAGGACATAATCATGGCAAAGTATGGTAATGCAGCTGCAAAAGATGACATCCCGATGGAGCTTTTGCTTGGGCAAAGTGAAAGATAAGTTGAGTATGACCGGGCAAGCCGGAGGATTATAAAGAGAGTTCCCCATGGAGATCCAATGAAAGATTTGCTCGATCGAGCGGCTGAAAAATGGTTATTTGTTTCTTTCTCTTTAACCATGTGACCTGAAGAAAACCTTATTACGTTTCATTTAGATTGTTTCGAGTCTTATATATGAGAATGAGACGCTTGTTTTAGTAACAAGCTTAAAGTATTTTACCAAAATAAAAAATAAAAATAAAAAACTGGTGAAAATCTAGAAGTTATGCCTAAACGAATTATGAGGAGTAATCAAATTTCCCATGAGTTATGAAAAGACTTCACAAGCCATATTTTTTTTTTTAAAACATTTGTGGTTTCTTACAAATGTTTAACCTAATTTTTGCTCTAAGGTTTCATCAATGTATATGGAGATATCGTAATGTATCAATTGTTGAAAAGATGTGGTGGATTACCAATAGTCAAACGGGTCATAGATGATAAATCACATAGCAGTATATATATAGGGAGATTTTTAAAAATACACCAAATTTTATAAGTAATTTGAAAACTATACTCAATTTTTTAATAATTTGAAAACTACTCTTTTTAAGTTGAAAATTTACCATAATACCCTTTATTTATTTATTTATTTAAATATTACTTAAATAATATTGTAAATACAATTAAAATTAAAAAAAAATAAAAAATATTCGTAATTAATTTTTAATAAATTGTTTTTAAAAAAAAAATATTTACTTTGTATAAAATAATTATTAGGATATAAATAATGAATAAATATTTAAAATTAATATTATTGATAATATTAGTTTGATGTATAATATATTCAAAATTGAATAATTTAATTTATAATAAATAAAATATTCGTTAATATTTTTTTTTGCTATGTTTTTGGTAGATTTATTTACATTAATTTATTAAGAAAGTTGATTTTTTTTAACTATCGACCTATTTTTCTCTTCTATTGACTTAATTTTCTTCTCCGGCGACTTATTCTAAACAGTTGACTTATGTTTTAGTTGGTTAATTTATAACAGTATTGATTTTTTAAATTGTTGATTTGTTTTTTTTGTTCATTGATTTATAATTTTTTTCTATCGACTTGTTTATTAATGGTAGACTTACTTCATTATTCGTTGACTTATTAATAAGGTTGATTTTTTGAACTATCGACTTATATTTTGTTTTCATTGACTTAATTCACTTTCTATCGACTTATATTAACATAGTCGACTTATATTTTGATTAATTGATTTTTTTACATAGTCGACTTTTTTAAACTGTTGATTTATTTTTTTGATTTGTTGATTTATGATTTCTTTTCACCGACTTGTTTATTGTTGGTAGATTTATTTTATTTTACATTGACTTATTAATAAGATTGATATTTTGTACTGTTGACTTATATTTTATTTTTCTCGACTTAATTTTATTCTTTGTTGATTTATATAAAAACATTAGACTTATATTTTGGTTAATTGATTTTTTACATTGTCGACTTTTTTCAACTATTGATTTATTTTTTTTATATAGAGATTCTTATTTTTGGTAATAATATTTTAATAAATATTTTTTATAGAAAAATTCAATATAATGAATTAAAAAAATAAAGGGAAATTGAGACAAATGCCCCTCTTTCTATGTCACTTTGCAAAAATGCCCCTCTCCCTTATGTTACTAATTTTTGGTCTAAAATAGACAATTTTGCCCTTAGAAAATAAAAGGAAAATAAAGAAAGGGAGAAATGGATAACTTAGAGGAATTAGGAGTTGGCCGGCGAATTGGAGAAGCACCACGGCGTCAATGACGACGACGGAGAGTATTAGAAAAGTAGCGCAAGTTTTGACTGTGGCGGGATCAGATTCCGGCGCCGGAGCTGGAATCCAAGCCGACCTTAAAGTATGTGCGGCTCGTGGTGTATATTGCGCTTCCGTCATAACCGCCGTCACTGCTCAGAACACTCGAGGTGTTCAATCTGTTCATCTTCTTCCCCCGGAATTCGTCTCTGAACAGCTCAAATTTGTACTCTCTGACTTCGATTTCGACGTCGTAAGATCTTTCTTCTTATTCTTTTCTTGGTCATGTGATTACTGATTACTCTATCCTTCACTTATGATGATCAATCGTGAGTAATGAATTCTCAGGTGAAGACTGGGATGCTTCCTTCACCTGAAATCGTTGAGGTTCTTCTTCAAAATCTATCAGATTTTCCAGTTCGTGGTAGAAAATTCAAAATTTATTATAATTTTGGTTTAGCCTTAGTGATTTTTTAAAGTAATATTTGTGAATTTAATTATTTTGGAATAAAAAACTTTACAATCCATTAAGAGTTTGTCAATTTGTGCTTCCTTTGTTTGTCTTCATATCTTGAATGTCTTATATGTTGGCTTCTTCTTAATTTCTATGTACGTGTCTTCACATCTTCAACCTTGATACAATTATTTCATTATGTAACCGACGTCAACTAATTTGAATTTCATCAATATCTTGGAAAAATAAACATTTTCAGAATTATATAAGAAAATTTTCTTGGTGGTATATGAATGATTAGCATACTAAAAATAGATAGAATTAATAAGTTTGTACTAGAATCAATTACAAGTTCCCTCAATTGAGTAATGATGTAAATCTTTGAGTTAGTCATGTGAAACCAGACATCAGATTAGGTAATTTTAACATCTTGTGATAAATGTAAAATGTCTCTTTCTCCATCATTGCTTATTAACAGCCCAAAGGATTGTCTTCCTCACCTGCGAAACAAACGCAGAAGATTATTACCGTTGCAAAAGCAAAGACCATGAGCTGTAATACGAGATAAGAGATAAGAGATAACGACGAGCAACAGGTTCCAGCTCCTTGAATCATCGAAGCTCTACTATAAAATGTAGTAATCTCTTGAGAGAAAATATCAATAAAATCAAATGAACAATGGCCTCTTCGTTTTCATCTCTAGCTTCTCCTCTTTCTCTTCTTCTGGTTATTATCCTCTGCTTCTCAACTCTTCAGTGTTCCAACTCCATCGGCCAAGGCTACCGTCTCATCTCCATCGAAAAGTCTCATCATAAAGACAGCTTCATTGGCTATCTCCAAGTCAAGCAGAGAACCGAAATCTACGGCCCAGATTTACCCATCCTCCGTCTCTTCGTCAAGTATATAATTTATAAATCCTCTGCTTCCCACCCCACCTTATCCGTCAATTTTTGACCGTTGGATTTTTTTTTTCAGGCATGAAACAGATGATCGCCTTCGTGTTCACATCACAGACGCACAGAAGCAACGATGGGAAGTTCCGTACAATCTCCTCCCACGAGAACAACCACCGCGGGTAACCGGAAAATTAAGAAAATCTCCGGTTACCGTCAAGGACATATCCGGACCGGAGCTTATTTTCAGCTTCACCACAGATCCTTTCAGTTTCGCCGTGAGGCGAAGATCCAACGGCGACACCATCTTCAACACTAGCAGCTCCGAGATGGTCTTCAAGGACCAGTACCTCGAGATCTCAACTTCGTTACCTAAAGACGCGTCTCTGTACGGATTGGGTGAAAGCTCAAGAGCCAATGGAATCAAACTCGTCCCTAATGAGCCTTACACTCTCTTCACTGAGGACGTCCCGGCGTATAAACTCAACACCGATCTATACGGGTCGCACCCGGTTTACATGGATCTGAGAAACGTTGGAAGTAAATCCTACGCGCACTCTGTTCTGCTTCTCAACAGTAATGGTATGGATGTGTTTTACAGAGGCGATTCCTTGACGTACAAGGTAATTGGAGGCGTTTTCGATTTCTATTTCTTCGCTGGACCGTCGCCTCTCCAGCTCCTTGATCAATACACTTCGTTAATAGGACGGCCAGCGCCAATGCCGTATTGGTCTCTAGGTAAAATATCTCACTTGACGTTTCTCTGTAAGTTTTGTGTGTTTCTTACTAATCTTAACCTAATTTGTGGTCTAGGGTTTCATCAATGTAGATGGGGATACCGTAACGTATCGGTGGTTGAAGATGTAGTGGATAATTACCAAAAGGCTAAGATCCCTCTTGATGTGATTTGGAACGATGCTGATTACATGGATGGTTTCAAGGACTTCACTTTGGATTCTGTCAATTTTCCTCGTGATAAGCTATTGGCTTTCTTGGATAGAATCCATAAGATGGGAATGAAGTATATTGTGATCACTGACCCTGGGATTGGTGTTAATGAAAGTTACGGTGTATACCAAAGAGCCATGGCCAACGATGTGTTCATTAAATATGAAGGCAAGCCTTTCTTGGCTCAAGTGTGGCCTGGTCCGGTTCACTTCCCTGATTTCCTTAACCCGAAAACGGTTTCTTGGTGGGGCGATGAAATCCGACGTTTCCACGAATTAGTTCCCATTGATGGTCTTTGGATCGACATGAACGAGGTCTCCAACTTCTGCTCTGGATTGTGCACAATGCCGAAAGGGAAAAAGTGTCCGAGTGAGGGAGGACCTGGTGTGACGTGTTGCTTGGACTGCAAGAATATAAACAATACGAGATGGGATGATCCACCTTACAAGATCAACGCTACTGGACACAACGCTCCCCTTGGGTTAAACACTATTGCCACAAGTGCTTATCACTACAATGGTGTTCGAGAGTACGACGCTCACAGCATCTACGGGTTCTCTGAGGCCATTGCTACCCACAAGGCCTTACTTGCTATCGAAGGCAAACGTCCCTTCGTATTGTCCCGGTCCACTTTTGTTGGTTCAGGTCAATATGCAGCTCACTGGACCGGAGATATCCAAGGAACATGGCAGAGCTTGCAAGTATCTATCTCGACGATGTTGAATTTTGGAATTTTTGGAGTTCCCATGGTTGGGGCAGACATATGTGGATTCTTCCCTCCAACACAAGAAGAACTCTGCAATCGCTGGATTCAAGTCGGTGCGTTTTACCCCTTTTCAAGAGATCACGCCGATTTCTACGCTCCAAGAAAAGAGCTTTACCAATGGGGAACAGTTGCAGAGTCAGCTCGTAACGCTCTTGGGTTGAGATACAGACTCCTTCCTTTTCTCTACACTCTCAACTACGAAGCTCATATGACCGGTGCACCAATCGCTAGACCGCTTTTCTTCTCTTTCCCTGATTACATTGAATGCTATGGTTTGAGCAAACAGTTCTTGATTGGAAGCAGCTTAATGATATCACCGGTTCTTGAACAAGGCAAAACTGAAGTGGAAGCACTCTTCCCACCAGGTTCTTGGTACTACATGTTTGACATGACTCAAGCCATTGTTTCCAAGAACGGCAAACGTTTGACTCTCCCAGCTCCCTTGAACACCGTGAACGTGCATCTGTACCAGAACACTATATTACCGATGCAACAAGGTGGGTTGATTTCGAAAGAGGCCAGAACAACGCCGTTTAGTCTGGTCATCACTTTCCCGGCCGGAGCGTCAGAGGGATATGCCACTGGAAAGCTCTTTATGGACGATGATGAACTTCCGGAGATGAAACTTAGAAGAGGACAGTCAACGTACGTTGACTTCTACGCATCCCTTGGAAATGAGAGTGTGAAGATATGGTCTCACGTGAAGAAAGGTAAGTTTGCGTTGAGCAAAGGTTTGGTGATTGAGAAAGTGACTGTTTTGGGACTTAAAGGAACAGGGCAAGTTTCTGACATACATCTCAATGGACACCCAATCTCGAACGAGACCACGAAGATTGAGGTAAGCTCCCAGGAGCAGAAGTATGTGGTGGGTTCAGACATTGAAGGAGATAGTACGAGCTTGATGGTTGAGCTTAAGGGCCTTGAGATGCTAGTGGGTAAGGACTTCCACATATCCTGGAAAATGGTTAGTACTATCAATGGTGCCAATAAATTTACAAGTGAGAGTTAGTTAAATTATTGGGGAGGAAATGAGATTATCTTTAAGGTTGATTTTCTTATTATAAACTATAACGATTGGAGTTGTTATTTCTTTGTAAAAAGATCCCGTGACCCCTGTATTTCCCTTGTAAGTTTATCAGTTTCCTGATTAGCTCTCTCTAGTAGAGAGTTGTACATTCCGAAAACTTAATAAAAAAGGAGTATTTGACGGGGAAAAAAAAAAAGATGAATCGTATGTACTAAAATTAAGACAACAACGAGTTACATCGCCTAAAAAACAACAGACAATGCACAATGTGTGTCAACCTCAACCTGAAAAAGAGGGAGAGTGCCGGAAGTATGGTCTGATCAATGGGGTGGTAGTCACACAAAACGTGTTTTTAAAGATTTTATCATAAAAATAAAATCAATCATAATTACAATTTAATATATATATATATATATAATAACATTGCGTTATGTTTATTTTCATTCCATCACACCGAAAATGAAAATTTTCAACATTTTTCTCTTTGTTATAAATTTTGGACTAGTTTTATCTGAAATTACTTTTAATATTACCTTAAATGTTGATATTAAAGCGGTGGGATTTGCACAATTACCGTGAAGTAATATTTTATGGAGAAATGAGCGTAGGAACTCCAGGTCAATTATTTAAAACTGTATTTGATCTTGGAAGCAGCAACCTCTGGGTTCCTTCGGCGTTGTGGCCTTATCATGGACACCCCAAATTTAATGCCAAAACATCAACTACATATATTTCTCAGGGTAATATTTTTTTTTAACGCTTTTCTATGTCTTTGACTATGTTAAAGACATTTTAATATACCCTTAAATCTTTCATTGTAGGAGTAAAGGTTGTGGAGATAGAGTATCATCAAAGTCAACTTGAGGGCGTATTAGCCCAGGACGACGTTGAATTTGGGGGTATTTTAATTAAGGGGCAACATTTTGTTGAAGCTGCCAAGCCAAATGATACGTTGCCAGTCATAACGTTTACGATTGGGGAAAAGCCTTTTCCCCTCACCCCACATGAGGTACGATAATGTTTTTTTTTTCCTTTTTTTGGTTCATTTATTCATGATGTATTTTCTTTGCTTTTTTTTTCTTTTTTTTTCCATTTAGTACATAGCCGAAGACGACAACGTATGTTTTACTAGATTTTTGGAGAATACTGGTCAGCGCTTGTAAGTTATAAATTTTTTGCGTTTAAATTTTTATATTTACAAAAGTCTCTAAAATGGATGATTGGGCAATATAGGTTTCTCGGATTAGCATTTATGAGAAGGTATCATACGGTGTTTGATTTTCAAGACATAAAGAAACTTCGGATAGGATTTGCAACTGCAGCATCATAAAAGAAGAAACACATATACTCAGGCCTGCATATATTTGTTTCTTATGATATATATTAAAACTAACTATGAGAAATAATAATAATAATAATAATAACAATAATAATAATAAATATGAATTGTAACTTTGTAAGGATTATGTTAATGGAATATATTTTATTTGTAAATGATTTTGTGATCCATGAACAAATGTTGGAATGGGAACTACATAATTATTGTGTTTATGAATATAGATAGATAGTTAGAGGATTATTAACATGTCAAACATTAATACTTAAAAAATTAGGACATATATAAGAATCGTTGAAAGGAGAAAGAAGCAACTTCAGTGCTAGTTTTTTTTTGCATCCTAAGTAAAGGGAAATTTGAAACCACGCCTGTGTAAGCCACTATACTTGAAGACCTTATCAACAACCTCTTATGAGATTTTTATCTGCTAAATGGGCATTATATAGAACAAGACACGAACTAAAAACCGGAAGAGCTCGTGTTAAGATCCAATAGGCAAACCGCGATGTTTAGATATTCTAAAGATCTTGTCACCGCTTGTTGGAATACGTTACTTATTACTTAAACATCCTTTGCTTTTCAAAGGTTTTTTTTTCTCAATGTCTCAACTGGTCACAGCAGAATCGGGGTCATTGGTGTAACCTCCATCGGGTTGAATTTGATCAATTAATCTTCACGCAACCACTTTGCATCCACCAAACCACATCCACTGCATTGCAGCCACCGAAATGGTCAAGAAAACAAAAACAAAACAATGGCTTCGCCCGGGTTCGAACCGGAGACCTTCAGTGTGTTAGACTGACGTGATAACCAACTACACCACGAAACCTTCTTGGCAGTTTAACATCACTAGGGTATATTGATACTAATCAATTCAAACTTATAAACGAAGAAGACATCAAGGTGCAATTTAAGATGATTTTAGTCTTAGGTAACAAAATGGCATCGTTAAGTTGAAGTCATATGGACTCTTGACTATGGATACTCCCAAGTTCTTTCAATTTGTTGCTTGTCAAACATTCAGCACTGGTTTCAAGTATGTATAATAAAAATTGGCGTCTGTAAATGCAAAGTGTGGTTCCTTTGTAGAACCTCTTTCCTTATGTCGGTGAAAATGTGAGTGGTTATAATTGGTGTGTGAAAATACTAAAGCCGATATTGCTGAGGCTTTACCAACAGCCAAACGGCCGGGTTAAAGCACTTACATGAACCTATAGGCTATAGGCAATAGGAGGACATACCATAGAAGATTTATCACATAGCAGTGTATATTAGCCTCTCTCTTTAATTCACCAACCCATTAATGTTCTTCTCACTTTATTAACAATCTCATTCCTAGCAGAAGCGCTACCGAGCTGGAACGGACAATTCTCATCCAGAAGAAATCTGTACACTTCCCATTCTCGGTCACTAGCAGTGTATCTTCTTATTTCAGCCTGTTACAACAGACAACACAGTTAACGATCAGAGTCACTGATTCCAAGATTTCTGTGAATAGATTTGTTTCTTACCGAGAAAATGCAGATTCCAAGCACTTTTAGTGAAAGGGTAACGTCATAGAACACTCTTGGCCGGCCTTTCCCAGATAGCTCAACTGGATTAGCAACCAAAAGTTCAGTGTCTGGCCCTCGGTTTGTTATTATGACACGCAAAGGGTGAAGCATTTCAGCTTTAAGACGTGAACATAACGAATTTTGTTTATCAGGATCCACAATCTTCTTCCCATCTTTCAGCTGAATAAAGAGGTCAAGATCCCGATGACCTTGTGTTTGAGTTGAGAACCTGCCATAAGACATCTGCAGAAACAGATCCCAAACTGAGGTAACACAAAGAAAGACGGCGTACTAATATCTTGGAATCTGACAAAATATACATGTTGGTATTGTTATCACCTTAATGTTGAAGTCTTTAAACGTTCTTAATACATCATAGAGAAGGCCTCTGTGATCAACGCAGCGTATTTGGAGTAATGTGTGAGCCGGGCTTAAGGAATTGTCGACTGTAATAGTAGAATTCTTCAGCTTGATCATATCATCACAAAGAACCTTTACACGATTGTCTTCATCAGTGAGCTGCTCAGACGTAAACAGTTCTTCAGCCACAGCTGGAGAAAGAGATGGAATATTCTGATGACATTCATATTCAGGACCAGCCAATTGAAGTTCACAGCTTATACATGATTCTCCCAAGACAGAACGAAACTTCCCTCGTGTCTCCTCTTGGCGCTTTTCTGTGTGTAAAAGATCCCTAGCAGACAATGATAAACAATACTAAGAATCACCATTCGAATACAGAAAGTCTTGAAGATCAGACTGTTTGACTCACTCACATGTTATCCGTTATGAAGAAAAGGTCCAAAACTCTCCCATCTGGCGTCGTAGTCACCTTCACGGTTTGAATCGAGAGCTCAAGCTCAGTTAGCACTCGAGTAACATCTACAAACAAGATTCTCACACACTCAAAATAACATTCATAAGAAAAAATCAATCCATGAGACGATAAGACCCAGTACCGTGTAAGAGACCCTTCCGGTCTAAGCAAAAGAACTTCAACAAGTAAACAGGCGTTGACGCGGGACAAGGAGACATCAGATTGAGCACAAAGTAGGTTGAGCAAGAAGGGCATACAGATACAAGCTGGTTCTTCAAATGTGACCATCTCAATCTAAGAGAATCATAATGAGGAACCACCCACAAAACTATGTAACACCATACTCCATCTGTTGTAACATCTACACTCCAAACATGAACATAACAATCAAAACTTAAATCAATCTCCCAAAATCTAATAGCAAATTCTAAACAGAGAACAAGATCAGGATTACTAAATCATTTCGGAACTAAAGCCATTTCTGGAAGAATCGTACCTCCTTTTGTGATATAAAGCCCGAAATCGAGGATGATTCTGCAAATATCGCAACCTAAACCAGTCCTATCGGGACAATTCACGGTGATAACATGCGCTTCTCCCACCTTCTTCCCTATTTCGATCACGACGGTGTCTTCGTTTCCCGGAGCTCCCATTTCTCGATAAATCAATAAATCTTCCGATCAAATTCACGGCGAGAGCTCACGGGAGAACTTTCTCTAATTCAAGCTTCTTCTCCTCGACCCTTCTCTTTCTCTCTAGAACATGAGAATGATTTGACAATTTTTTAAATTTATTTATAAACCCAAAATAACTCGGTTTAATTTAGTAAATCCGGTTAGTCGCATCTAATACGAACACGTGTCGGTATGAAACCGATGGTCGCAGTTTGGTTCATAAGACAGATTTTTATTAGTATTTCAATTAAACCGATCCGGTTAGTATTTCAAACCCAAAAATCAATTGATTTACGTTCTGATATAGCAAATGTTCGCAGCAAAACCGGATGACAGATTTTGATCAGTATTTCAACTAATCCGATCCGGTTATTATCTCTAACCAAGACATTTAGAAATGTCAGATTCAAAGGAACTAAAAACAAGCATATAAAAGCTGTAATTACTCAATTGAGGATCACAATTAAAAACTACATTCACGAAATTGCAACTACAATCACGAAATTGCGACTACATCCTTCATTTTTAAAATTTTTTGGGGATTAACACCAAATTCTGAAAAGTAACATTCTAATCAAAGTAAAAAGACAAAAACAACAATAAAAAAACCCTAGCCGCCGAATCCATAGAGAGTTCTTCCTTGTCTCTTAAGAGCATAAACTACATCCATAGCAGTCACCGTCTTCCTCCGTGCGTGCTCGGTATAAGTAACGGCGTCACGGATAACATTCTCCAAAAAGATCTTGAGAACGCCACGTGTCTCCTCGTAGATCAGACCGCTAATACGCTTGACACCTCCTCTACGAGCCAATCTCCGAATCGCCGGCTTAGTGATTCCTTGGATGTTGTCTCTCAGAACCTTCCTGTGACGTTTGGCTCCTCCTTTGCCCAAACCTTTGCCTCCCTTTCCACGACCTGACATTTTCTCAGGAAACTTAAATTTTTCTTGGGAAAATTTTGATTTGATTTGCTCTAAGAACGAATAAATGGTTGAGATGTGAATTAAGAAGAGAGCAGTGTGTTATATAGTCATTAAATAAAGTCTCGTTAAGTGATCTCAATCTCGGTGAATAATATGGATGTGTATTGACCGTTGATTAGGATATAATCAACGGTTCATAGAGTCGATCCACGTGACAGACGAATTTCTCCAAAATGTTTGTAAAATTATAGCGGGAGAAATTTTGCGGTTCTCTGTTTCGTGAATTTCTTTTCGTTTCCCCTTCCACTTTTTGTAACCGACGCCGTTTAGTATTGATGAAACGTTGTCGTATTAGCGCGTGTTCTGTTTTTTTTTTTTTTTCTTTTTTTTTTTTTTCCTTTGGTTGTTTTTTGGGCCTTTGGGGTAATCCAGGAAGAAGCTCTTTCTTTTGTAACGATGCATTTGCTTGGTCTTACGCATTCAATTCAAATTAAATAAGGAAATAGAATGTACTGTTCTCTACATCAATCTTGTAAATATTACTTCATCTTCTCTACACTTCTTATTTGTTTGTCAGCAAGAAAAGGCAAGCTAACAATGTAACCATCAAAGAAGGCATGAAATTGGAGACTTCACATGAGGCAATTGGTGGAGTTGATCGAGTTTGGAGACATTGAAGATGGTTTTGTAATTGACTTGTATTGCTTCATCAGTTACTGGAAGATTAGAGCCTGTAGCTTTGGTTGTCATTGGGGCGACTGAGTTCGTAGAAAGAAAAATACGTTAAAAAAAAATTAAGATATCGTAAGCTCTGATACCATGTAGACAGGACCGTGTCCATGATATAAAATTAGAAATATTTGTTTACGGGTCGATATTTTATAAAAAAATGAAGGGTCCAATATATTAGTAGTCCCATAAAGTATATCTGAGACTTCTCAACTTCTTCTTCTTTTTCTCAGAACAAATCAAACGATAAACATAAAGTATTTGCTAATTATTAATTATTTTTTTATTATAGGAAAGTTTGGTCACTGATTTTGTTGAAAAGAAGGAAAGAAAAATTATGTTTTAAAACTGATATATTATTTTTTGTTATGCTTTTTTTTTGTTTATTTGGAATGATGATGGTTATAACTTTAGAACGACGTGATTAGTATTTGTTTTATATGAATTTGGGAATGATAATGATTATTTTAGAGCCTTTTTTCTACTATTTACGGGTTCCAAATCTCTAGCCACGACTCTAAATATAGAGATGAATTTTATTGAATAATGATATTACATGTACAAAGTATATATATATGAAGATATACATAGAAGATTATGAATTACATAATGACACAAAAACCTTTAAGAAATATTTACATATCTTCTGTAAACAAAAACTTCATAACTCGAATTTAGCACGTCATCATCGGTTTTTATGTTGACAAGCAAATTCATAGGAACAAACCGTTGTAGACACAACTTGAACCTAATAAAGTCTATAAAATCTAAATGCACATGAAGAGACATATAATTGCTTGGGGACAGATGAAATCATGTGCATTTGGGAGGTGGAGATTGGTCGAGTCCGTGATATGATTTTGATCTTCTTGTAATTGCATTCAAGAGTCGAAGCCTCTCTTTATCTACATGGTCCATCCTCATTCAAGTCAGACAACCGACTACTCAATACTCATCATCACCTTATATAGAAACAAACAAGCAAATTTCAAAAAAAGAAAGAAAAACAAAATGTACTGAATTTATCTAACCCAATTGGTTATTGGTCTATGATTATGAAATAAATAAAATTCCAACTACATATGTATTTTCTATTGGTAATCAGATCTTAATCATCAGAAGTCAGACTAATTAATCAATTTTCTGTAGCAGCATGTGCTAGTATTTCTTAATCAAAGTTACAATAATCTACTTTTTTTTTTTTTTTTTTGGGTCAAGACAATAATTTTCATTATTCTTTGGAAATATGATCTAATTAAATTTTAAACATCTACAAACACAAACAAAGTTAAGAAGCACCAACTAACCATATTGGCTTCAAATGGTGGCGGCGGTTGGAACGGACTAAATCGTTTGCGGATTAGACTGTTCTTAAGTTACCATTCGTTAACTGTAAATCGTAATAGTGTGGATGTAAGAAAATAAAAGAAATCTGCGGCGAACCAAGTGCGGTATATTTTTATAGACAAATAAACTTGGTATGTGGCGGATTGTTGTCCGCTCTATTTTTAGAACGATCCCATCTGTAAACGATTTTGTCCACCCTAACCACCGCCACCATTTGAAACCATTGTATTTATCTCTTTTTAATCCAGAAATTTAATGTAAAATGAGTTTGTTGGATAGTATTGTATCATCTCTGTCATTATCAGATTTAAAACTTCTTGATGTGATTTATATCTTAATCATATCAATTTTTTATATTAATTTTATATTCCTCAAAAGTGGTCTTTCTTTTTTGCTTGTAAGATATCAAAAAGTTGAAATAGAAAATAACATTAAAAATTTGTCTTTTCTTTAGTATCTTTCTGCGATTTTCTGAGCTCACAAAAATGGCGACTGTTCCTGAAGCTGAACAAGAACGATTGAGAATGAGAAGCTTCGTTGAGGAAGAAGAAGAAGAAGAGCATGAATTAAAGAAACTAGCAAAGTCATTTCTAGGTTTAAGCTTCTCAGTAATGCTAGCTCATCTCCCAAACGACGCAATCTCACTCGTCCCGAGATTAACATCTGAAGTCAAAGAGCTGAAACGGCGACTCGCGGCGGCGGAAGAACAAGTCCGTCAGATGAAATCTCGGCGCGTGGAAGATTCAAAAGCTAACGCGCGTGTGGTAGAGATCTTCGCTAGTCACAGGAACGCTTGGCAAGAAGAAGAGAAACGATTGTTGAATCGGATTCATGAAATGGAAGAAGAGAGAGAAGAGTTTATGAATAGGATTAATGAGTTGGAGAGAGAAGTTAGTGAGAGAGATGAAATGATTGGGTTTATGTCTCGAAGAGGGATTGAGGAAGAAGATGAAGAAGGAGAAGGAGATGAGTCTACTGAACGTTATGGTGTGGATCACCTCACTGTATCATCTTCACCTAATGCTTATGGGATTAATCCAAATTCCAATTTTAACCCTTTCCAGGTTTGTGATTCTATATTCATGATTTTGAGAGAGAAAGTTTTGGTGTTTTGATTTTAGGGTTTTGATTTTGTTTTTTTGTAGGATGTGGAGTATGAATCTTTGGAATCTGTGTATCGTATGAAGCATTTTGTGCCAAGGTAATATTTAGAGATGTTTTGAAATTGAGATTGTGTGATGTGATGATGAGTAATGTATAATATAACTTATGTTTGATTGTATAGAAGGGAATCACCATGGAAGATTGATAGTGAAGCGACCGGTGTTTCTGCGAAATTGAGGTTACTTGAAGAGGAGTTACTGAATTTTGAGAAAGTTTGTCGTAGTGACATTTCGAAAGTTCCGTCTTTGTTGCGAAAACAAGCGAAACGGTATCAAGCTCTTTCGGGGAAGATCGATGATCTATGCCGAAGAATGGTTACTCCCTAACTTATATCACATTCTTGAGTTACTCATAAACTAAAAGGCTTTACCTTCATTTGCTTATAAACACATTCTGGAGTTAGTTACTGGAGTGTTCAAAAGGCTTTATCTTTACTGTTTTCAGCAGGGTAGTGATCCGTGTGATGCGACGTTAGGACCCGAGTTCAGGACACAAAGACAAACCGAGTTTCTGCTCGAGTGTTTCAGACTTCAGCAGCGGGCATCAGAGACAGGGCAGAAGCTAGTTTCGTTGCAGACGGATATCACGAGGAGTAATCAAGGAGATCAACTAAACCAAGCCAAGATGAACACAGGAAGGACACTGGATTTGATCAAGAACAACTTGAAAGAAGTTCAGAGAAACTTGGAGATTTGGCTGGCTAGAATCATAGGAGATCTCGAAGGCATACTCGCTAGAGATGGGGCTTCGCGTGTAAGAGAATTCTACGTTGCTCGATACCCTTATGTTCAGTAGAATCAGATATCTCTATCTCTTAAGGCTAACTCGCCATTTTTTTGTTTCTTTTGGCTTATGTATGTGTCTGTAACTGTGGTTAACCTGCAAAAGATCAGTGTAGAAGTCTAGGTTTGATCTTATAAATAAGCAAGTTGTGATATATTATAATTAATCGTTCCAAATTTTGTGGGGTCGAATGTGAAAAAAGTCGGACATGTTTGTAATCACAGACGCATTATTGTTTTGTTGGAATTTGACATATATATGTTATATAATCCGGAAAGTGATAACCAAATCTAATATACATAATATGTAACCAAATCTAATATCTGACTTGAGTGACATGTAAGTCTGAAAAGTTTACAGCATTTCAATTGCAGATGAACAGAGACAATGTATCTAATCTATGTACCGAAAAGGAATTCGGATCTAATACATTTTCCATTGGTCCTGGTTTTGCTCTGAGTTTATGAGCTGGAAGGAGAAGATAAGGGTTCATGATCAAAACCTAGACGGATCCTGGTCGGTAGAGGTCTAGCTATCAGTCCTTCAGTGACCCAACCCACTGATTCGCTGTCTTCTTTGGCGTGTTCAAACTCTCGTCGCACATAATCTAAAGAAAAGTGAAGCCGACCGCCCGGTTTGCAATCTGAGTAAGTGCTTGTAGCTTTGATCCCAGCATTCTTCTCTAGCCAGTAGAGATAGTTCACTTGAAACAACGACCTGAGCATATCTTGTGGTGACGCGCTTTCCTTGAGCATCACCTGACAATTACAAGAGGAGATCAAATTGTGAGAGATTTCACCGGACAATAATGATGAAAAGGTTTACTATTGCTTACGCAGAATCTGCCTCTGTGTTCTGTAAGTATGTAGCCTTCATTGCGATACAGATCAAACAGTGCTATTGCTTCTTCCTTGTTGTGGATAACGTCGCTGAGCTTTGACCCTAGTTGAAGCCGGTCCTCTATGTCTGCGGCTGCTGTTTTTGCTTCTGATGATAAGACAAAATCTTGCAGCTGAATAAAGCAGATAATAAGAATCAGGCTATGGAGCATTGTTTTCTTCATCAGTGAAAGTTTTTGATTTAAAACAAGTTGATAAGAGATCTCAGATGCTTTCATAAGGAGAATGACATTTTCACCTTCTCTGGAGATTTAATGTTTAGAAAACGAACAGCTGGGAAGAGCGGTTCTTCGTCGTTGACCTCCTTGATTAGAGGAGCTTGGCCGCTGATTAGATATTCACTAAACACCAAACCTGTATAGTAAACAGATAGATGTTACTTTTGTTTTTTCAGAAGAATTTGGATGAATTGGGCGGCTGCAGGAAAGAGATTTACTTGCACGATATGGGTTTAGAGTCCGGAGTTGGATGCATTGGTAAGATTTGAGATTGGTATACATATGGATCGCTGTCACAACTCCAAACGAAGCAAGGGCAAGACTTGTAGAGGTTCCTATGCAATTGGCAACCACTATTCCAAGCAAGATACCCACTGACTTGCTTACCATTCCTTGAGCTTCACCTTTGGCAATAACCTACAAAAGAATAATTGAAAAGAGCAAACAGCTTTGCGGTTTCAATAACATATAGAGAAGTGATGAGCACTTAAAGAACTCATCGAAAAGCCATATAAAAATTATGGTAGACCTCAGCAAAGTTCCTTTGAGAAGCAAAGCCGGCATTAAAGCAACTTCTAGTAGCAGCCTGAAGACAAGTAAACGATAAGTTCAACAAAAAATACTAAACTATACACAATGCTGCAGTGACCTATACAAATAGAGCTTTCAGAGACGAAAAGTGAACCTGGATCAATGCAGCAGCAGATCGACCAGCACCAGCAGCAGCACCGATCATAACGAAAAACTGAGGGAAGACCGGCGTAAGCATCTCCATACCATAAGCAGCATTTTCAAGAAGATCAGCAAATAGCCTCCATCCTTTGGGATGAACATCAAAATGCCGTCCATATTTCGATAACATTATCTTACTAAGATACCCAATTCCATCTTTAAGCACCCAATTGATAGCTGCAGCTGTAGGAATTGCTCCTTTACCCAATCCAACTGCATAAAGCAAAGACTACAAACAAAAAACAAAAAAACAAAGAAAAATGATAACCAAGTGCTCGTGAAAATGCCTATGAGAGATTGATAAGCTCAGTCATCTACCTGAGTGGCAAGAACGCCGCTTATTTGACTAGCAATACCTTGAACACCTCTCCAGAGAGAGTAATCGAGGTAATCAGAGGTTACACTATTGGGGAAACCTTCAGGAAGAAGGAATTGAGTCAGAAGGTTTCTACATTGAGCCAAGAGATTCTCAGGAGTTAGTGAAGATGATAATTCGAATCCAGATTCTTCGGAGACGAACTCATCTTTAACGAAATCGGGAACTAGTCTCTTCCTTTTGCTTCCTCTCACTTCCCAAACCGTTTCTTTCTCGGTTTCTCCGCTACTATCTGAATTTTGAGTTTCGGCTATGGCAGAGGCAGCTGATAAGCAGGACAAGACCAATACAAGAAAGCAGACAAATCTCAAATTGAAAGTTGAGTTATCATCAGAGTTATTGCCGCCGTTAAACCACCAACCGCCGTCTCCACCGTCTCCGCTGCCGCCATTTCCATTATTATTGTTGTCGTTACTTCCGCCGAAGTCTCCAATTAACAGTGAAGGCAAGCAATTTCTCGTCCCGAGCGATTGTTTACTGAAGTTATCATTTACAGTAGCAACTAATCGAACGCATCGAGAAAGCGAAGGAAGTGGCGTTTGCCGGAGTAATTGCCGTGGGAGAATTAAACGCTGCTGGAAAGAAACATCACTCCACCGCCGTGAAGCGACGGCTGAAGCGTCGCCAGAAATTAGATAAGAACAACTCATCTTCTTCTTCTCCTTCTCCAAGATTTCGAATTTTAATTTCAAATCCTATATTTTTTATAACAAACAGTTTTTTATTTTATTTTATTTTATAAATTAGGGTTCTTCCTGGTTATGTATTAAAAAAAAACCCCAATTTTTTATCCCGCCAAATTTTGTGAGAAATTAGGGATTTCATTTTCAAAGATCGTCAATGGCGAAGGAGATTGAGAATTTATGGAGAGAAGTGAGAGAATTGAGCTTAGGCACTAAAATAGATCGTCTTGATTCTCCGCCGTCTCCGGTGAAGTTTCTCCGAGACTACGTGTCTCAGAGCAAGCCTTGTGTAATCTCCAACGCTATTTCTCATTGGCCGGCTCTAAAACTCTGGTCAGATCCGGCCTACCTCGCCGGAGCTTTGTCAAATGACTTTGTCTCATTACATCTCACTCCTAACGGCTGCGCCGATGCCGTCACTCCGATCGAGAGCAGCGGAGATACAGATCTCTGTTTTGCTTCAGCTCATGTTGAGAAAGTTCCGTTCCCGGAGGCTCTTGAGGCCGTTCGATCGTCGTGTAAGGGACAAAAGGTTGGGTATTTACAGCAGCAAAATGATTGTTTCAGAACGGAGTATTCAACGGTTGGTTCAGATTGTGACCGGGACGTCTCGTGGGCTACGGAGGCGATTGGTTGTTCGCCGGAAGCTGTAAACCTTTGGATAGGTACTGATCACTCAGTGACTTCTTTCCACAAAGATCACTACGAGAATCTATACGCCGTTGTTTCAGGGGAGAAACATTTTCTTCTTCTCCCTCCCACTGATGTTCACCGTCTCTATATCGAACAATATCCAGCAGCCAATTACTCTTACCACCGAGTCTGTGAGATTCTCTGATTAAGTTTCAATGAGTTTGGTTTCTGTTGAATGTTGTTGAATTAGATAAAGTTTGAATCTTTGTAGGATACTGAAGTGTTCAAGCTTGAGATTGAGGAGCCGATGAGGCATGTACCTTGGTCCAGTATTGATCCATACCCTTCACTAGAGAAAGAAGCAAGCGAGAGATTAAAATATCCGTTGTTCTTTGATGGCCCGAAGCCGTTTCATTGTACGGTCAAAGCTGGAGAGATGCTTTACCTGTAAGAATCTGAATCCCTTTGCTCACAGATTGACAATTCTTGGAAACTCTTTTTGCTCAATTTAGGTCTACTTAAGTTTAATCACTATCTACTTTAGTCACAAAGATTAGAACTGGGTAATGGACCTACACAATCGGATTTTACTGTCATGATTCCGAATCATTAAGTGATCTAAATATTGCAGGCCAAGCATGTGGTTTCACCATGTTAGTCAAACCTCAGGAGATGGTGGCTATACCATTGCGGTTAACTATTGTAAGAGTTTTAGTTTTGCTTGCATCCTCTGTTTGTCTTCAGGTGGCAAACAAGTATTTTTCCAGCTCTCTTTGCCTCTAATAAAGCTTCGTATGCATCTAATTTGCAGGGTATGACATGCAGTTCGACATCAAGTATGCTTATTTCAACTTCTTGCAATCATTATCATACAAGTCATCTTCACTCAATCCAGTTCTGTCTTGGAGAGAAGACGAAGATTGGGAATCTAGTGATGCAGAGGTATGAAGAGATGAAACAACATTTTGCTTGTTGAGTTCAATTTTCTCAGTCATAGTAGAAAGCCTGGAGAAGATCTTTACATTACATTTGGTAGATTTTAGGAGAAAGGAGGTGTCTGTTTGCTGTTTACTTTACCACTTGTCTTGTCCATTGGTACATTCTCCACTATTTCTTGAGTTTTGCCTCCCAGGAGGCAGGAGTCCATAAAATCATAGAAAAGCTCTTAAATTATCTGAATTGTATTTCTTTTGTTGATGACATCAATTTTGTCTCAGTTGTTCCTTGAATTAGTGGTGGAACTCTGAAGCCATCATCATCTATATAAATATCGAAGTCCAGGACACGCTCTTAAAAATATTGTTGTGTATATGCTTATATGTACTGTTGGAAAAATATTGATGTCCACAAAAGGAGATCAACAAAACATTGCAGCACAGCCGAGTTATTTCACGAAGCCGAACTTTTGGTTCAATCAGCTGACTTTGGTGAAGAGATGGGAGGTTTTGTGAATAGATGTCCTGTTGGTTTGTTCTTATGGTCCTTGTAGATTAAGGGTTCAGCTTCCTTTGAGGTGATCGGGATGACACCCGCTGCTGCTGCTGCTTTCTTTTCTTTGTAAGATGCCCAGGTGACACTGTAAAGACCTGCGATGATTGCAAATCCGCCTAAAATGCTAAGAGAGAAGGAGAAAAAACCAAGTTAGTTAGGCAACTTCAGACACATCCCATTGATGGCTGTAAATAGCCAAGAGAAGAGGAGAGAGAGTTTTAATAAACCTCCCCAAGTAGATAGGGCTTCCAAGGAAGATTCTGGACAAGAAGGCTGAGGCTGCAGGTTGAAGAGGATTATAGAGAGCGACCAAGGAAGGACCCAAAATCTTATTTGACCACGTTAAGAGACCATAGTTGAGGGCAGATGCAATTACTCCCTGCACAGAGGAAGCAGCAGAGTTACTCATTTGAAGAAACCTAATGGGTCAAAGGCTATACAACAAACATTTGGTGTAAGGAACTTACTGCGTAGACAACTGCAAAGAACTCGGATCTTGTGAGACTCCAGCTTGTCGACTCATTGGTCATGAAAAAAGCAGATGTCACCATAAACATGGTCCCAAAGAAATACGAGTATGCTGTGACTGAAAGATTAGCTGGATACTTCTTTAAGACCGGAGCCTGATAATATGTATACAATGCAAGGTCAGTCCAAACTGCAAAGACAAGAAGATATTTGAAACTTGAAACTGAAGTGTTTGGATCATCTTGAAGCAAAATGACATGCCTGAATAGCAAGAAAAGCAGCCATGCAAGTGCAATTCCCAATTAAACACAAAACTCCCAAATTCCATCTCCCAATTCCATTGAGAAAGCCAGACATGAAGTGTCCTGAGGTTTCAGTGTGTTTAGTTTCACCATGACCCAAGAATTCAGCCTCTGTTTCCCCAAACAAAGCCGGTCCACGAAACAAAACCATCAGAACCGCCCCAGCGACACAAATCAGAGTACCTCCTACCTTAGCTTGACCTTCTAATTTGAATAAATTCAATCTCTCTGTTCTGCAGCAACACACAAGAATGGTTCTCTAGTTTCGCAAGAGTCAGAGAAATAAAGAGAGAGACCGGATAGAGTCTTTACCCCATAACGAGAGCCAAGATGAAAGTAAAAACCGGAATAGAGGGTTGAATGGCTGCAGCATAAGTAGGATTGGTGTAATTGAGACCAATGAGGAACAAAAGCTGATTGCCAAATATCCTGATCACACCAAAACAACATTTTGATGATTGCAAATTTGCAATGATGAGAAAGAAGGAAGAAATCTGACTTACCCGGTTAAGCCGAGGAAGAAAAAAGCTAAGAGAAAGCGTCGATTCAAAGGAGGTTTTGTCCTCTTATCACGGATATAAGCGATAGGAGCAAGAATGGAGAGAGCGATGAGATCACGAAAGACGCAGAAGACAAGTTGGTTTACACCAACGTTGAGAGCCACTTTGGTAATGACATGATATCCTCCGTTGAACAATTGCACACCGATCATTGCTACATGTGCCTTCCAAGCCTCTCTCTCCACCGCACTCTCCATCGGCCGGTTTTTTCTTTTCCGACGATTCCTGTTTCCGGAGAAAGAGATGAGAGCCAGGGTGAGAGTGTGGGGGTAAAGAGAATTAAATCTTGAAATTGATTGCTTGAATGTCACTTCAAATCTAGCTCTTCTGTCAAAACGTGTTATTGGATTGAACGAGACAGGGGAACAACAAACGATGACATCATGCTTCGGACACAATTTTCTAAAGAGATCCTATTTACCCGCTATTACAACATCATTAAACTTACTTTAATTTTCTTAAATTTTCATTTTATTGGATAAATACACATATAGAACCTAAAAATTAAATAAAGCATGCTCAAAAACCTACAAATATAATTATCTAAAGAGAATTTCGAGAAAATAATGCATAATTGTGTTGTCATATATATAGGACGATTGTACATCAATTTTTTATATCGTAGACTGTAAATCATACGGACTAAGGAGTAGCAACTAATTAATTAGAAAAGTACAGTAATACTCATTCTCTTTTCCAATTGAATCTTTTTTAGATTTTTTTTTTTCAGAGTAAATATTTTTTTATAATTTTAATATAAATTTTTATCAGAATTTATCTCTTTTTGTTTTTTTTTTGGTTAACGTTGCTCATATATAATATTAATTAACAATGTGTAATAGAATAATAATTTTAAAGGTGTAACAAACATATATATATATATATATATATATATTTGTATAGAAAGTGTCAAAAAGACACTCAGATTGAAATGGAGGGAGTATCAATAATTTTGTGGCGATGTCACCAACACTCTATCACAAGAGACAAATATCAGGAGTTTGGAGACAACTCAGACAAGTGCAACAAGTAACTTTGAGTTGGCTTAATTCTCGTACCCGTTTCGTTGATCCGTTACGGCTTATTAGACCATATTTATCGGTGGTGAAAAGTGGTGTCCTTAGTAATAAAAGCATTTAATTTAAATCAAAAATTGTAATACACTCGTGAGACGTCCTTATATAGCGACATTGTTTACTTGTCCTTGGTGACATGGCATCGTGTGATAGGCTAAAAACTTTTGGGTTGGGTTTGTCTAGTTGGGGACCACCAACTCTGAAACAAAAAGTAATAATATAAAATATTAAGGACTTTGGTTTGTCCTTAACCGATAAACATGCTCTTATGTAAGTAAACATGCTCTTATGTAAGTTACTCACTTACTCTTAGTAAGCTACTGCTATTTGACTATTTCTATTAATTTTATGTTAGCAACATTTACGTACCATTGCTGTTTGCGCTAAATTTTGTGTGAACGCACAAATTTGTATAAGTGCATATTGCATGCAAAACATTATTGCTTTGCTATTTCAGATGTTATGGATAATCAACTCAAAGTCAAAGATGATATATATAAACCGAAGACAAAACCAATTAATCGATGGTTCCTTCTTTACTTCCTTTCTCTCTCTGTTCAAATTGGCCTTGCTTATTTTCTGTTTTCACACTAATCAATTTAGAAATTAGGGGTTTAAAATTATGGTTTTAAAGGAGTCCTAGGGTTTATATTGGAAAGAGGTGTAGATAGGGTTGGGCGCTAATATCTCTTACCCGTTATACTTTTTTGTACGACGAGTCAAAGACGATTTCAAAAGAGTGGAGATTTGGTTACAAGAAGATACCAAAGAGATAATAAATGTGAAACAGTCTTTAGTTTGCCATGGTCTTTGACAGTGTTGATTCTAGTTACTTGGTCTTTCCTTTTTTGTTTGTTCCAAATGTGCATCATCTCTGCTTAAAAGATTCTATAACGTGCTCTTCTTGTGCTAAATCCGTCTTCATATTTATGTTGTTTAATATATTAAAAAAAAACTTTCATTCTTTAATAAATTTCATATTAAAACAAAGAAATAAAATGTAAAATATAAAAAAAGAAAGTCACAAACCGTCCTCTACTTCACGTTAATCTACAGTACTAGTCAAGAAAATAAACTTATATAAAATGCATGGGAGCTTCATGATAATCGAAGAAACTCAAGCATGTCTCCTTGCACCTCTTTCTTGTATCTTTTTTCTTTTCTACTTCCTTCTTCATTTCCGTATTCCTTATCTCATCATTCAGCTCCAGCTAAAAATCCTACTTACATTAACCAATCTTGTCCAGATACAACTATAACTTATTCAAGAAACAGCACTTACTTCACCAATCTCAAAATCCTTAATTTTGTCCTCTCTCTCGTCCCCGAATGCTTCCTACTCTACCGGATTCCAAACTGCCACGGTGGGACAAGCACCAAACCGGGTCACCGGACTATTCCTTTGTCGTGGAGACGTCTCACAACAAGTTTGCCGCAACTGTGTTGTCTTTACCGTCGACGAGATCTTAGATCTGTGTCCGTATAATAGAGAAGTTGTGCTCTATTACGAAGAATGTATGCTCAGATACTCTCACCGGAATATTCTCTCGACCGTTACATACTATGGAGGTGTTACCTTGTTGAACAGCAATAATATTTCATTATCTGATCATGGAAATCAAGTAGACCAGTTCAGGGATTTGGTGTGGTCCTCGTTGAACCAAGTTGCCGATGAAGCAGCGAACAGTTCTAGAAAGTTTTGTACGAGAAAGGTCACCACCATATTCCAGACTCTTTACTTGCTAGCTCAATGCACTCCTGATCTTACAAGACAAGACTGTTTGCTTTGCCTACAAAAATCCATCAATGCAACGTTTCTTAACAGAATTGGAGGAAGATTTCTTTACCCTAGTTGTAATTCAAGGTACGAGATTTATGCGTTCTACGATGAAACCACCACTGGAACACCACCACCACCACCGTTGTTGCCGCTGGAGTCTAATCCTCAACATCAGCTTGGTATGATGAACATTTTAAGTGCAACTTTTCTTTTGAGACATTCAAGATTTGCTAAAAAAAATGGTTCATATTTCTGTAAAAATACAGGAAAAGGCGGGAACTCCTCTGTCAAAATCGTCTTTGTTGTTGTTCCAATCATTGCCCTTTCGCTAGTTGTTTTTCATCTCTGGGCTAAGAAAACAAGGAGGCCTTATGAGAGACCCCTTACTGAAGGTAAAGACACCTATGAGGCTATGATTTAATAAACTATATTTTTTTTTCTTTCTTTTACGTCGAATATTCTATGTGTTTCTTATCTACAGAAAGGGATGATATTACCTCTGCGAGTGCGGGCTCACTTCAGTTTGATTTTAAGGCAATTGAGGAAGCAACAAACAAGTTTTCTGAGACTAACAAACTTGGTCAAGGTGGATTCGGCGAAGTTTACAAGGTACATCACCATTGCCCGAGCTGGTCCTAAGGACCTAACTTGTAGAAAGGTCACAAATGAGAAAAGATATGAGCTGCTTTCAAACTATTTTTTTTTTCTACTTTAATAAAGAAAAATGAGTTGCTTTCAAAATAACTTTCTTGAAAAAAAATAATAATAAATAAAACGAATATATGTGTTAAACAAAAACAAGTTTCAAGCTTGATATTTTTCAGAAATGGTCACTTAAAATTTGCGAATAAAAAAAATATAGATTAGGACCGGAAGCAGTGAAGTGATCTTGGTCTAGTGGTAAGTCCACAGAAGACAGACACCATCACACCAGGGATCGAGTCCCCGACCCTACAATTTGTAGAAATTAGGCTAATGGGCCGGCCAGTTGTGGCCCAAATGTTGACAAAAAAAAAGACCGTAAGCATATGGATTTGCTCAGTTTAGCCCAAGGGATGGTCTTGACCATATTTCATAGGAATAGATATTTATCCACTAGTATAAATTGAGTAATACATTAACAAATAAACTACCTCCTCAGTCCTCACAATACTTTGAGCAGTGAGATGTTTGTAAGCATGTGCAACTTCTACAAAATTGCCTTTAAATGCTTCATTTCATGATTAATCTTACATCCAATTTTCAAACTTAGGATATTCTTATAAATAAATTATTTGTGTAGGGTATATTGCCTAGTGGAGTCCAAGTAGCGGTGAAGAGGTTATCCAAGACATCAGGACAAGGTGAAAGAGAGTTCACAAACGAAGTTGTTGTTGTGGCAAAGCTTCAACATAGAAATTTGGTAAGGCTGCTCGGGTTTTGTTTGGAAGGAGATGAGAGGATACTTGTCTATGAGTTTGTGCCCAACAAAAGCCTCGACTACTTTATTTTTGGTCGGTTAAGTTCAATATTTAGCCTAAGATATATTTTTCAAATTGCATGCCTTTCTTTATTTTTAAAACTGTAAATACGCATGTGCAGACTCTACGATGCAGAGCCAGCTGGATTGGACTAGACGACGCAAAATCATTGGAGAAATTGCTAGAGGGATCCTTTATCTTCATCAAGATTCACGACTCACAATTATACATCGTGATCTCAAAGCAAGTAATATCCTCCTACACACTGATATGAACCCCAAAATCGCTGACTTTGGAATGGCGAGAATATTTGGAATGGACCAAACGGAAGCCAATACGAAGAGAGTAGTTGGAACGTAGTAAGTTTTTCATATATTACCTTAAGACACATACAATTTTTCTATTAACTTATGTTTTGAGCTTTGTTACAGTGGTTATATGTCTCCCGAGTATGGCATGTATGGCAAATTCTCTATGAAATCAGATGTGTATAGCTTCAGAGTCTTAGTTCTTGAAATCATAAGTGGAAGAAAGAATAGCGATCTCTGTCAAATGGACAGTAGTCCTAACAATTTGGTTACACATGTGAGTATAGAGCCATAGAACTTCCAAATTTATTTCATTATTATTTTGCATTTTTAAACAGTGACCAAAGTTCTAAGTACTAAATTTTTCCCTAGACTTGGAGACTATGGAGCAATGGGTCGCCGTTAGAGATCGTGGATCCATCCTTTCAAGATAACTATCGAACAAACGAAGTTTCCAGATGCATCCATATCGCTTTACTATGTGTTCAAGAAGAAGCTGAAGATCGTCCAACAATGTCAGCTATTGTCCAAATGCTCACTACCAGCTCAATTGCTCTCGCTGTTCCTCAACGACCTGGTTTTTTCTTCCGGAGTAAACATGAAAAAGTAGGATTAGTGGGTCTCTCTATCAATACGTCTGCTCTCTGTTCAGTCGATGATTCTTCCATTACTCATCTAACTCCTCGTTGAAGACAAACTTTTTATAAATAAAAGTTGCAATATATGATTTAGTCTATACTATATAAAAGTTGAGGCTAAATGATTCTAAGGCCGTCCACATAGGATTTTAGACGGCCAATCACGATTAGCCACCTCACCAATTAACATTTTAAATGAAAAAAATAATTTAAAAATAGAATAAACTTAATTTTCCTAAAATATTACGTAGTAGAAAAATGTAAAATGTAAATTTTCTAAAATATTATGTAATAAAGAAATGTAACCTTCTTAAAATATTACGTAGTAGACAAATGTAAAAAGTTAGTTGAAGAAAATAATATGGAAATAACATAAATAGAAACTTCCTAAAATATATAAAAGTTGAGGCTAAATGCTTCTAAGACCGTCCACATAGGATTTTAGACGACCAATCACGATTAGCCACCTTACTAATTAACATTTTAAATAAAAAAATAATTTGGAAATAAAAGAAATGTAAATTTTCTAAAATATTACGTAGTAGAGAAATGTAAAATGTAAATTTTCTAAAATATTATGTAATAGAGAAATGTAAGCTTCCTAAAATATTACGTAGTAGACAAATGTAAAAAGTTAGTTGAAGAAAATAATATGGAAATAAGATAAATAGAAACTTCCTAAAATATTACGTAGTAGACAAATAAGAAAAGTTAGTTTTATATAGTATAGATTTTAAATGAAGAAAATAATTTGCAAACAAAAGAAATGTAATTTTTCTAATTATTATATATAAATTTTTCTTTTTGTTTAGTAGATATCGTCAAACAAAAGGAAACTCTAATTTTACACCGCCTCTTAATTTTATATAAATACATTGCTTGATCTTCACTTTCACATCATAACTAACCCCTACATTTTTTTGCTTTGATATTACATTTAATTATGGCATGAAAGTTTTATTGAAATATTAATGATGTTTAGTTTTATGTAAATTTGCAGGTTGGATTTTTGAAAATAAAGCCGTGAATCGATCTAAAATTTTGGCTTATTTCAGTTGATCAACATGTCTTAATATATATTGTAAGTTTATTATTTTTTCGGTTTTTCCTTTATGAATCAATGAGTTTTTTTAGTGTTCTAATTTTTACATCGATAATCTATTAAAAATATTAAAAAGTTTAGTTTGATTTTTTAGTGTATAAGTTCTCATTAAATCTTGATATTAATTTTTACTAATGATCAACAGGTCCATCAATAATTAGTAAAGAGTCGAGTTTATATTGTGAACGTTTGATGGTTAATATTGACGCTTTTAGACTATGAATAAGGTACTATCAATGTCTATTTTTTGGTTATTTGTTGTGTTTTAAATTATTTTTTGTGGTTTTTATCAACAACCGACTAATAATTTTTCTTTCTATTCGATTAATTTTATGTGTTGAAACAACCAATTTCCTTTTTTCTTTAGTTTTCAATTTTTTTAAAAACATATTATTAATTATAAAAAATATTAGTTAAAAATACCTCGCGCGTAGCGCGGGTTCAAAACCTAGTTTATTAAATAATCATCGACAAAAAACAAAGATTCGTTTAAACATATATATAACTATTTAATTTCTTAGCAAAAAAAAAAAGAAGAAAAAAAACTATTTTACCAAACTATTTTATAGTTAAATTGTTTTCTTCGGCCACAGAGAATCACGATTAGGTTACGATGGTGTTCCTCTCGATTCCCAACGGGAAGACTCTATACATCGATGTGAACCCTAACGCAACCACCATCTCCGCCTTCGAACAATTGATTCACCAACGCAGCGATGTTCCACAACTTTTCGTTCGTTACTCGCTCCGTATGCGAAACCCTAACCGTGTGGTCGTAGATTCAAAGGATTCCGATTCGCTCCTATTATCCGATCTCGGTGTTTCTCGTTTCACTACTGTGATTATCCATGTTCCTCTTTTGGGTGGGATGCAAGGAGCGGCTCCGCCTCATCCACGTCTCGTCTCGAATTGGATGAATGAGGCTGAGGTAGAGCTGTCAATTTGGGTGCCCAAGAACCAATTGGTCATGTCCAATTGGACAAATTGGACAATTGGACAACATTGTCCATGGGCATAAAAAAACCAAATCCAAAAAAGACCAAGCCCATAAATGTCCATGTCTAATTGGACAAGCCCATGGACAGTCCAACAGTAATATTTTCCCACAAAATGATATTTTTCATTCAAAATCGCGTTTTTCCGCCAAAACCCGCAAAATCACGTTTTCCCGCCAAAAACGCATTTTTCCGCCAAAACCGTGAAAACACGTTTTTCCACCAAAACCGTAAAAACACGTTTTCCCGCCAAAACCGCAAAATCACGTTTTCCCGCCAAAAACGCATTTTCCCGCCAAAACCGTAAAAACACGTTTTCCCGCCAAAACCGCAAAATCATGTTTTCCCGCCAAAAACACATTTTTCCGCCAAAATCGCAAAATCATGTTTTCCCGCCAAAAACACATTTTCCCGCAAAATCACGTTTTTCCGCCAAAATCACGTTTTTCCGCCAAAAACACCTTTTCTCGCCAAAATCGCAAAATCATGTTTTCCCGCCAAAATCGTAAAAACATGTTTTCCCGCCAAAACCGCAAATCGCAAAATCATGTTTTCGAGCCAAAAACGCATTTTCCCGCCAAAAAATGTATTTTCCCGCCAAAAACGCATTTTCACCCAAATCAATTTTGATAAGAAACCTTAAATAATTTTAAATATGGACAGTCCAATAGCCCATTGGTCTTAGACCATTTTGACCACGGGTTCATCTGGTCGTTGACCATTTAAACCGTTTTTTTAATGGTCATGGTCATGACCGTCCATTAACAATGCGGACTGGGCAAGCCCATGGACGGACCGCCCATTTGACAGCCCTAGGCTGAGGCCTCTAAGAGAGCTGAGGTTCTCTGGCTAATGGGTGCCAAAGAGAAGTGGCTTGCTGGAGATGTTCCAGCAGCCCGGGCTATTCTACAAGAGGCTTATGCTGCAATCCCCAACTCTGAGGAAATCTGGCTTGCTGCTTTCAAGCTCGAGTTTGAGAACAAGGAGCCAGAAAGGGCGAGAATGCTTCTTGCAAAAGCAAGGGAAAGAGGAGGTACCGAGAGGGTCTGGATGAAATCAGCCATTGTTGAGAGAGAACTTGGCAACGTAGAGGAGGAGAGGAGATTGCTTGATGAAGGCTTGAAGCAATTCCCAACGTTCTTCAAGCTTTGGTTGATGCTTGGGCAACTCGAGGAACGGTTCAAGCATCTGGAACAGGCCAGGAAAGCTTATGACTCTGGTTTGAAGCATTGTCCCCACTGCATACCGCTGTGGCTCTCGCTCGCTAATCTTGAAGAGAAAGTGAATGGGCTGAACAAAGCTCGGGCTATTCTCACCACGGCCGGGAAGAAGAATCCTCAAGCAGCTGAGTTATGGTTAGCTGCTATTCGTACCGAACTGAGGCATGACAACGAGAGAGAAGCAGAGCACTTGATGTCAAAGGCTATGCAAGAGTGTCCCAACAGTGGTATCCTCTGGGCTGCGGACATCGAGATGGCGCCACGACCTCGCCGGAAAACGAAGATTTTGGATGCTATGAAGAAGTGTGATCACGACCCTCATGTCACAGCAGCTGTCGCCAAGCTCTTTTGGCAAGACAAGAAAGTGGAGAAAGCCAGAGCTTGGTTTAAACGGGCTGTTACCCTTGCCCCAAATATTGGCGATTTCTGGGCGTTGTACTACAAATTTGAAAAGCAACATGGCTCTGAGGAGAACCAGAAGGAAGTGGTGGCGAAGTGTGTAGCTTCTGAGCCTAAGCATGGTGAGAAGTGGCAAGCCGTCTCCAAAGCGGTTGAGAATGCTCACAAGCCTATTGAATCCATATTTCATAGAGTAGTGGTTGCGTTGAGAAAGGAAGAGAAGGCTGCTTAAGAGTAACAAATTCCTTTTGTTTTTCATGATCATGCATGCTCTCATTACACCTTAGTTCTTGTTTTCTCTTTGCAGGCTCAACTTTTAGCCGTTCATGTTTTTCTTCAGTAGCCAAAGATGATATTGATTTGCTGGAGTGTTTTCACCTGATATACTTGTAGAATTCTCAGTTTACTTGAATGCTTACTCTTCTTTCTTTTCATTCTTAGGGAGCTTTGCCTTCCTGGTATCTAAGATTGGCGCATGGTACCAAGTCATGAAACCCACTCCAAAGCTTCTTTAGACAGTGTAAGCAACTAACCACAGACACCATTTTTCGAATTGTTTCTTCACACTACTACCACTGATTGTGATAGTAATTCCCAGGAGAAGATAGATATTGGTAAACTTTTGGCCTTAAATGTTGATAAACATTTTATAATAATTTTCATTAAAAGGGATAGAATATAATGTATCATCATAGTCACTATTAACGCACTTAAGGGCAAATTACCTACGCTTGCTTCGTCTTCAATCTCTACACCTTCTACATCATATCGTCATTGTTGATTGCAGAGGGTGGTGCATCTTTTCCATCATATATGAGCATATAATGAGGCCATTGATAAATCATCTCGACATCACCATCAATTGCTTCACTCCCCTTCTTCTCTATCACCATATATGGCTACAAATTACTCCGTAAATACTTTGTCTCACATATATACCGTTCGCTCTCTGAAACTTTCTCTCCAACAGTTTCTAAGCTGCGCAATAACGTTTTGATGGTTGGAAGGAAGAACAAAACTTTTGATGTCCCACAACAAATCAACAATAACTACTTTTCATGGTAGCTTCAAAAAGTGAACAGTAACGTACGTATCTAACTTTTTTGTACATACTAATGTGACCTTCCCGATATAGTTCTAGGATATGGATTGTTATCGATTTAAGTGTTAAGGTTTAATGGTTAAAATCATAATTTACTCACTAACCGGTTAAAATGTGGAATGCAATCCAACGAGACAGGGGAATAAGAAATGATAACATCATGCTTTGGACAAAAGCATGCATCTTAATAACCCGCCATTCCTGGATCAATAACCCTATTTTTCTTAAATTTTCATTATTTACAGATAAAATACACACATACAGAACCTAAAAATTAAATATAGGATGGTAAACAAATCCAAAGATCAAAATTCCAGGAAAAAATACATGTATGTGTTGTCATATAGGATTATTCAAAATGTAAAACACTCAATTGTAGACTGTAAATGATCTTTTTATTAAATGTGAAAATTGAATTATTTATTAAGGAGTACCAACCAATTAGAAAAGTACAATTATAGACATCACTTGGGCAACATGAAAGTTAGAGGGGATTGGAAACAAGTGCAAGTAACTTGAATTTGGCTTAAATTCATATTCATATATGTAACTTAGTAAGCTTCTGCTGTATATCTATGTTAAATTAGCAATATTCTAACCTTACTCTTAATTTTCTATGAACACTCAACCAAGTGTAAAACACGATTGGCTTGCTATATCAAACTCTTTTTTTTTTTTTTTTTTTTGTCGATCAGAGGTTAGGATTCGGGGTGGAATATTGTTATGGTTTGGAATATATATTTTGGTACTATTATGCATCTGGGACATTCTTAGCTTATATTATAGGCTTTGCCTATGCTCCTTGTTTGATTAGTTGACCAAAGATACCCGACCAATTGTAAAGGCTACTCAATTTAAGAATTATGGTTTAGATTGTTGGGTTTGTTTCGCTCTTCTGAAAATATTGATGTGGTGTGCATCTTTAAAATTTTTGATTGTGTATGTGCGTTTAGAATTCTCTGCGTTTTTTTTATACAGATAGAATCTCTGCGTTGACTTTGGTTTCATCTAGATAAACTCTCATTTCTCATACTCCATTTTTGTTGACCAATCTAATCACATGAATTTTGGTTTTATATACATTTTTGTACAACGAGTCAAAGACGCTTTCAAATGAATGGAGAAATGGTTACAAGAAGATAATAATTGTGAAGCAGTCTTTACTTTGTCATGGTCTTTGACAGTGTTGATTTTTATTACTCGGTCTTTCCTTTTTTGTTTGTTCCAAATGTGCATCATCTCTGCTTAGAAAATTCTATAACGTGCTCTTCTTGTGTTAAATCCGTCTCCATATGTTGTTTAATATACTTCCAATGTTCCTTAAAGATAAAAGTTTTAGAAATTTTCACAGATTAGAAAATAATTTATATACAATCATAGATGATATTAATTATATACAAAAAACACTTCCCATAAGTATTATATAACCAATAAAAAATAAGAAAATTCAAATATTTGTAAATATTTTTTGAATTTTGTAATTTTTTAACATTATTTAACAAAAAGCGTATTGAAAAACTAAAAAAATTATCTTTCTGAAACAAAAAAAGTCTAAAACATTCATTTTTAAGAAACAAAGTAAGTATTAAAAAAAAAACTTTCCTTGTTTAATAAATTTGATATCACAACCCAAAAATAAATTTAAGAAAACTGAAGAAAAAATAAAATATAAAATATAAAATATAAAAAGTCAAAACCATCCTCTACTTCACGTTAATCTAGTGTAGTCAAGAAAATAAACTTATATATAATGCATGGGAGTTTCATGATAATCGAAGAAACTCAAGCATGTCTCCTTGCGCCTCTTTCTTCTGGCTTTTATCTTCTCTCCTTCCTGCCTATTCCTTATCTCATCATCCAGCTCCACCAAAAAATCCTATTTACATAAACCATTCTTGTCCAGATACAAATACAACGTATTCAAGAAACAGCACTTATTTCACTAATCTCAAAATCCTTTTGTCCTCTCTCTCGTCCCCGAATGCTTCATACTCTACCGGATTCCAAACTGCCACCGTGGGACAAGCACCCAACAAGGTCACCGGACTATTCCTTTGTCGCGGAGACGTCTTGCAAGAAGTTTGCCGTAACTGCGTTGTCTTTTCCGTTAATAAGATCTTAGATTGGTGTCCGTATAATAGAGAAGTCGTGCTCTATTACGAAGAGTGTATGCTCAGATACTCTCACCGGAATATTCTCTCGACCGTTACATACAATGGAGGTGTTAGCTTGTTGAACAGCGTTAATATTTCATTATCTGATCATGAAAATCAAGATCACCGGTTCAGGGATTTTGTTTTGACTAAATTGAACCAAGTTGCCGTTAAAGCAGCGAACTGTCCTAGAAAGTTTTGTACGAGAAAGGTCACCACATTCCAGACTTTTTACTTTCTAACTCAATGCACTCCTGATCTTACAAGTGAAGACTGTTTGCTTTGCCTACAAAAATCCATCAATGCAACGTTCCTTTACAGAACTGGAAGAGGATTTCTTTACCCTAGTTGTAATTCAAGGTACGAGGTTTATACGTCTTACGATGAAACCACCACTAGAATACCACCACCACCGTCGTTGCCGCCTGAGTCTAATCCTCGACAGCAGCTGGATTCAGCTCCTCCACCGCCGATTCCAATTTGTGGTATGATGAACATTTAATTCTTCTTTGATTACATGTTTTAGTGTAATTTTTCTTTTGAGACACATAAGATTGCTAAAACAATGGTTCATATGTAATCTGAGGCCAACTATTTCTGTGAAAATACAGGAAAAGGCGGACACTCCTCTGTCAAAATCGTCGTTATTGTTGTTCCAATCATTGTCCTTTCGCTTCTGTTCGTAGCTGTTTTTAGTCACTGGGCTAAGAAAAGAAGGACTTATGAGAGACCACTTACTGAAGGTAAAGATACCTATGAGACTATGATTAAACTATCTTTTTTTTTCTTTTACGTTGAATATTCTATAAGTTTCTCTATTCCTAAAGAAATGGTTTTTACAGAAAGGGAAGATATTACCACTGCGAGTGCGGGCTCACTTCAGTTTGGTTTCAAGGCAATTGAGGCAGCAACAAACAAGTTTTGTGAGACTAACAAACTTGGTCAAGGTGGATTCGGCGAAGTTTACAAGGTACATCACCATTGACCGAACTGGTCCTAACTTGTAGAAAGGGCACAAACGAGAAAAATGAGTTGCTTTCAAAATATATATTTTTTAAAATTAATAAATAAATCGAATAT
Source organism: Erysimum cheiranthoides (assembly GCA_011420285.2). Classification (NCBI taxonomy): domain Eukaryota; kingdom Viridiplantae; phylum Streptophyta; class Magnoliopsida; order Brassicales; family Brassicaceae; genus Erysimum; species Erysimum cheiranthoides. Next base: position 8,823,729 of record CM022183.2, on the reverse strand, counting down.
ATGTGTTAAACAAAAACAAGTTTTAAACTTGACATTTTTCAGAAATGGTCACTTAAAATTTGAGCATTGAGATGTTTGGGATCATGTGCAACTTCTACAAAATTGCATTTTAATGCTTCTTTTTTCATGGTTAATCTTATATCCAATTTGCAAACTTAGGAAATAAATTATTTATGTAGGGTATATTGCCTAGTGGAGTACAAGTTGCAGTGAAGAGGTTATCCAAGACATCAGTACAAGGTGAAAGAGAGTTCGCAAACGAAGTTGTTGTTGTGGCAAAGCTTCAACATAGAAGCTTGGTAAGGCTGCTAGGGTTTTGTTTGGAAGGAGATGAGAGGATACTTGTCTATGAGTTTGTGCCCAACAAAAGTCTCGACTACTTTATTTTTGGTCGGTTAAATTTAATACTTAGCCTAAGATATATTTTTCAAATTGGATTTCTAACATTGTAAATACGCATGTGCAGACTCTACGATGCAGAGCCAGTTGGACTGGACTAGACGACGCAAAATTATTGGAGAAATTGCTAGAGGGATCCTTTATCTTCATCGAGATTCACGACTCAAAATCATACATCGTGATCTCAAAGCAAGTAATATCCTTCTGGACGCTGATATGAACCCAAAAATCGCTGACTTTGGAATGGCGAGAATTTTTGGAATGGACCAAACGGAAGCCGATACGAGGAGAGTAGTTGGGACATAGTAAGTTTTCCATATATTGCCTTAAGACACGTAACATGTTTCTATCAACTTAAGTTTTGAGTTTTGTCACAGTGGCTATATGTCTCCCGAGTATGCGATGTATGGCAAATTCTCTATGAAATCAGATGTGTATAGCTTCGGGGTCTTAGTTCTTGAAATCATAAGTGGAAGAAAGAATAGCAATCTCTGTCAAATGGACAGTACTCCTAACAATTTGGTTACACATGTGAGTATAGAGCCTTAGAACTTCCAAATTTATTTCATTACTATTTTGCTTTTTTAAACAGTGACCAAAGTTCTAATTACTAAAATTTTCCCTAGACTTGGAGACTATGGAGCAATGGATCACCGTTAGAGATCGTGGATCCATCCTTTCAAGATAACTATCGAACAAACGAAGTTTCCAGATGCATTCATATCGCTTTACTATGTGTTCAAGAAGAAGCCGATGATCGTCCAACAATGTCAGCTATTGTCCAGATGCTCACTACTAGCTCAATTGCTCTCGCTGTTCCTCAACGACCTGGTTTTTTCTTTCGGAGTCAACATGAACAAGTAAGATTAGTGGGTCTATCTATCAATACGTCTGCTCTCTGTTCAGTCGATGATGATTCCATTACTCATCTAAGTCCTCGTTGAAGACCAAATTATTTATAGATATAAAAATTGTGATATATGATTTAGTCTATTTATTAATTAGCATCGACAATAAAAAAAATTCTTTTAGGTTAACTTTTTCTGTTGTTATATATATATTTTTTTTTTGTGCCTAATAAGTAATTATGCGTCTAATTAATAAACTTTTTAGTAAACCTTTTTTTTTGTGACCCATTTTGCGTCTCTGTTCCAATCATAACGTAAATGTTATTAGGTTAGAGATCATTCCATTTTCTACCAAAGATGATGATAGTTCATGGATAAATTGGGTGATTCTCCTTTACTTTTTGATCATCATCATCACTACCTAAAGCACCATCTCTATCATCAAATGCTGATTGTCAAATTTCCTAATCACATGATGTTTTTTTCATTAACTAAATTTACTAAAAATGGATACAATGTTTTGGGTCATAACTATGGCCTTACAAAGAGAAATAACTCACACAGACACAAGCATAAATTGCGATTGATCCTATTTATCCGTCATTCCAGTATCACTAGACTTAACCTTATTTAGCTTTGGCTTAAATTCATATTCATATATGTAGCTTAGTAAGGTTCTTCTGTATATTTCTATGTTAAATTAGCAATATTTTAGAGTTTATTGGTAGATAAGTTAGTTTTATAAAAGTTATTAGGAAAGTAGGTAGTTTTCTAAAAGAATTTGAGAAATACGTACTTTTCTCTTTCTTCACTAATAGAAATAGTGTGTAATAGGGTAAAGACAAAAATATGTTAAAAGACAATATAAATCCTATCTTTTTAGAGAAATATTTGAGGGGACCACATAAAATTATTTTTTTGTGATAAATGTATTTTAAGAAAATTAGATTTGTAGTTTACATACATTAGGTACACTAGTTACATGGTGTACACTAGATACACGATATAAACTAGGTAAACGGTGTACACTAGGTACGTTAGATACACGGTGTATACTAGGTAAACGGTGTACACAGTGTACACTAGGTACACTAGATACATGGTGTACCCTAGATACACTAGGTACGTTAGATACACGGTGTATACTAGGTAAACGGTGTACACAGTGTATACTAGGCACACTAGATACATGGTGTACCCTAGGTACACTAGATACACGGTGTACCATAGGTACACTAGATACATGGATACACGGTATACACTAGGTAAACGGTGTACACGGTGTACATATTCAGGTTGTGATCCTGCCATTTATTTACTATTTTACTATTCTTAGTTTATTATTTATTTTGTATTTTCTTAGCATGAAATATGTATTGGTGGTGTACGTCCCGTACACTTAGATGTACACCAGTGTACATCATTATTAAGTTGTTGTGATGAAATTTTTTGAAAAAGATTGAATTTTTGTGTGAGAAATATCCATATACAAAATATATAATTTTATGTGGTCTCCCTCTCAAATAAATTTATGGGGTCCCCTCTCAAATATTCATCTAAAAAGATAGGGTTTATATTGTCTTTTACCATATTTTTGTCTTTTACCCTATTACACACTATTTCTATTAGTGAAGAGAGAGAAAACTACCTATTTCTCTATTTTTTTAAAAACTACCTACTTTTCTAATAATTTTTATAAAACTACCCTCCCAACCCAATTATTTCAATATTTTAACCTTACTCTTAATTTTCTATGAACACACAAACACACAACTGTTTGCTATAGCACAAAACTAAAAGCCCTAATTTTTTTGTTGGCGATCAGAGGATAGGATCCGGGGGGAATTGTTATGGTTCGGAAGATATATTTTGGTGCTATTATGCATCTGTGACATTCTTAGCTTATATTATAGCTAGAAAAAATGCATCGATTTTTCCGGAGTTTTCTTGTAGAGTATACTCCAGGTAGATAAGTTTTTTAAGAAAGCCATGGTGAGCTCTTTCTTATAGACACTACCTTTTTATTTTGTTAGCATTATATAGCTTTTTTTACGATCAAGGTAAGCAAATAAATTGTAAATTGTGTAATTGCTACTGAATCGGAAAAGAATGTGTGTAATGGTGGGAGAAAGGAATCAAAATCTCTGAAACAATACATGTGAAAACTTTCCTTTTCTTCTGGTGTTTTGTATTGAATAGTTAGTAGAGTATCCCTTTTACATATATAAACAAAAAAAAAAAAAACAGTTGAAGTAAGACACAAGCAGATGCAGTACTTTTGATAGAGTGTTTTGCAAGCAAAGTATTGTATTAAATGTAGATGTTAAATATACATGCATACATACATGTGATGTATCCATACGTACGTATACGGACACATGTAAAGTCTATAAATATAAATACAAGCCTAAATACAAGCATACGTCTTAATTAGTTCCAGTTCCATACCGTATTAAAATTTTCTTGATTGTCTTGTTTGACAAAACAAGATTAAGCTCTGATACTACTTGTAACAAACTTTCAAAATCATAGATTTGATAAATGCATCATGTTATCCCATACTTCCCTGCAAACCTATAATTTAATATTTTAATCAATACAAATTAAAATATCTTCTCATCAGTACCGGCAAACGAAAACTACATGAACTAAGTTTTAATAGTTTTATATTTTTTAGCTATGATACCAAGTGCATTCATGTAGTTTTAGAAGGCAATTTTGAATTCTATAATATATCATAACCAATTATCGATATTTGTTGAATCACAATATAAATATCGTTAAAATCATAAATTTTCATATACTTCCTCTGTCCTATTTTATAAAATAATTTAAGGTATTCTATTTGTTTTATTTTATTAAATGTTTTGTAGGTTTCTATGCAAAACTTAAATACATTTAATATTTTCTAATCATTAATATTATGCAGTATGTTCTACTCCCTCCGTTTCACAAAGAGTGTCGTTTTAAGGTTTTATTTTTGTTTCACAAATAGTGTCGTTTTAGGTTTTCAATGCAAAATTTAATGATTTTTTTTATGTTTTATGACTATTAGCATTCTGCAGATTATTTTACTATTGGGCAGATTGTGTTTAAGTATATAGTTAATGATGTTTTTGTTTAGAAAAAACAAAAAATTTAATGTTTTCTTAATCTGTGTGCAGAACTCTAAAACGACACTTTTTGTGAAACAGAGGGAGTATGATTGATTAAATTATATTAAATTAAAATATTGAATTATCTTATGAAAAAATAAATTTTTTAATATGTGTGCTTTTAACAAAAACATCTTATAAAATAGGATAGAGAGTGTATTAGCAAATTCATAGTTATAAGTTGGTTTCACAATTTTTTGATAAATCAAAAATGATAATATATATGAATCAAGGTAGTTTTTGGTGTTTAGCTTATATGCTGCAAATTTTATGTAATTCTAGTTTAACTCCTCTCGAAAAAATTCATACATCATCGTTTCCAACAAATATGAACCAAACTATCGATACCATAAAAGTAACCCCACATGTGTTTGGTACCAAAAGATGCTGCGTAGATATGAGTGCGAGACTGAGCTTGACACACAAATTTTGTGAAAAAAACACACACACACACTCACACTCACTCAATATATATTATAGGTGTTGATAATGAGAGAGGAGAAAAAAAAAAAGCAGAGGAGGTTGAAAAAGAAGACCACATGTTGAGGGATCATATCACATGGCTCCTTAACCCCACACTTTTGCCTTCTCCCTTTTTCCTCAAGCTTCTTTATTCACTCCTTAATCTACACATAACCTCTCATATAGAACTAGATATTGCCAAACATATATATACATATTTTGCCAAACATCAAATTAATATGTATTTTATTTCTAGATATGTATGTATATACAATGGTTTGTTCACATTTTCTTACTAATTCCAAGAACATTAATTGCGGTCCAACATTGACAATTGGTTTCATATAAGTATAATTAGTTAATTTAATCCTAAGAAACAGTAACTCTTAAATTAATGTTTTGGAGATGCGATAGAATTATTATTATTATTGTTTTTTGATAAAAATGTGATAGAAATAGAATACTTGAAAACCACATATGTTTGATATGAAGTTTGGACATGTCCATGGTATCAAATTCATTGGATGATCACATTTGACGTTTTTTAAAATATTTAATTAGAGTTGAAAATAAAAAATGGAGGCCGTTAGTTACTAACTAATACCTCAAAATTCAAATTTAAAATTTAAATTATAAGTTAATGAGAGTGAGCTAATTTAAAATTGAGTATGAAAGAAAATCTGAAAAGGCTCCAACTTTTCCCCTCAAAACGGGAAGACAAAAGTGTCTTCTAATCTGACGTTTTGAAAAGAATTGTCTTCTAATCTAAAGAGAATTTAAAGAATAAAATAAAAAGACAAAACAAAAAATCTAAACTAACATAAACAAATGGGAACAGTAATTTACCTCATAATTCAAGTAGATGATTGATTTGAGTCATTTGACGCCGTTAACACAAAACTAAAAAGTTCGGTCAAAATAACCAACCCAGACTTAACCGATAGCCACTATAAATCAAACCAAATCAGTAATGTGTAGGAAATATAATTTATCAAACCGGAACGGAAATGTCGGTTTGATCCGGTCTGTTTAAACCGTTTTATTGACGTCGTTAACAAAATTTTGATCTTTACTTAAGTTTTGTGCCTTTTACTTCATCTCTCATCTCACTCTGCTTTGAGAAGAAGGAACAATAAATGCACTTGAAGTCACACACTCTCTCTCTCCAAAGTCTCTCTCTTTCGAATCCGCCATTGCTGAACTAACCTTTTCATCCTCTGTAAATCTTCAAATCTCATTGCTGCTGCTCCAGAGTGCGTTTTGCTTCCCGGAAAAAGCACTACTTGCTGAATCAAGATTCTTCATTTTGTTACTTGAACGTTTGATCCGATTTCGTGTCGTCGGTCTTGAGAGGAGGATCTATAGAGAACTGGTATTAGAGTAGCTGGATATTGAATTAGCTTCAGTAATGTATAGTGATTTTGTTTTGTTTGATTCATGGATTGAATTGAGTCAGAAAGTTTCTAATTTTGGGTCAAATTACGATTTTTTTAGGATTTGAGTATAAAATTTGTATCTTTAGTTTCTGGGCATTTCAAAAATGTTACCTTTAAATGCTTAATTGGTTTTAGAGTGTTTGTTTTGGTTCTCTTGGATCCATTACTCAATGTGACTGATTGGTATGTGCAGGAGAGGATTTGAAAGTGTTTGAGAGAGCCTAAATGGTAGACAATTTTAGTAGAATGGATTCGATACAGCAACGAAGAGGTGGGATTGTATCTCTCTCTCCATCTCAGACACCACGATCAAGTGATAAATCGGCTAGAGAGTCGAGATCTTCTGATTCAAATTCTACTAATAGAAATGATAGAGAGAAGGGTGTGAATGTGCAAGTCATATTGCGTTGCAGGTGTGGTTTAAACTTCTTAGCTGGTCTGAGTTTTCTGTAATTTGGTCTCTTTTGGGTTTTTGATCTTTCTTGCTGGCTTTTGTGTTCTTTATAGGCCGTTGAGTGAGGACGAGGCTAGAATACATACACCGGTGGTGATTTCTTGTAATGAGAACCGTAGAGAAGTTGCTGCCACGCAGAGTATTGCTGGAAAACATATTGATAGACATTTTGCCTTCGATAAGGTTATAAAGTTGATAAATGTTGTCTTAAAGCCTGTTTCTTGATTATGCTTGTTCCTGAATCGTATCACTTTTCTCTCTGAACTACTCAGGTCTTTGGTCCGGCATCTCAACAGAAGGATTTATATGACCAAGCCATTTGTCCAATTGTGTTTGAAGTACTTGAGGGTTACAACTGTACCATCTTTGCGTATGGTCAGACCGGAACTGGAAAGACATATACTATGGAAGGAGGTGCGAGGAAAAAGGTTGATCGCTCGAAAACAAATCTAGTGTGCTTCTGTATGATTTAGTGTACTTTTCATGTCATTTTGATAAATAGTTATGGTTGCTATTTGTAGAATGGTGAGTTCCCAAGTGACGCTGGTGTTATTCCAAGAGCTGTGAAGCAAATTTTCGACATATTAGAAGCTCAGGGGGCTGAATATAGCATGAAGGTCACCTTCCTAGAACTATATAACGAGGAAATCTCAGACCTTTTAGCACCAGAGGAGACTATAAAATTTGTTGATGAGAAGTCTAAAAAGTCGATTGCACTCATGGAAGACGGGAAAGGAAGTGTATTTGTCCGTGGCTTAGAAGAAGAGATAGTGAGTACAGCGAATGAGATATACAAGATCTTGGAAAAAGGTTCCGCGAAAAGGCGTACAGCTGAAACTCTTCTGAACAAGCAAAGTAGTCGCTCTCACTCAATTTTTTCTATCACTATTCACATCAAGGAGAATACTCCAGAGGGAGAAGAGATGATCAAATGTGGGAAACTAAATCTTGTTGACCTTGCTGGTTCCGAGAATATCTCACGTTCTGGTGCACGAGAGGTATACTTATCTTATTATTATCGTCTCTGAAGTCATTGTCTTCAAGACAGTCATGGAAGCTAGTGCTAAGTAACTTGACCACGGTTGTTGCAGGGACGAGCCAGAGAAGCTGGAGAGATCAACAAGAGTTTACTTACTCTTGGCCGTGTCATTAACGCACTTGTTGAGCACTCTGGTCATATTCCTTACAGGTACAAGTGATCAGTTGAAAGCAACTGATAGTTTGTTATCTTCTTGGTGTCTTCAATTTAAAAGGGTACTCAGTTATTGCTTTTGAATTTCCAGAGATAGCAAATTGACGAGGCTCTTGAGGGATTCATTGGGAGGAAAGACAAAAACATGCGTGATCGCCACAATTTCACCTTCCATCCACTGTTTAGAAGAGACTCTAAGCACTTTGGATTATGCACATCGCGCCAAGAATATCAAGAACAAACCAGAGGTGAGTTTTGACGACATTCTTCTGCAATCTCTTGCATAAAACAACAGCTCTAACAGCTTCCTCTTGATCCAGATCAACCAGAAGATGATGAAATCTGCTGTCATGAAAGATCTGTATTCTGAGATTGATCGACTGAAACAAGGTATGAGTATGAGAATTTAATCGACTGGTTTCAAGGCATTCCTTACTTGGTATTGTAATGTTTATTCGTTTTTGCATCATTTTTGCATCTGATTTTCCTATATTTTCTTAGAGGTATATGCTGCGAGAGAGAAAAACGGGATTTATATTCCAAAAGACCGTTATATGCAAGAAGAAGCTGAGAAAAAGGTTTTAGTTTTCTCTGAACTAGATGGTTCTTATCTATTCCTTCCTCGTTTCCTATCCTGAGTGTGAAAAGTAACTCTATTCATTTTTGTTTTAATCGCAGGCAATGGCTGAGAAGATAGAAAGATTAGAACTTCAATCAGAATCCAAGGACAAGGTATGAACCTGCATTATTTGATTCCATATTTCATTAGTGCCTCACACATGATATTTCTATAACACTTTTGTTGGCCCTGCAGCGAGTAGTTGAACTTCAGGAACTATATAATTCTCAGCAGCTTTTAACTGCGGAGTTGAGTGAGAAACTTGAGAAAACTGAGGTATATTTCTCTTCTCACTCCTCCTGAAACCATTTCCTATATATGTTGATCGAAATGCACAAAAAGCTAACTGTATCTCTCTACAAATATCAGAAAAAGCTGGAGGAAACTGAGCACTCATTGTTTGATGTTGAAGAAAAATACAGACAGGCAAATGTAACCATTAAAGAGAAAGAATTTGTGATCTCTAATCTCCTCAAGTCAGGTACATGATTTTCTTTACCAGTGTTCTTATGAGGAATGTTTTACCAGTTAGGAATTCTGACCAATAACATTTTCTTGCGACTTTCAGAAAAATCACTCATCGAGCGAGCCTTTCAGCTGCGGATGGAGCTAGAAAATGCAGCATCAGATGTTTCCAACTTGTTTTCCAAAATAGGTAAAAGATTCGTGGACCAAAATTTTCAACTTCTGTTAAAAATGTTGTTCCCTGTTTCATAAATGCTGTTGTTATGCAGAAAGAAAGGACAAAATCGAAGACGGAAACAGATTTCTCATCCAAAAGTTCCAGTCACAGCTCACACAACAGCTTGAGCTATTGCATAAGACTGTCGCTTCTTCTGTGACTCAACAAGAGGTTCAGCTAAAACACATGGAGAAAGACATGGAGTCCTTTGTGTCGACAAAATCTGAGGTGAGACATCATAGTCTGAACTAGATTTTGGTTTCTTTCTCTATGGCCTTTTATTGTTTTCACTGACCAGCTTTGGCACTATTCTGCCGTTTTCTTGTTAAGGCTACTGAAGAACTCCGTGATAGACTTTCAAAACTGAAGACAGTGTATGGTTCTGGCATCGAAGCTCTTGATAACATAGCTGTGAAGCTAGATGGAAATTCTCAGTCGACATTTGGTAGCCTGAACTCAGAGGTTTCGAAACATTCACATGAACTTGAGAATGTAAGTCCAGTACTTTAACTATCCTGTTACATCGTTTTTATCTCTGTTCTGAGTCTCCTTTGTTGTCTCTTGTAGGTTTTCAAGGGTTTTGCTTCTGAAGCTGACATGTTACTGCAAGATCTCCAAAGTAGCCTTAACAAACAGGAAGAGAAGCTTATTACATTTGCTCAGCAGCAACGGAAGGTTTAATATTCTTCGATGATCCTTTAAATGTGACGATATTAATACCAGACAATATGGTTGAAACATTATTATCTGCAGGCACACTCGCGAGCTGTGGACACAGCAAGGTCAGTTTCAAAAGTAACAGTGGAATTCTTCAAGACTTTAGACACACATGCCACCAAACTAACCGGGATTGTGGAAGAGGCCCAGACAGTTAACCACAAGAAATTGAGTGAATTTGAAAACAAGTTTGAGGTGATTCCGATTCTTGGATTCTTGACACATATGCAGCTGCAAATGCCTTGCATAGGCTTTAATGCTGTTTCCTCTGTCTTGTAGGAATGTGCTGCAAATGAAGAGAGACAATTGCTAGAGAAAGTAGCAGAACTTCTGGCAAATTCTAATGCTAGGAAGAAAAACCTTGTACGTATGCAATTCCACATGTTAGTTCTTCGGAGATGCATTTTGAGGCTTTGAGCAAACTCTTCAATCTTTCTTTAGGTCCAAATGGCGGTACACGATCTACGGGAGAGCGCATCCACCAGAACGACTACCCTACAGCATGAGATGTCAACGATGCAAGATTCAACTTTGTCCATTAAAGCTGAGTGGAACCTTCACATGGAGAAAACAGAATCTAACCATCACGAGGACACTTCAGCAGTTGAGAGCGGGAAGAAAGCAATGCAAGAAGTTCTCTTAAACTGGTACGAATAAAACTCTCGCAGTTCCATGATTACAAATGTTCACAACATATATCATTCCAAGCATCGTGTTTTTTCATGCATTTGCTTGACCTTTCGAAACGGATTATTGTAGCTTGGAGAAGGCCGAGATGAGTGCACATCAATGGAGGAAAGCTCAAGAATCACTGGTCAGTTTAGAACGCAACAACGTGGCTTCTGTTGACTCCATAGTTAGGTATGATCTCCGTAAGATAAACCAATTCTCTTTTTTTCACCATTTCTGATTTGTTTCAAGTCTCTTATCACTTCAATCTCTCAACAGAGGCGGCATGGATGCCAATGAGAACCTACGCTCTCAATTCTCGTCCGCTGTATCATCCTCTCTTGATGTTTTTGATTCTGCAAATGGCAGCCTCCATACTTCCATTGATCGTGAGTAGAGCTAACTAATTCCCTTGAATTTATAGATTCAAAAGGTTCTTCATTTTTTGCTGAATGTATACTTCTTTTTCAGATTCATTGCAACTTGATAACGATGCATGTACAAAGGTCAACTCCATGATTATTCCTTGCTGTGAAGACTTGATAGAGCTCAAAAGTGATCACAATCACAAGATCGTAGAGATCACAGAGAATGCAGGGAAATGTCTTCTTGATGAATATGTAGTAAGTTTTACTATTTCAACTCGCACAAAACAAACCGAGAAAACCGCACATTTGAGACATTGCAATTCTTCTTAGATTCTAGTTACAATAGGGATGTGCTTTTTGATGCAACAGGTGGATGAACCATCGTGTTCAACTCCGAGAAAAAGACCAATCGACATACCAAGCATCGAGTCCATCGAAGAACTTAGAACTCCAGCATCTGAGGAGTTACTGAGAGCGTTTCGAGATGAGAAATTGTTGAAGCAAGCCAATGGGGATGCAAAGCAGCAGCAACAACAACACCTTATACGCACTTACGAGGCAGCTGTGTCGGATTCAAGATTTCCCCTCTCTGCTGTTAACTGAAACATCAAGAGGATTGGTGTTACAGAAGCCAAGATGAGGTTATTGTGTTACACTGTACAGAGTATATTGTTGCATACAAGTAAGAAAAACTCTTTTCGTCATGGAGTTTTTGGTTTGAGGAATTTACAAAAAACAAAACATCAGTTTTATTTAATATTCTTTATTGTTTTATTTGTTTGTATTGTTTATTAGTTGGAACCAAAGAAAATTACATATTATCTTCTCTGCATCAGTAGATTATGTTTCTACTTCTCGTTTGATCCCATTAAAGAAAGACTCTACATTTAGATCTGCACAAAAGGTAATATTAAATTCTTCTAAAGTCTAATAATTGAGGACAATGTCACCTAATTCAAACATATAATTTTCTGAAAATGTGGAGAAATAATATTATTAAGCATTGGTTTATTATACTCATCAATGAAAATGACTAGTTACACAAGTGAAGTACTCCGATACATCCACAATAATTATTCTTGTCATGTGTAGTGTGAATATTTAATTGCCTTGTGTTGTCTCCGGCGGCTATCAATGGTTGACACATGACTTAAAAATTTGAACACACTATAATAACAGTTTCATAAGATTGGCAACAATATTTAAACCAAACTTAGTGACTCACTTATTTCCTAGTTGCTCTTAAACTTAACCAATAATTCGTTGTCAGAAAATACTTAAACCATTGCTAATGAATGATATATGTGAACTGGTTCTCTTTTTTTGTTGCTAATTGAATGGAATGGTATCTATTTGAATAAAATATAAATCGCATCATGCAATTTGGTGACTAATAAAGCATTAATAATTTTAAAAAAGCAACAATATATTGATATCTTAAGACTTAATTTTGTATGGTGTGAATGGATTATGATCTGTCACTCTAAACAACTCACACAAGTAATAATAAAATATAGTTTGATGAACCAAAAATGCGTATATACATGTACATTCGATATAGATCACAACAATTCAGAAACAGAGAAAGAAAAAAACAGATCAAAAGCTTTTTGCCTAAGGAGCCATGGATACATCATCTATAAAACTACCTATTCATAGACATCCTTTATTCCCGTCTTCTCGATTTCATGATCGTTGTGAAGGATGCAGTACAAGACAAGGTGGATACTATGGAGGCTATCGTTGTAATGATTCTGACTGCGACCGTGCTTTGTTTCACAAAGAATGTGGCGAATCACCACTTGAAATCAACCATCCTTCTCACCCAAAACATCCTCTCCGGCTCACAGAGAGTCCTCCAAGAAATGAATGTGATTTGTGCGGCAACAACATCTTTGTCGATGTGTCGTATATCTATCATTGTTCCATATGCGACTTCAATGTAGACACATCATGTGCGAGGAAACCACTACTTCCGCTTGTTATTGAGCATCCTAATCCTCAAGAGCTTCCATTTTTCTTTTCAAAGGAAAGTGGAAGAGACGCGCATTGTGGTGTATGTGGGCACAATGTTTATGGTGGATATCATTATGCACGAGCTGCTTGTGATGTGTACATTCATATGAAGTGTATCGTTCGTGATGAAAAGGTAAACCTTCCTTATCATCCAAGTCACTCTCTTGAGCTAACCACGTTTGAAGCCCTCTCTGATGATGCCAAGAAGTCATGTGTTTTGTGTGGAGTGAAACAAGAGCTTGTGTTATATTATTGTTCAATATATGACTTCAACATATGTCTAAATTGTGTTGAAAGCTCTCCACCTCTTGTTATTAAACATTTCAAGACTCATGAGCATCGTCTTACCCTCTTATCAAGACGGATCTCATTTACTTGTAATCTTTGTGGGATGCAAGAAGATGATCAATGCACTTATTTATGTCTTAAATGTGGTTTTATGGTCCATCGAAGTTGTATCGACTTACCACAAGTCATAATCATCAATCGTCACAATCATCGCATATCGCGCACTAATCATCTTGGCCTAGGGTATTCGGATTGTGGAGTTTGTCGTCGACCAGTAAATCAGTTCCATGGGGGTTATTCTTGCTCCATCTGCCCCAAATATGTTGTTCATTCACAGTGTGCGACAAGTTACAAAGTTTGGGACGGGATAGAACTCGAAGGGATTCCTGAAGAAATTGAAGTTCTTCCTTTTAAGGTGGTTGGTGATAACTTGATAAATCATTTTAGTCACGAGGACCATAATCTTAGGCTTAACAATGAAGACGTTATTTATGACGAAAGTAACCGATGTGAAGCATGTGTCTCTCCTCTCAACTCCGATCCGATATACAGTTGTGAGCAATGTATATTTTTCCTCCATGAAAGATGTGTAAATCTCCCTATCAAGAGACGCCACTTATCATACAACAGACCATTTACGCTACATGCTAGAAGTGAAGATCCTCAAATGGAGTGGTTTAAGTGTAGCGCTTGTGATAAACTCTCAACTGGTTTCAGGTACATCTCTGAATGTTCAACTCTAGATGTACATTGCAAGTCCGAGGAAAGTGTACATTTCTAAAGGCACAACACACACAACACCTTTCGAATCAATGCAGAGGATTTACAAAAATAGATTTTGGTGTTTGAAAGGTTTAAAAGAAAAGGATAGATTCTATGGACTCAAACCCAATACCACACTGATATCTCTAACAATCCCACTCTTGTTTAGCCAGCTTGAAAATTCTTTCTTCGTCGACATCAAAGATTCTGACGAAGTTAGGTCGACCAAAGCAGACAGAGGAGCTCAAAGGGACACAGAAAGCTTCAGAGTTGTTGAGGTAAATGCTTTGATCTACGAGGTCTGGAGTGTAAACAGCGTTTCCTTGTTCGTCTAGCTTGAACACCATTACTGCTTCTGTTTTCTTTTTCGGAATACCTTTGATGATCTCTGCGGTCCTCTTGTACGACTTTACCATGAAAGTTTCAGTGCTAGTAACTGACTCCACCAGGTGTTCGGTTGTGTAGCACGAATCCAAAAGGTCTCGTTTAGTCTCGGACAGCTTGGGAAGGTTTTGAAACCGCAAGCTCTGCAACTTGGGGTTGTTGCTAGGGTTGTGGAGATCCCATGATCCGACGAGGTGGCCTCCAGAGCCGGCTATGCGAAACATGTCATCTTTCTTGGAATACATGACAGAGGAGGAGAAGAAGCAGGGGTCTGTCATTCTGATGCTGACCCACTCGGAGTTGCTCAGAGCCGGTCTGCAGAAGCTGAGCTGAGGACCCAGGAACTTGACAGCTAGAACACAGTCCTCTTCTTGAGGAGAATAAGAAGACATGGCCACGTTGGTGACATACTGGGTTTGGCAATGAGGCAGAGTTACAAGAGGAGGCAGCAAAATCCGTTTCGGATCTGTTTCACTGTTTATATTCATTTCTCGGAGACGCAACACGCCGTCCTTCAAAGTAGGTAGCTATCCACATGATGATCCTATCGCTTCCATTTCCTTACACAGCTCTGTACGCACCTTTCTATCGTTCTCATATACCTCTTCACTCTCTTCGAGAGAAGAAATGGGTTGAAGATTAACAGTCCTAATAGTCGTGGCAGATCCGCGATTACCTCCACATGGATCAGCGCAGATCAAGACACAAGAATGAGAATGAATTGGCAACGACAAAGATGAGATGCCATCAGAAAGATGAGGAGAGGATCTCACCAACAAAGGTTTCCGAAAGCAGAGCTTCGAGGGCTGATTGAGAAGCAAAGACATGAATTATCTTCTTCTTAACAGGAAATTAACAAGCTAGAAGAGAAAAAAAGAAAAACCTAATTGAAGAATTGGTGATCGATCTTCTCAACCTTAAAACCCATTCATAACTTGCTCACCAAGTTTGCCCATCTCCAATATATTAATTACGGTCTTAGTGAATTATTGACATTTACTATACAAGTCCTTTTCTGGAGTGGCTTCTTCCACCATATCAAAAATTCTCACTGAGTTCCCAAATTCTCTCATTAAGTTTCCAAACATTTCCCTTTTCCAAAGAAAGAAATTTCATGTATTAAAGATGTGCTAAATAATGTATAAGTTTGAGGATGTTATTTACTCTTAAGAATAATTTAAAGCTATAAATAGTTGTGTGAAGGACGAAAATTTTTTTTTAAAAAATTATTTAAATTAATATGTCGTCAAAGTTTCTACTAATAATTTGGAAATCAATTGAAAGCTGATGTTGAAATAAACTGAATCATTAGAAGTAACTGAAAGTGATTTAAAAGTGAAGTAGATAGAGATAAAGAGATAAGAAGATGGAACAAGTTTCTTTTGAGAATTGTAAAAAATCAAACTATAAATGCATAACATAGGTTGGTTAACTTTTATATAAGATTTAGACTTTCATACTATAAAGAAACTAAAGAGGAAAGAAAACTACGATAGTTCATCATATTACCTTATAGTTTTAGATGAATGTCATCAACTAACTATCATAATAAATTTAGATTTTTCGTCGACCCGTTTATAGATGCATATTATTTGTCTTGTAATTTAAAAGTGCACCTGATTAAACATTTGTTTTACTGTAATACCTATATAGATTAACTATTAGCGTTTAATCATTAGAGAACACCACTAACTAATTTCATTTTCTCTTTAAGAATAAAAATGGAGGGCATGAGAACAATAAGAGTAACCCTTTCAACCTGTTTGTGAGAGAGCTTGTGATGTGATCTCACTCTTTTGATATCTATTGGGGCGAAGACATTTATGTTTTATACAAATCCATAGCTTCTATTTCTGTTAAACAACTATCCCACTGGCCTTTTCACCTGAAAAGGAAACGGCGTCGTCTCATCAGAAAGATTCACTATTGCCACAACAATGATTGACAAAACTCAACATCACACAACTATGAGGAGTGTTTGAAACGTACCTGGCATCACCAATCATGTTTCATCATCAAAATCATCATTCACTGAGTTCTCTTGGCAGATAAATGTGTTATCCTCAACCGGATTAGAAACAACAGCAGGATCAGGCTCCCACATTGTTGACTCATCACCTTGTGCTGCGTTTTCAACAACTTGCTCCTCTGCAGTTTGTTCAGTTTCATTACACGGTTGGTCTGCTGCACCTTGTTCCCCGTCCAAACCAGTGGGCTCACCAGTCTTTGGCTCTGAACCCATTTCAATTTCGGTTTGTTCTTCATTCCCACAGAAAGCTACGGTGACAGCTTCTTGTTCCTCTGTTTGCTCTGCAGCTTCCTTCTTGGGTCTCTTCCATTTCTTTGTGGATGAAGTTCCATCATCCTCAAAATCTTCTTCTTCTCTGTCTCTGTGTAGATATACCCACAGTTTCCTCTCTGCATCGAATTGGACACAAGGGTCCCGCTCATAGTGCAAACGATCCAAGGCCCCACTCACGACTTGATTCACTTGTGAATCAGTCACCTCCTCCACGATATACTGCGAGTCTCTTATTAAGGTACAAACATCAGCTCTTGTCCCAATACTACTAGGCAATCTGGCGGCAGCATCTCTCACAAGGCACAGAATTGTGACATGTGGCGGTCTTTCGCGTTTCAACATGAAATGATCCCGAGCTTTCGACGTTGGCTTCCCTCCGCCTCTTCTCAGAGGAGCAACAATCGACTTCCTACCATCAGCAGCTGTATACACAAAGGCTCTGTCCGGAATTGAGTACCTCAGAAACTCCTCTTTGCGGAAATAAGCTCTTACTTCTTCGGAACTCTGGGTGATCGTGTTAAGGCTCTTTTGGGCCCTCAGATCCTTGAACCTTTCTTTCTCGTCCAGGTTACACTGCATGAGTGACAATGGTGGGTCAGGAAGACTTCCTATTTGCCGAAGAGTTTCCTGGCCATTTTTCAGCCAATTTGCAAATGAATCAACCAACTTTACAAGCATCTTGTGCGGGAGACCCCAGGCTTCAGGCGATGTTACCTCTTCAACAGTCTCTTGATCAGAAGGACGGAGAACAGGGCCAATCCAAGACCAGCATTTCGTGGACTTCTCATATGTAACAAGTGGTTTCCAACCCTTTGCCCCTAAAGGCGAGGTTTTTGAGGAGAAGATTTTCAGAACCCCTCTAATCAAATCCTGAAGCGGCTCTTGTGTCTCCAGGATACAAGGATCTCCCGGGTTTGACTTCACGCAGCTAACAATCTCCTGGATAGTGAGGGATGGCAAGTTCCCATTTCCCTGCTGTGGCGACTTGTTATCCTCTGTCTCCTTGGGCAGGGAAGCACCATTTTCTCCAGTTTCAGGTTCTGCATTCTCCACTGCCATAGGTTTAACATCTGATGAATCTTCAGGATGCAAACTTGTCATTGCCATACGCACTGCTGATAGAAGATGTATAATAGAGAAAGAGAAGCCAGTGTGAACTGTTGGTGTGATCAACACAAATGGCTTCTTCTGCGGCTTGGTTTCCACCTCCGCTTCACTTGCTCCCTTTCCTGCTTTCAGTATGTCGGAGGTTTCCAGATCAACATCAACCTCCATTTTCTTCTTTCCCTTTCTCTTTGAGACAATTACATCATCAACCGGCAGTTGAATGTCGGAATATAGCTGCAGATCACCGTTATCCTCCCTCCTCTCCATGTCCATCAAAGACTCTCTAGCCTTCCTCTTTTTCGACACAGAACTGCAAGTAACCAACAACCTGGCCTCTAAATTTTCATCATAACCATCACCCTCAGAAACCCGATATTTCCTACTAAATCGACCCCGGGCACTATCATTAACCAATGTTCTCATCTCAGGTGATTCGTCATCTTCATCAAGGCCTCTTTTTCTCCCAGACAAACTTGGTTTTGCGGACGGTCTCTGTAACAGTGGTCTATCAATCATTTGCTCTCTTGTCTGGCTATTCTTGTTTCCCCTGAAAAACTCCTTCCTGTTGTTTCTGTCCTTCAACTCACTCAAGCTTGTGATCGGGCCATCTTCAAAATCTCGAGAAGAAAAATGATTTAAGGGACTCCTTTCACACATCTTACCCTTCTGTTTAGCCTTGAAGGAGTGCTTCTCTATCCCTGACGCATAGATGTGTTCTCCAGGTGCACCTAAATATTTCAAGTAAGCACCCCGTCCATCAAGTAATTCATTCACCTGCATATCTTTCTTTCTGGATTTGCTCTTCTTACTATCTTGCCTGGATTTGAGTATTGGAAAATGAGAATTATTCAGCCCACCAACTGAGACGGACGATTTGTTCCGCAGTAAGCGATTTCTCTCCTCATCATCATCATACCCCTGGGATGAATCCGACTCTGTATCATCATTTTCCATGAACATTCTGCTATCTCTAAATGCCGCAATACCAGACCTCGCATTTGGTACCACATTCACCCTTATCTTTTCCTGCACTTGGTACTCGCCAAAATCAGAATTTAAGAACCTCTCGTTCATTTGTTGCATAGAAGCTCTATAAGATCTCAAACTAGTATCAGGTGAGTCCCTCTCAGACTTCAATTTTTTGCTTTTACTATTCAAGTCATCAGATATATATCTGGGATCAACAGAGAAGCCATCTCCATGCTTCTTCCCATGCCGATATAAGTCACCTCGAAGGTCTGCTAGACTACCTTTCACAGGCTTCATCTGGTCGGCAAATGCGCGAGGCTGAATATTATTTGCATATCGATTTGATTTTGCGTAATTGCTGTGGGACTGCCTTGATGAATACGGTGGACCCATAAAATGTTCCAAAATTGATTCTCCGTCTCTTGAAAATTTGTGTTTCTTTCCAGGCCTTGAGTATCCAGATTTCTCTCTGATAACAATATCCCGGTCTCGTCGAGAACCCATTCCAAAGAGTGGATCCTGATCATCATCGTCAATATTATCTTCTGACCCAAGAACCAAACCTGAACCATACTTATGCCTACCGAGAGAAGACGGGCTGTACGCAGAATTCATACCCAACCCATTATAACCTGAAGCATATGGGCCAACAGACGTTTTAGCAAAAGGAAAGTTCGGTTTTGACTTTGGTTTTCCATATCTATCCTGTTCTACAGCCGTCAGCTGTCGCCGGCTAGGAAATTCCAATCCTGAATCAACACCATAACCAGAATGACGGGCCATTTTGTTTGGCGCAGACTTCCTATCTTTTACCTTTCTGCTCCAAGGCCCGTCAAAAGGTTCTTCCTTCTCCGACGAATCCTCCTCAAAATCATCCTTTTTCTCACGCATCAGAGTCTTTTGGCTTTTTACAATATTCAGAACACGAAGCTTCTCGTCAATACTGTACCCTTTACAACTTGCCCAAGCATCCCTTGTCTGACAAAGACTCACAACCATGTCATTATGATACTTCCTCAGTGTATGATAATGTTTGGTTCTTAGAAACAAACTACGTCCCTCGAGATAAAGTGTATTCCTTGGTTCACACTGCCCACCCTTCAACATATAAAACAGTTTCTTAATAGGACTACCAAAGTGGAAATTACGACCTTCGAAAAGCTCTTTCAAAGTACGCATAAACGTAAGCTGATCAATATCAGGCAGATAACTTGAGAGACTAAACCTCTCTTCCTCAGTGAGACACTCATTCCAAACATCAACAGAGAGTATATCTTCAAGATTAGAGAGATCATACAACTCAAAAGGAATACTACAAGTCACGTTCCCAACTTGACAAAACTCGGCACCAGTTTCAGCTAATTCAAGCAAATCAAAATCATCAGAGCCTGCTCCAGAATCATCTTCATCAAAATCATCATCTTCATCCTCAGAATCAACATTATTAGCCACTGAGTTTTTACGTTCTTCTTCTTCGTAACTTGACATAGATTCACCACTACCATGTGAGTACTCTAGATCAAACCTAGAAAGCTTCACGTTACTCTTCTCGATCGCCATCTCCGCCTTTAAAACCCCCAATTCCACTCAGAACCAGTCCTTCAAAATCAAGAGTGTATGATTCTTAACCCTAACACAAACACACAAACGCACAAACCCAGAACACCAAAATAAAAAAACTCAGAAATCGAACAAGAAAAAACAATAACTTTACAGTACTAATTGAATCAAATTCGATTGAATTATGATCAAAATACCTCAAATTGTGTCCAGAATTGAGTAAATTGGACTCTGCTTCAGCAAAATCGAACAAGTTCTTGAGGAGAGAAGAAAACGAAAAAAGGAGATGAATCTGGAGGAAACCCTAGAGAAGAAACCGTATAAATAACGCGATAAACTAAAGGAAGGAGGAGAAGACGGTGACGGAGAGAGAGAGAGGGTTGAAGAAGACGAAGCTGACGTGGAAGGAAACAGAGCCGTCAGATTAGTGGGAGTTATGTGAAATGACGAAAAAGGGTAAAGCCACAGAGACTTAGGGCATAGTTGGACGAAGAAGACGGTGAAATTTCTCCAAAAAAAAAAAAAAAAAAAAGTTGTTGGGAAAGAGAGTGGAAGAGACGGACCGAGTTTGTATTGAGTCGACTCGGAGCGAGTCGACACGAGAAGAGAGACGAGCGAGTGAGATTTTTTACTTCACTTCATTCCGACGTCGTTTTGGATGTACTTTTTTTTTTTTTGGGGGTCAACTACAAATTAATAATAAACTGATCTTTGACCCAAAAAGAAAATAATAGTAATGCACTTACATTTACTTATTTTCATAGAAATTTAATTTATAGATTTTCAATGACACTTTGTCACTTTCTATATAAGGATGGAGATCATGTCAAAATTTGATAAACTTTCAATTCCATTTTTTATTGGTGGTGGTGATGAATTTTAATGCATTAATTTAAATTGGATATTGACTCCACTATTTAAATTTGGAGTGTTTGATATTTTTATCTTTTAATATATTACTTTTTGCGAGAGTTTTTTCCTTTATAAATTAAGATGTGTGTTTTGTTTCACTTTTGCATTTGAAATAATAACTTGGACTTGTAAAAAAACAAACATTCTTGTTTCAAATTCTTAAAGAGAAACCCAAAAGGATCTAGACTTATCTTGTTGTCCTCCTTGGACCGGGTCAGGCCGAACTAAGAAAATATGTGGGCTTTGTAGGTTTTGGGTTGGACCGGATCAGATTAGTTTGATTGATTTGCCAAGCTACGGGACTGTTTAATACTGGTCAACATTACAACATACAAAGCCATGCCACACTAAATGAACAAAAATATTAGAGAAGAATCTTCATTACATCTGCCGTTTTCTGTAGGCCCACGCAACAAAGCATGTGATGAGTAGTGTTGAAATTGTAGGAGTTTGAAACAGTTCAATTCTTGGTTTTCGTATGAACCACATGCATGTAGAAAAGGTTCGACGGACTAAAATGTTTGGCGTAAAATGTTCCTCGTATATCTTGTCAGGTTGTTGTCAAATTTGGAGGTTCACAGTGGGTGTGAATTGTTATGCGTTTGGAGATGCAATGCACGATGCGATACACATGCGAGAGGTCACCATTTATCATTGATGCGAGAAAATATCTTTCTCTTGCGAATTTGTTATCCACGTTACGTCTTATGTATAACGGTCATTCATTAATTTGTTTTCGAAAATTTTAGACTCGCGACCAGCCTTACGTCTTATTATCTATGTTTTTTTTTTTTCCCAATCTATTATCTATGTACATTCGTTTGATCTTTTTTTCTTTTTTGGCATCATTTTTGGTAGCATTACTTATCTTGGGCTTTTGTGTAAATTGACATAGTTTAACTTTCCTTAGCACGTTCTATTTTTAGTAACTATTCAGGTGTCTCTCTTCCCTAGCAAATAGACTATGCACAATGTTACACACGACACACAATGGGGAGGCTATTCTTAGTCTCCTAACATAGAATTATCGACATCGAAAACTTCGCAAAAGAAAGAGCAAGAACTTACGTGAACTAAGAAAGAACGAGAGAGAAAATCAAGATCTCTCATGATTCTTTATCAATCAAAAACAAAGATTTCTAAGGATCAATCGATCGATAAGTGGCAGAACAACACGAAAAAGAAGAAGTGACTTATATCCTCATGCGCATTGAAAATTAAAGCATCGAAGAAAAGGAAAGGATACAAAGTTATAAGCCAATATGAAAAACAACAGAAAGGTTGGGAACGAAGATTCCACAAAATGGATGTTAGAGAGCGTCGAGATAGATCCAAATGTCGCAGGTTCGGTGAAACAATCCGAAAACGTAATCATTAACAATAATGCTGAGAGTAGTGGTGGTGGTGGTGGTGGGATCTTGAGGAATGTGTCTAAGAATCTCGGTGTAGGATCAATAATCAGATCGATGAGCGTGTCGAAATGGAGAAAGAGCGGTAATCTCGGGTCCCCAAGCACGAGGAAGAGTGGAAACTTGGGCCCTCCGCTCCAAGAAAAAAGACCGGGGCCACAAAGAGTCGAGAGGACTACATCTAGCGCCGCTAGGGGACTACAAAGCCTCCGGTTCCTTGACCGGACGGTCACAGGACGGGAACGAGATTCGTGGAGATCAATCGAGAACCGGTTCAATCAATTCGCCGTTGATGGGAGGCTTCCCAAGGATAAATTCGGCGTTTGCATAGGTACTATAATTAATACTTTTTTAACGTTAACATACCTTTAAAAAATAAGGTTATATTTTTTCGTATTTTTTGTTCTTCAAATTGATTTAAATTGATATCTTCAAATGTATGTACGTATATTAGGAATGGGAGATACATTGGAGTTTGCGGCAGAAGTATATGAAGCATTAGGTAGGAGAAGACAAATAAACACAGAAAATGGGATTGACAAGGAACAACTCAAGCTTTTTTGGGAAGACATGATCAAAAAAGATCTAGACTGTCGGCTCCAGATCTTCTTTGACATGTAATAACTTTTTTGTTATGTTGATTTTGATTTGAAAATATGTAGTAAAATGAGGTTAACAATTGCGGTTTAGGTGTGACAAGGATGGAGACGGGAAGCTAACAGAAGAGGAGGTTAAAGAGGTCATAGTCTTGAGTGCATCCGCAAACAGGCTCGTGAATCTAAAGAAGAATGCTGCGTCTTATGCTTCTTTGATCATGGAAGAACTCGACCCTGATCAACATGGTTACATTGAGGTTTCATCTTGATTCCATTTCCATATATATTCTACGAAATACTAGAGTGACCATGTGAAATTTTTAAACTTGTAGGTCTAAAAAAGTAGATCAAACCAGGGCCTCGTGGTCCAGGGGTAAAGGGCTTGCAGCTGCAAGTTCCGCCTCGGGGGATCGAGTCCTGGCCACTGCAGATTTTACATGCGGGCTGCAGCGCTCCAGGAGCCGACACGTGGAGAGCCATTTGGCCGCCCACGTGGCTAGTCTAGGTGGGACCCACGACCTCGCTCCTATGGGAGTTTAAAGCGTTGTAGGTGTCGCGCTAGGATACCTGGGTTATCAAAAAAAAAAAAAAAAAAAAAGTAGATCAACTAGCTATAATGTGATTAATGGTTCATAGTTTTAAGCTAATTTATGATCAATCAACCTGAAGTTCGTAGTCAATTGACAATAATAACGATAAAAAGTTATATATGAAAGGCAAAAAAAAAACAAGAGAAAAAGAGTTAAAGACTTTGAATGAAAATAATTTTTAAAAGAATTTGCTATGAATTCAATTTTGGTTTTCGGTTACATTTTTAATAACCAAAATCATATAGCTTTCAGTTTTTATAGAAAAGTAACAAAGAAACAAAATTAGAAATTTTAAAGTTTTAAAGAAACATAAACTAAGAAAATTGATTTTTTTTTTTTTGGTAGAAACTAAGAAAATTGATGGTCTCATGAGTATTACTATTATGCTTATTGTTTTTTATTTTTTTTAAAGGAAAAACTAAAACAATTGCTTTATACATTTTGTATGCGTCGTCCACGCTGTAATAATATATTTTAAATTATTATATGAAAATGATAAAATACAATAGAAATTAAAATAATAATTTTAGGTTATACAATATCGAAAACTAATTAAATATTGATGGAAAAAAAATAAAAAAAGAGTATATCATTATGTTGCATGCATCGTCCACTCTGACATTTCTTTAGTTTACATCGACCAGATGTGGCAACTCGAGGTGCTATTAACAGGAATGGTATCAAACGTTGACAAAAATAAGATAACGAGGAAATCACAACAGCTCACGCGAGCCATTATCCCAAAACGTTACAGAACGCCGACAAGTAAATACATTTCAGTAACCGCAGAGCTAATCCACGAGCATTGGAAGAAGATTTGGGTCATAACATTGTGGCTCGCAGTAAACGCATACCTCTTCATGTGGAAATACGAAGAGTTCACAAAAAACCCTCTTTACAACATCACTGGACGCTGCGTTTGCGCCGCGAAAGGAACGGCCGAAATGCTTAAGCTTAACATGGCTTTGATCTTGGTCCCCGTTTTACGAAGAACCTTAACGTTCCTAAGATCGACATTTTTGAGCCACCTGATCCCGTTCGATGACAACATCAATTTCCACAAGTTGATAGCATTGGCGATAGCGGTTATTTCCATGATCCACACGGTATTACACATACTATGCAACTACCCTAGGCTAAGCGCTTGCCCTTACGATTTGTACTCCGAATACGCGGGAAATGTTTTGGGGGCCATCCAACCGACCTATCTAGGTCTAATGCTGACCCCGGTTTCGGTCACAGGAGTTCTAATGATCATCTTCATGGGTATCTCATTCACGCTTGCTATGCATTACTTCAGAAGGAACATAGTGAAATTGCCTAAACCGTTTAACCGTCTTGCTGGATTTAATTCGTTTTGGTATGCTCATCATTTGCTGGTTATAGCATATGCTCTTCTCATCATCCATGGTTACATTCTTATCATCGAGAAGCCTTGGTACCAAAAGACGGTAAGTTTATATTATTTATAGGGCAGTATTTCTCTAAAATACCATGATTTTTGTTTTTAGGAGTAAATTAAAATATGATCTTTTTTTCACAAGTATTTTGTTGTATGGAAAAATGCAGACATGGATGTACGTGGCCATACCAATGGTGTTGTACGCTAGCGAGAGGCTTTTCTCAAGAGTTCAAGAACACAACCATCGTGTCCACATTATCAAGGTAATTAATTAAGATTCTTATATTTGCCTTTTTACAACATAAATAAATTATGAAGATTGTGAAATGTAATAATATATAACAATTTCATTGTGTTAATTGATTTCCTCGTAAATGTTTTTTTTGCCTAGGCTATTGTATACTCGGGCAATGTTCTTGCACTCTATATGACAAAACCTCAAGGGTTCAAGTACAAAAGTGGCATGTACATGTTTGTCAAGTGCCCTGATATCTCCAAATTCGAATGGTAACATCTTTTTCAATAAGGATCTAACCAATAGTTATATAACTTACCAAAATAAATATTATATTTTGATCATTGTAATATTAATTTTGTTTTTGTGGTTTAGGCATCCATTCTCCGTCACTTCTGCACCCGGAGATGAATATTTGAGCGTTCACATAAGAGCATTAGGAGACTGGACCTCTGAACTTAGGAACCGATTTGCAGAGGTAATTTTCTTAATTTGTCTTTTTGTTTTGATTTTTAACAACATATTTTATCATTTTCAATACATATATACTTATCTTAATTAACCCAAATTAAACTCCAAATTTATAGTTAATTCTTGTTTCTTGTAGACATGCGAGCCTCCTCAAGCATCAAAACCTAGTCCAAATAATCTTATTAGAATGGAAACAAAAGCGAGAGGTGCAAATCCTCTCATTGAAGAATCACAAGTCTTGTAAGTGAATATCTTTACTACCCGATCCATCGAGGAAATTCTTACATAAGATTATCGAAATATAATCTCATCCTATCCGATCCATATCATCACAACCAGATTTCCAAGAATTTTTATCAAAGGACCATACGGGGCTCCGGCACAAAACTATCAGAAGTACGATATTCTTTTGTTAGTCGGGCTAGGGATCGGGGCGACCCCATTTATAAGCATCCTAAAAGACATGTTGAATAATCTCAAACCTGGTATTCCAAAACCCGTAAGTAATCTATAACCATAGTGAGTCTTGAAGAAACAAGGCTATATGAAGAAAAATAATGAGTTGTGAAATTTTGAAATTTGGAAAATGTAGGGGCAAAGGTGTGAAGGAAGTGTAGGAGGTGAGAGCTTAGGAGGATCTATTGTAAATGGAGGAGGATCTAGTGTAAATGGAGGAGGTAGTGTAAATGGAGGAGGTAGAAAGTTTCCACAAAGAGCATATTTTTATTGGGTGACAAGAGAACAAACTTCTTTCGAATGGTTTAAAGGAGTTATGGATGATATTGCAGTGTATGACAAAACCGTAAGTTCTTATATCCAGTTTTATCATACATCAGTTGACTTTTAAATGATGTTATATAAGATTTTCATATTATATTTTCTGATAGTCTATTATTAAAATACAAAATTATTGGTATAATGGTGAGAAAAAAAACTTAAATTGGTTTTGATCATATGCATAAGTAATTAATTGAAACATCCTGAAAATACATATAATATATACTTTGAGAAACTTTAATGATGTTATGCAATAATTTTTGTTATCTTTAATTTTTATGTTATTTTTTATTTGTCTAATGTATTGGCAGAATGTGATAGAAATGCATAACTACTTAACAAGTATGTACGAAGCAGGAGATGCAAGATCTGCTCTAATCGCTATGGTCCAGAAACTTCAACATGCCAAAAATGGTGTTGACATTGTCTCCGAGAGCCGAGTACGTTCATTTTTTTCTTCTTTATAATCCACTTATTATTTTAATTACCATAGTTATATTTTTTTTTATCGTTAATTACAAATATATCCCACGTGGTTCAGATACGAACCCATTTCGCAAGACCTAATTGGAGGAAGGTTTTTTCTGAATTGTCAAGCAAGCACGAAACTTCTCGCATAGGTAAATTGGTTTTCTTAATTTCCTTAAAACATTCTCTAATATTGCTAGCAAAATGTTGTTTTTGAGTGTCATGTTATTATTTGAGATAATCTTAATTTATATGGTTTCAGGTGTGTTCTATTGTGGAAGTCCAACGCTTGTTCGACCACTAAAGTCACTTTGTCAGGAGTTCAGTTTAGAGTCTTCCACTCGCTTTACTTTCCACAAAGAGAATTTCTAAATTTTTTATTTTCATAATTTTGTTTTCGGTTATTATTAAAACAGCAAATTGTTTAGTTCAATGGTTCACTTAGATTTAAGGACAGGTTGTAATTAGTTTGTGATGTATAGTCACGTTCCGAGATATAAATCTCAAAATATAATTTTATTTTGGGGACATTCTTAAAATGAGAATAGTTGATGAAATACCCTCAATTATATTTGAAATTTTATATTAACACTATTTTTATTAAAAAAATTGAAATGTACCTTATATTCATTTACATGGCAATTAATAAGTCCTTAAATAATACTCCTTCCATTCTTTATTATAGTATTTTCTAGAAAAAAAAATTGTTTTAAAAAGATAAAATTTTCTCACTTTTCTATGTATTATTAATGATAAATTATTAAATTCAAAAAAAAAAAAACTAAATACAATTGATTTAGAATTGTTGAAAATTGTTAATCAGAAAAACTAATGCACTTTAAATATGCTTTCTTAATAGGGGTGCTTTCACAAGTAGACCCCAAATTAAAGTCAATTGCAAATATAATCACTTATTTTTCTCTCTCCATAATTTGCCACTTTATCCCAATTAACTCCTCATGTCTTCATTGTATTCACAAAAATGCCATTATTTCTGATTTATTTGAATTTCTTGTGAAAATGCTTATTACACTCATATCCCCATCTTCTTCACTTATTTACGGTTGTGCCATCGCCATCAATTTTTCAACAACCTTGAACAACCAAAATTTAAGCTCTTAATGCTTCAACAACCCGAAATTGTGAGCTTAAATAACACCCAATGCTATGAGAACTTCAATTTCTTTCATCTCCTCTCCATTTTACTCCAAGAAAATTTGCAAGTGCATTCATCTTGTTATATGTCATGATTCTTGGATAGTGATTAAATTGGTGTTGGATTTCTTCCGTGGTGACTAAAGACGACGTCCTCGGTGCTTGACATTGCCAAACAACCACCGAATTCTAAAAATTTCCGGTAGATTTTGTGATTTTTTCCTATTTAGTTCCGCGAAAGTAGACTTCATTTGTTAGTTTACTGCTATCTGGTCAGTTTTGCAATTAAAAATTCATCGAGTTTCGCGCCATAGACTTCATTTCGCAGTCTACGGAATTTCATTTGAAAACAAAAATTGCTACGTAGACTTCTTTATAATCTTTCCGCAGTACACTTAATGGATAAGTCTGCTAAGGTGTATATTTGCAATTGACCAAATTATTGACTTTCTAGTTATGACTGACCCACGAAGTCTTCTCGTAAATTATCCGAGTAGACTTCTACTTTGGTCATTTTTGGAATTGACTTAATGTAAAAACATTGACCGGATTATTATTGAATTAAAATTAATGTATAATTAATTAATCGACTTCCGAGCGAAGTCTACTGTATAATATTGGTCAACCCTAATAATAGTCACGGTAGACTTCTCCTGATGTCAACGACAAGTTGACGAGCCGATGAAGTCTATTTGCAGAAAGTCAAACCTGGTCAATTGCAAAACTAATCCACACGAAGTCTACTCGTTATAGTTGACGACACGCTGCAGTCAACACGTTGTTGTTGTCAGTAATATGAAGTCTACTCATAAAGTTGAAGTCTACTGTAAAGTCAACGGATTAGTCAATTGCAAAAATAACCACAAGAGTAAACTTCAATCTGAAGTCAACATACCACTTTGAATTTAGTTGCAAAACTGACCACAAAAATAACAAAGCCGACTGACACAAGAAGTCAACATACAGGTAGACTTCTCTCGGCAGTCTGCTTTGATATTTGTTATTGCAAAACTAGACCACCACAAAATAGACTTCATGTTGTTGTCTACTCGTATTGGCTGAACGAAGTCTACCAGTTGGACATCAGCAAGAAGTCGTAAAAGTTTAAAAACTAATTTTATGTAATTTTATGAAACAATTTTTAGATTTTCTTGGTCTATCCTTTGCTATATGTTGTACACTTGCATCTGTATGTTTTTTACATGATTATGTATTACACATATGAAGAAATAAATGTTTTAGATTTTGAAGGCAGTTAGGCCATATAGATAGACGTATGTGAGAAGTCTACGTGTTGGATTTCTACAAGAAGTCTTAAAAGCTTGAATACTAATTTTATGTCAATTTATGAACAAATTTTCAGATTTTCTTTGTGTATCCTTTTATATATGTTGTCTACTTTCCTCTGTATATTTTTAACATTATTATGTATTACACATATGGAGAAATAAGGTTTTTAGATTTTGAAGGCAGTTAGGCCATTGATGTAGACTTATGTTTGAAGTCAACAATTTAGATTTCTAGGTAAAGTCGGTATTATATAGATAGGCTTTTACTGGAAATATATAAAGTATAAACTCTAATTTTTTTAATTTTTTTTTATCTTTTGTTTTATATTGGTTATCTTTTTTGCTATTGTTTTGATGGCAGTCTTAGTTCCTTTAACTGTTTTTACGACCATTAAATTTGTTCTTTTTTTACATAACTTAACTAAAAGTGGTACTAAGAAATGATGTGGTTGGTTCAAATTGAGGAATGATGTGGGTTAAGTGTTGTTGTGACTTTATATTTGCTTATGATTCTTTCTATCTTTTGGTTTTAATCGTTAAATCTCTGTATCATCATCATCTTGAAATAAGCAGCAATTGTTGGTATGAGATCAAATTGATTAAAATTCTTCAAACTTTGCATTTCTTTTTTTTTTTTTTTTTTAACATATTATATTAATAAAAATCAACCTACCACCGGTGGTCAATCGGAACAGTGTCTACAACATCGGAAAATTCCCAAAAGAAACCGGAAAATCAGAGACTAGTGAGAAATGATACAGCCGAAATTTATATGTGGTTAGAAAACAAGTAGCTGGTAAAGAGGTTTTTACAGTTCCGCTTGAATCATCTTCTCCGGCGGAAACAAGGAGGAAACCGTCCCGGACGTCTCCAATCACAGGTCTGAACAGGCGGAGTTTCCGTCTCCGACTGCTAAAAGCTTCCTCCTTCCGGATCTGTCAACTCGCGTCGCCGTAACCCCACGACAACCGTCCGTTTTCCCTTCCTCGACACTCAGATCGCCTCCCCATATCCACCGTCCAATCCGCCGTTTTCTGCCCTGAACAACTCGTCCGGTCCCCGAAACCCTAGCCAATCAGATCTAAGAACCAAGAGACCCGCCATCTCCCGATTCTGAAATCCACGGCCGGAGATCTCTTAGACTCGCGGAGCAAACCCACCTAATCACCGATCGACTTCCGTCGTGGGACAGTACCAAGCTCTCACTTGCATCGATCCACAGATCTTCACTGTCGCCACCGTCTTCAAGCAGCTTCAGATCCGAACGAGACCTGGGCAACTCCTCTTCCTCTGATGCAGATCTGCGTCCGTCAATGAAGAGCAAGAACTAACTTGACCTGAGAGGCCCTCTCACGCTACCGGCAAGGTCGCCGGAGACAGGAGAGAGCCTCCAACAAGAGCCGCCGCTAAATTAATAAAACACAGAAATTGAGAAGAAGGAAACAATGGATTTGTTAATGCTGCTCATTCACAATACAAATGGACTATTTAAAATCAAATACATCTTAAAAATAATGACTAGTTCAAGCCATGTTTGATAAGCTTCAAGGTTCGAAAACTGTAACCAAACCAGAGGCATAGATCCAGACTTAAGCTCACGACGTTACCTCTCCGGTGAAGACGACTCACGCGGCGGCACGGGCTTGGCACGACGGTGGCTTCCGGTGGTTCGAGTGGTGCTGCGGTGGTTCAAAGAAAAGGATCGAGTTAGAATTGAGTAACGACGATAAACAAGTCATACAGACTAGAGGGTGCGAGTCTTACCGTTCGACTTGACGGCTTCTGGAGAGGCGAAGCAAGAGCTTTACTGTTGAGAGAGTTCAGATCTATTTTTTTCGTTTGGTAGACGGAGAAAAATGAAATAGATCTAGGGTTTTTTGGTTTTTATATGTGTACCCTTCAAACCGAGAAAACCGATCGGTTTAGATAAATTGTCGGTTAAATCAAAAGAATATCATACTAATGGTTGATGGCAAAATAAAGTCAACCATCAATAGTTTACAGAGAAGTCTACTTAATCAAACCCTAAATCAAATAATTTTAGTCTAATCAACATTCCTAAATTGATTCGTTTATATGTAAATTTATTTTATTTCAATGCAGGAAGTCTATATGGTTATTATTTGATCAATAGTTTTATCAAATTATTTTTTTATAATTTTTTTAATTAAAATTTAAACTTTAATTAAGGAGTAGACTTAAATTTGTAATCAATCAGAACGACATATATGGCAGACTTCTCTAAATCAATAATTTTTGCATAATCATCATGTACTTATTTAAATTGACTTGTTTATATGTAAATATATTTTGTTTCAATGCAGGAAGTCTATTTGATTATTATTTGATCAATAGTTTTATCAAATTATTTTTTATAATTTTTCTAATTAAAATTTAAACTTTAATTAAGGAGTAGACTTAAATATGTAATCAACCAGATCGACATATACTGCTGACTTCTCTTCTATCGGGGTACATCTGTCATTTTGGCTTCTGTTTTTTGTTTGGTCTTAGTGGAGTCAACTGTAATTTCACTACCCTTAGTGGTTATGTTTCTCAAGAAAGGAATATGGGGTCTAGTTTTGCATTCAAGACCACCAAATGGTCTAGAAAAAGCAATTGCCCCTTCTTAATATGTGAGAAAAACCTAGAAAATACTATAATAAAAAACAGAGGGAGTAACTAAACCTTTTTTTCGAATGATTGAATTGATTAATTGAATCTTCTACCACAAATTTATACATGCGCTTCAATAATTAAAACATAAGTTAATGTTAAAACAAGAGTTTAGTTAATAGTTTAAAACATAAGTCAATAATTTAAATACAATAACACAAGCCTGAAAGTCAATCAAAATATATAATATATAAACCAGCTTAAAAAAGAAGTCAATATATTAAATAAATTGACTATGTAAAAAATTAATGAATTAAAATGTACACTAGTACGGATTTTTCTTCTGATTGGATTACAAATTATAGAGTAGTTTTCAAATTAATGTGTGACTGGAAAAATATAAAGGAATTGTTAGAAATGTCCCATTTGAGATACCGTTTTTAAAAAATGCTCCAATCAAAAATCTATTTTTAATTTTGTTTTCTTTTGATAATTTTACCCTTATTTAAAAAATACGTAAGTCAACAAAATGAATAATTAGTGGGAGAGAAATTTGTGTAGAGTTGATTGATTTTAAAAATTTAACGATTTGATGGATTTACCTAATTTTTCATTGATTCTTTTCAAAGATTTTAATGAATTAGCAATGATTATCATAGATTTGTATTAATTTTTTTCCATTTAAATCTTTCCTTATACGGTAATATGTGTTTTCTATAAATTTTTCAAATATTTTAGAATCCAATTTCTTAAAGAACGTTAACGTGAGAAAATAACTTTTATTAGAATTTGCAATTTTTTTCCCTATATGTTCTGTTCATATTTTTCTTATAAAAGCATTGTCTTCTCATTTTATTATTATTGCCGTCACATGTCGCGCTTGATTTGGGGTTTTCACAAGCTAACAAACGTTTGCTTTTATTAGCATCACTTTATCTTAGAGTTTTGCTGTAAATGTTGAGAAATAAAACATCTGTGTGTGTTCATAAAAATGTGAAGGTTTGTTATTTGTGTGTGTTCATCAATAATAGTATATTTTAAAGTTATGTTTTATGAGTAAAAGAGTAGAGAATCCATATACCAATTACATTAGATTTTAGGAAAATTAGATAATCAATGATAACTAAACTTTTTCAACAACAAGAGATTTAATAGAATTTAAAAATCCTCATACCAATAACAATAGATTTTACTAAGAATTTGAAAATCTATAAACCAATAATAGTAGATTTTTAAAATTTTAAAATCTATAAAAATTATTCTCCCAATAAGCCCCCCCCCCCCACCAAGTACATTATCTTTTAGCGTTCGGAATTACTGGATCACCTTTTCTCCAAAAAATTTGCGGGACAATTTTTTTTGCAGAAAAGTTTTTGACGAAAAACTATTTGTGAAAAACGTTTTGGCTAAAAAATTTATACCCTTGTAAAACCTTATAAATACCTTGTAAAACGGTATTTAAAAGGTATTTATAAGGTTTTACAAGATATTTAAAATGTTTTATAAAGTATTTATAAGAATTTACAAGGTATTTATAATGTATTTAAAAGGTTTTATTAGATATTTTATAAGGTTTAAATACCTTATATAACCTTATATATACCTTGCAAAATGGTTTTACAAGGTATTTATAAGGTTTTATAAGTTTTTACACGGTTTTTATAAGATATGAAAAGTTTTACAATGTATTTAAAATGTTTTACAAAGTATTTATAAGATTTTACAAGTTGTTTATAAAGATTTAAATATCTTGTTAAACCTTGTAAACACCTTATAAATATCTTGTAAAATAATAAGGTTTTAGAGGGTTTTTACAAGATATTTAAAAGGTTTTATAATATTTTACAAGGTATTTATAAAGTTTTACAAGGTATATATAAGGTTTTACAACATATAGTTTCCCGTAATTTTGGCGAAAAAAAATCGATCACAAATTTTTGGCGGAAAAATTTTAGAAATTTTTTAAATAGAATTATTTTGAATTTTTTTGGCGGAATTTGTTTTTGAAATTTTTAGCGGAAAAATGTTGATGTCTTGATATTCTCTACTTTCACTAAAACAGGGTAATTTAGTCATTTTGTACAGAAAAATGAGCATTTTTAAAAATAAACTTTTGAAGGGGGCATTTTTTATTAGGGGCACATCAAAAAGGCATTTTTAAAAACCGTTTAAACCCAAAAAATTAGAGAAAGAGATGAGAACTATCGATTTAGAGAGTTCTAGCAGTAGAATTATCGACTCGGGAATATGTGTAAAGAGATCAAAGTTCTAGGTGGATTTGATTGGATGTCAATGTTCTTGGGGAAATAGGTCGTCGATTCGTCATTTCCAAAGCCATTTCAAAGGAGTTTTTAGGTATCTTCCCTAACATCAACCTTCTATCTTTCAAGAAACTGATTCTTAGACAAAAAAAACTGCCGACTTTCTTTTGTTGTAAATTTGTAATTACAAATTAATTAATATATGACAGTAAACTTTTAAGTATGTTGTGAACGAAATAAGTGACGGCAATCTTCAGATTCAAATGTCCAAATCAATAGCCGAAGAAACAAATATGGCAACTCCAAATAGAGATTATGTGTGTGGTCACTTTGGATTTTTGGTTTTCGGTCCACTTATCATTATAAATGTCACCCATTTAGTATGTTTAACTAAAAAAAACAAACATCTACTACTCACAATTATTGAAAAGATATTAGAAAATTACGCGTGTGCACGTATGAACACTTTTATGTTGATATTTTGATGACTCGTTTAACTGAAAAATTAACTAAATCACAACTAAATAATAAAAAAAGAAAATTCAAATCTTAATATTTGAGAACTTCCTGATCCTCACAAGAAAAAGGAAATTTTAAATTTCCTAAAAGAGACAAAAAAAAAACACTTTTACGTTGATACTTTGATGACTCGTTTAACTAACACACTAAGTAAGAACGCACATAAAATGTTTACGCTATTTAATTTTGTGAATAATTTATTTATAGTTTTATCTATATATATATATATATATGTACACTTTTTAATCAGATTATCAATTTTTATTATATTAAAAGATTACATAGTGATTGTGTTTGGTTTTATAATATATTTTAAACACAACTTAGAAATCAAATTAGATTATTTTTTTAGTTATCAAATATGTGAATTGAGTTGGTTTGGGTGTGTCAATTGTAGATAAAAGGTTTTTAAGTTTTTCTTTTTTTATTTTTTTTAGCACATTTTTTTTAACACATTTTAAGTTTTTATTTAAAATAACATATATATATATATGTATAGTAACATTATTTTGTTATAAAATATACTTATTATAAGTTAAATAATTTATTATTTAAGTTAATAAAATTGAATTATAGTAATTTAGGAAAAAATAAATTTTGATTTGAAAAATTTAAGGTACTTAATACATAAAGAATACTTTCATATTTGAAAATAATAATTTTGATAAGTTTATTCAATAAAAAAATGTGTTTGGCTATAAAGATACTAGTAGTAATAGTATTTGACAAAAAAAAATATAGTAGAATTTAAAAAAGAAAAAATATAATAGATGAAAATAATTGTTGACTTGCTATGTAAGTATCAAAAATTCTCTTTTAGAGGATTTAACTAAATAATAAAAGGAAAATCATTTTTTGTTTTCAATAAAGGAAATTCAGGAGAGAAAAAATAAATTTTTTTGGAGAAAATAAAATGTTTTGGAAATTTTAACGTTGACAAAGTCAAACACAATACATGAGAGGAAAACAACAGAGGCTTCTCATTTGCAGTCTTCTTCTCGTTGTTTCTCACTATCACACGACTGAAAATTTTCAGAGAGAAAAGCTTAAGAAGAATGCTGGATCCACACATTGGCATCTTAACACCATAATGACCTTCAACACTTATGATATATTATGTTCCAAAGCAGAGAGTGCCCTAAGAAAAAAAAAGAAATGAGAATATTGTAGATACTATAACACCTTAGAATGATAATTAAAAGTAGAGAATGTATACCTCCTTAATCATGTGGAGTGGTCTTTTTATCTCTAAAATGTCGTCGTAACCATCAGTTCTATAGTATGATAATATTTATAATAGATAACAAACGCATAATCTAAGGTCTTATTATAGTCAATGATGTATAAAAATATTTAAAGTGCATTTGTTTATAGAAAATTTGGAATAGTAAATATAGTAATAGTAGAAAAAATTTTAATTTGAATTATTTGATAACTTCACATAATATAAATATTTGATAACTTCACATAATAGTTGTGATTCAATGTGTTTGGCAAATTGGATAATATAGTTTAAGGAAAAAAGTTAGAAAAATTATGGAATTGTCACATCAGCTACAAAAACCTTCTTTTAATTTATAGAGGAATAAGCAAACCACAACTAAATAATAAAAGAAATTTTTTTTTTTTTTTGTCAACATTTGGGCCACAACTGGCCGGCCCATTAGCCTAATTTCTACAATTAAATTGTAGAGTCGGGGACTCGATCCCTGGTGTGATGGTGTATGTCTTCTGTGGACTTATCATTTGCCACTAGACCAAGATCACTTCACTATTTTTTTTTTTTTTTTTTTTTTTGCAATGAAGGAAATTTAGGAGGAGAGAAAATAAAAAAAAAAGAAAAAAGAAATTCAGAATCTGAATCACGTTAATCTGTGAGAACTTTCGAAACAAGAAAACTCTTTTACGTTTATACTTTGATGACTCGTTTAACTGACAGACTAGATAAGAACATGTGCATAGGACGGACAAAACATAGCATGTTAAATTTTATGTATAATTTTAATAATAGTTAAAATATATACAGTTAGTTACATTTCTATTGAATATTTATTATATTGTAAAAGTACATAGTTATTATATTTAATTTTATACAACAATAATATGTTAAAGTAAATAAGAAGAGAACGTAAAGAGATCTATAAAAATATATTATAATCATCATGTGTTTGTTATTTTGGACAATTTCCTGCACTATAGAAAGTTGAAACAGAAAAATATATAATATTCCATATATATGCGTGGATTTTCAATTCCAACAAAAGTTTTTTTTTTTTTTTTCGTTCCAACAAAATTTTGTTTGCACAATTCATCATTGATCATTTTCATACGTATAGATTGAGCAAATGATGATGGTAATGAATAGCATAGTAGGATAATATTTATAGTAGAAAACAAACGCATAATTTAAAGTCTTAGTCGATGATTTATAAAAATATTTGAAGTGCATTTATTTATAGAAAATTCGGAATAGTAAATCTGATAATCGTAGAGAAATTTAAAATTTGAAATATTTGGTAACTTTTACATTCTATAAGAAATTTAAATATGTATGTTAATGGTTTAAATTAAATGAGGGTAAGGAATAATATGTTTGGCAAATTGGATAATAGAACTAAAAAAATTAATAATAATAAAGGTGAAAAAAATTGTGGGCTTCCAATTTTCAGGTGAAAAGGAAACCAAAAAAAAAAAAAAAAAAAAAAAAAAAAAGTTCCTGATTCTCACCAGAGAAAAGGAAATTTTAGAAGTCTATAAAAAACTCTCTTTTTTTCTCGTTGTTTCACTATACTTCTTCTTGTCGTTGTAAAAGCTAAAGAAGAATGGAGATCGATTCTGGTATTTCCATGTCTACTTACTGCAATCGCTATGGTCATGTCAAGTTCAACGATTTCTCAAACCCTCCTCCCAAAAAGCTCAAATTTTCACCGACGAGCGTCTTACAGATCTCCGATTCATCAACCAACTCCATGATCCCTCCTCTTCCTCAAAACCCTATTTTCACTGTGAAATTATCTCCGATCATACTCCATCCACGAGGTTGTTCTAAGAAGAACACAAAAAAGAGGAGATTTTCACCGCCGGTGTTGAAGAAGAAGAAGGAGAGTATTAGTAGCAGTCTCGTGGTGATAACCAAAGAAGTATTCAACGCCGCCGTTAAGAAACCTTCGGCCGCCGTAACCCACAACGGAGGAGTGAAAAAGTCTTCTTCTTGGGTCAAATCTAGGTTACTTGGAGAAGGGGCTTACGGTTCGGTTTACCTAGCGACGAAGAAGAACGGGAATAACAAAACAGAGAGAGCGATCAAAAGTGCAGAGCTTTTAAAAGCGTTGAGTCTCATAGACGAAGGAAGGATCTTAAGACGTTTACGATCTCCCTTCGTGATTCATTGTTACGGCGACGAGATTGTACGAGAAGGTAAAGATCATCATTACAACTTGATACTTGAGTATTGCTCCGGCCGATGTCTTGCTGATTTGATCGAAGATAACCATGGAGGGTTACCGGAGTCTGATGTGAAGATCTTCGCTAGAGATGTCTTGTGTGGTCTCAGATACATCCACAGTAAGAACATCATTCACTGTGACATTAAACCGGACAATATCTTACTCAGCCCTGATCGTCACCGGGTAAGGTCTAATGGGTATATAACCAAGATTGGAGATTTTGGTTTAGCAATGGAGAAAGGATCAGCAGAGTATGGAAACGGAACAGGTCATAAGAGAGGTACAACGAGGTATATGGCTCCAGAGCTAATAGGCAGTGGGATTGTGGACTTTGATGTTGACACTTGGTCATTCGGATGTTCGGTTCTCGAGATGTTAACCGGAGAGGAAGTTTGGGGAGAGCATGGTGATTTAGTTTTTGAAGATTGGGTCAAATTAATAGGTCACAGTGATCTCATTCCTCATATACCGAGTTGGTTATCTGAAGAAGCTCAAGACTTTCTGAGGAGATGCTTGGTTAAGGAGCCTGGTTCAAGGTGGAAGATTGGTGCACTCATGGACCATCCCTTTGTCAGTTTGGATGATTGATTGATTTAAGTTGAGTTTAAAGCTTAAATTGTTAATACTAAGTCCTGTTTTTGTAGGATCAGTAACTGATTTTTTGTAGAACTCGCAAAGTAATATAATTGGTATTGATTCATTCATGTTGAGTTCTGTTTCATTATTAGTTTACAGTTGCAGAATCAAGAAGTATATGAGTATTTGTAAAAAGAATATTATAATCATTGCAAAAAACAAAGTTGATGTTCTGTGTACAAAACTACTAATGTAAAAGCCTTTGTTGAAAAAAAATGTAAAGCATTTGTTGGGGTCACATTAGAATGTAATCTGAAGCTGAGATGCATCAGATGGCTCAACAATGACCTGTCTTATGAAAGCTCTTCTCCACCAAACCTCAAATGCTCTTTGAACGTTTGGACATTCATCTCCTTTGCTCATAAACCGATCAAACCACTTCATCAAAATCACCTGTTGCTGTTTCAATGATAATGTCAGTATCATCTGGCTGAGTCCATCCTCCACCACTTTCCAGTCCATCGATCTCGACGATGCTCTTCTCATCCACCCAAAATCATCGTACACCGCCTCTAACCATGTCTTCAGAACCGAAAACCGAGTGTCCCTCTTCACCAGGATCCTTCCTTTACCAATTCCAACACAGATTTTTGCAGTGATCTTGCTTATTTCGTGTCTGTACATCGTGGGAATCTTGGAGTGGAGATTCGCTAGTTCCTTCTGATCCGCCCATAGTTTCACAAAATCGTCGCAGAGCTTCTTTTCAATCAGTATATCTACTATCCAAAGCAAGTTACTGGCTTCTTTAGCAATTTCCCCAATCAAATCACCGGGATCATTCATATGAGAGGTGACTTCGGATAAGCAAAGGATAAGAGAGAGGAGACATTGGTGACACAGAAAGTAAAGGATATCTTTAGACACATTATGATCAGCTTCTTCTTTAATCAACCGAAAGATGACAGATTTCATTTCTTGGCATGCTTTATCGTCTTTCGCTAGGAGAACACCAGTAAGGAGTTTCAAGAAGATTTTGTCGGTTATGCTTGTGGAAGTGGAGGTCTCAGAAGATGATACTCTCTGCAGAACTGAAGTGGTGGTCGAACCAGGAAGATTAAGTTCTTCAATACAAGACACAACGTTCTCTTCCTCGTCTTCTGACCAAGGAACCGCCTCTAAGTACTCCAAGCATGACTTTATTCCCTCCTCAAATGTTATAGCTGAAGAAACCTATAAATGAAAAGACATTAAAACCACCACAAAAGCAAAAGAGCTCAAGAAACCAATTTAGACATAAAAAGCTCCCAGATTTGGCCAGCCATACATAGGAAAATTGTCAAGAACAATCATAGCAGAATCACTTGACGCAATGAGAATGATATTGAATGAGCATTTCTTACCGGTAACATAATAACTACTAGAAATGTACACAAAAGATGCAGCAGAAAGAAACAGTGTTCTCATGAGTAATTATTAGTCCACAAATTTCCACTTTCCTTCAAAACAGATCATGAACACTCAAGAGATTCAAAGAGGCATACATTATCATTTATCAATAGATACAATTCTACTCTATCCTAATCATTCTGGCCTAATCCCAGTTCAAACCTTAAGTCTATCCACCAAAATCAAATTCACTATATAAGAGAAAGAACTTGATCAAATCAATGTTCATATATTTAATATACCTTAAGCAAAGCCAAGACTTTGATGACACTTTCACCAACCAACTTGTTCTTGAGATCATCGCAATACATCAAGACCACAGTCTCTACATACACATCTACATCATCACACTCACTTATCTCCACCATTTGAGGCTGAGACTTCATCTTCTCCATAAAAAACTTGCTCTTCTCTGATAAGACCCTCTTGTGCACATCCATGGTTACTCTGTACCCATCTCTGCCCACCAAACTCAGCTTCACGTCTCCAGGTTCAACGCCGTTCTTGAAATCAGTCAAGATCTTGGCCACGCGCGCGTGAGACTTCCTCCGAGGCTCGTCTTGGCCTCTTCTGTTCTCGCGATTGTGCTCATCTGAGATCATGTCGAGAAGGGTCGGGTTTGAGTGACTCGAGCGAGTGGAATCGTTCGGAGATGGAGGAGAGGCTACTGGAGATGAGGGTTTGGAGAGAGCTGTGGTTCTTGAAGGAGAGAAAGAGAGAGAAGGATGAGAGATAAACCCTTCTTTGATTGATACTTCTCTTGACGCCATTAAACAAGAACTAACCAAGAAATGAAAAAGAGAGAGATTTAGTATTTGTGGAGAAAAGTGGAGAAGATTGTCCGTTTGAATCGATGGAAATGTCCTGTAGATTCAGAAAGATTGAAACTTTCGCCGGAAAAAGAAGAAATTGAGACGACTTTTGCTAAGTAAACCAAAGGACGAGTAAACGCAGAGAAGAAGCAAATGCTTGTGGACGAGTAATAAAAGAATTGAAACAAAACGGTGAAAACTGTGAGAAA
This sequence comes from Erysimum cheiranthoides, assembly GCA_011420285.2. Classification (NCBI taxonomy): domain Eukaryota; kingdom Viridiplantae; phylum Streptophyta; class Magnoliopsida; order Brassicales; family Brassicaceae; genus Erysimum; species Erysimum cheiranthoides. The sequence goes on along the minus strand of CM022183.2, from coordinate 8,782,151 downwards.
AAACAAATCTTGGACTAAAATGGAAAGTCTTTTTTCTTTTTTTTTTTCTCTGTGATATCAAATTTTATGGGAAAGTAAAACTTAAAAGAGTTTTACTGAAAATGACTACGAATCTAAGATTTGATTTTGTTAAAAGCTATGTATGGCTTGAGAAGCTTCAAATAACTCATTTTTAGTTTAGTATAGATTAAAAAAAAAAAAAAAAGTCTTTATAGCAAATCACCAAATTATGAAAAATTTTGGATTTTTGATTGATGTTAGCAAATATATAACAAACAAAAACATAGGCAAAACTTGATGAATTTTATTGACTGGTACAAAAATATTTTAAAGAAAATCACACAAATAAACACATAATACATGAAACACTTAGGAATAAAGAAGATAATGGTAAAAATTAAAGAAAAAAGAGAAAAAAACAGAACTCGTTTGAGCTTTGGGAGAGCAACAATACTTCAAATGGTTCTTGAAAGCGTTAAAAAGAGAACAATAAACGCTTAATTTACATATCAGAAAACATTTGTTTGCAGATCTTCCAGCTCAGGATCAACGACTTTCTCTCCGTTCTCAGCTTCGCCGGAAAGTATTGGAGTTTCAAGCTCCGGAGGAGTCTGCAGATCGAAACAAACTCATATAAAGATTGTTCTTTCTTCTTTCACAAGTAATAATAGAAACTGTTTCTTTTATCCCAAGTAAAGAAAAATATGAAGTTACCGTGCATCGAATCAGAGCCCAATTTATGCCTTTGAAGAAAGAATGTTTCTTGACTTCATTTGCTCCTTCCAAACAGCCTAATCTTATCTTTGGATCTCGTTGTAACAGCCTAAAGATGAGCTGTTTAACTTGAAGACTTGCCTGCAGACCAATAACACAATTAAATTTGATCTCTGATTTTATTATATGAGATTAATTGAGATGCATTACAGGAATGCTAGCTGGAAACTTGAGATCTTTCTGAAGAACATTAGTGAAAGTCTTTTGTCTTGTTTTTCCTCTGAAAGGAGTGTATCCGTATAACATTTCGTACATAAGGATACCAAGAGCCCACCAGTCCACTGCACTCGTATGTCCTGCCCCGGTTATAATTTCCTACCGATATGAGACATCGATTACCGGTTAAGACCTAGAAAAAGAGCTTAACTGATATAATTGAGGTGGTATATATAATACACTAACCGGAGCAATGTACTCTTCAGTGCCAACAAATGAGTTTGATGCACGCATAGGTTCAGCCATGAAGATGGGATTTTGTTGGCTCTTTTGTTGCTTCTTCTTTTTCTTATTTTTCTTCTCATCTGTACTCGGAATCAACAGCTGCGAGATACATGGATCGCCCATAACTGAGCAAACTCTCTAGCAGAAATCTTAAACAAGAATCATGGGGGATGAAGGTTAATGAGAGAAAACCTGAGGTCTACAAGATGTCAAGCAAGACAGATCGAAATCCGATAAAGAGATATCGCCGTTGGCTTGGATTAACACATTTTCCGGCTTCAAGTCTCGGTATATTATCCCTGAATTAGAGAAAAAAATACATCGATCAACTTCTTATCATGTCTTTATTTCTTGCAGTACTCCAAGTTGTTGTTTTTTTTTTTTTGTAAAAATTGAAAAGGAGGGTGAATGGCTTGCCTTGGCAGTGAAGATACTCGAGTGCAACAACAACTTGAGCAGCATAGAATCTGAAAGTTTGTTTAGATTTCCTGTTAGTTCAAGATTTATGTGAAAAAAGCTTGAGATTTTTCTGATATAACTAAACTTGTACCTTACGGCATCTTCCTTGAGGACCTTCCTAGGTTGTCGATCAAGGAGCATGAAGAGTTCTCCTCCTGGATAGTAATCTGTTATAAGACATATATGTGTTTTTGTCTGCAGAGTAAAATATGTTTCATTAGTAACCTGGACTGAGAGACAAACACTCATATACACATGTGCACACATATTTTCTGACCTGAAATGAAGCGTAGAGTGCAGGAAGAAAAGGATGGTCAAGCAAATCTAGGATCTCCCTCTCAGCCCTAGCTCTATGCACCTGCAGAAATTTATATCAGTGGCTACATATATAACTCAAACAAGAGGCATAATTCAGGATTTCTTGTTGTGCAAGGTACTGTAGTTACTTTGTTACGGTTAAGCATGACAGCCTTGTCCATTGCTTTCATTGCATACAACTGATCAGTTCCAGTGAGTTCCACTAGATGCACACTAATAAAACACAAAAGGGACAATTATAATTTTGATGACGCAAACGTTTTCTAGAAGCTGTTTCATTAGATCAGAGTTCACACCTTCCTGTGTCACCCGAACCCAAAGGTTTCACCGGTCGGAAATGCTTCAAACCAATCTGTTCTCCGCTTTCTAATACCTTTTGGATAGCTTTCCATGGTGGTGAATCTTTCCTGTGAGGCTTACAATGAACTATTTTGGAGTGGTTTGCCCATAAATCCTCTGGCGTCTTCAAACAAATACACAACAAAGCATTCAATCAGATCCTCACAAACCTTGATCTTAAAATTCCTAGATTCAGATCAACAATCAATCACTTACCATGTTGGCATCAGGAAGTTCTCGTACCGCGTCATCGATATTTACAGCTGTTTTCTTCACCTAAAGAGTTCAGATTCGGGTTTACCACTTGAGCTTCCATCAAAAGATTACAACGAAAATCAAAACATAAAACAGATTAGAGTTCCAAACCAGCTCTTCTCCCTCTTTCACTGCGGTTTCTTCAATGACATTGCGGACTGGCTCTACGTGCTTGCTCCCATCTAGTTGAACTCCAATAAAGTATTGTACTTCTCCCTGTCAACAACATATCAAACAATACATCTTCATGTTAAAATTCATAAACCAAACAATCTGAAGGTTAACTTGAAGGTTACGTATTATGCAAGATATCTATGTATGCCCCAATATTCCCAATATGTATATAATTGTACCTTTTGATCACGCATAGGTTGCAAGTGGAAAATGTTCCAAAACTTCTTTCCTGAAACAGAGAAAACAATGTATAAATTTAAAACTCTATACATTGATCGACGGATTAATCTAAAGATATCGAAAATTGAGTACCGCTCTTGGTGTAGTTGATGAGCTGAACTGTCACTTCGGTTTGGTTATCAATAGCATTTCGAATCTTCTTTACCGTTGTTAGATCAGTCTCTGGACCTTGAAGAAACCTAAAAACATTTTTCAAGGATTAAAAACGTACTCTGTTCTTGTTACTGAAGAACAATGAAGTGATCTAGTTTATGAATACCTGCAGTTTCTTCCAAGGATTTCTTCACGGCTATATTCTGTGAGCTCCAAGAAACTATCAGATGCAAAAATCTAGAAACAGAGGACAAAGCAAACAAATACGTTTTCAGACCAATTGAAGTAAAACATAACAATCTTTTAACGTTTTTTAAAACATTTTGTTCTTACAATGGGATTATCGGGAAGTCTAGGATCAGTGATGACGAAATTCTTCTCGATACGTTCGAGTGTAGTAGCGAGATCAATACCCTTTCTCATTTCCTTTTGTCTCACTTTATCATCCACACTCTCTGGTCTCTCGTCTCTATCACTAATCTCATCATCTTCTTCTCCATACTCTATAAATCCATCGTCTATAGATTCATCCAAAGATTCACTCTTCTTCTTGATCCTAACACCAAAAGTTCACAATAACAGTCATACCAAGGACTAAATTGATCTTTATAAAAGATAAGGGTCAATGAATGATTTGGTAAGAATTAGGAGATTTTTGAATTATTACCCCATGAAGGAAAGAGAAGATTTTCTCGATTTTTTCTCGGGAATTTCGCTGATTCGTTGCATCGAGTTTCTTCTCGCGCCACCAGAGTTTCTTCTGGCGCCACCAGAGTTTCTTCGGCCTGAAGGAACGACATTTTCAGACATTCGCCGAGCTGCAGGTTTCGCCGGAAGTTCATCACTCTCCGAATTTGTCATGAATGGATGGATATTCGTTGATTCGCTTAGTGCTCGAGGCCTCTTCACCGCCTCTACCAGCTCTGTTACTGAGTTCGTCGCTATATCTTTTTGGCGGGCTATTACAAAAACAAAATTTAAAAATTATTTTAACAAACATTGAAAAAAACATTATAACAAAACAAAAGTATGAAAGTGTAGTTACTTACCATCATATCGAATCAGAGATTCCGGAAGCCCATTGGGCCTTAAAGTCTTTTCTTTGGCCCCTTCAGTATGCTTGCTCACTTCCACTTGCATTCTAGTCCAAATAAAAACAAACAAAACATATTTGCCTCTGCTTTTTTTCTCAAAACATATTTTCATCAGATTCTACAATTCATCTTCTTTTTTTATTATTGATTCTTCTTTTTATTTTGTCGGCTGTTTACTTGTTATTAATTGATTCATTTACGAAAATATTAAAAATTGAAATGAAAAGAAAAACGGCCGTTGGATTGGATGAAAGACGATCAGATTCGCCAGTGATCAATCCTTTTGAATTATTGCGGAGAAAGCAACACATTCACAGGTCCACACTCACTCTCAGTTCAGTCCCATCAAAAAGGTGGAATTTTGAAAACAAATAAATAAGGGGCTCAAATGAGTAAATAAAAGATATGAGTAATTAGGGACTAACCCAATAAATTTGAGGACTTTGCCACTCTCATCTTTAATGGGAGCAATCGTGAGAAGATTCCAAAAAGTAGTCCCATCTTTCTTGTAATTCAATAAACGACCACAATAATTATTCCCAGCAGCTAGTGACTCTCTTATCTTGGCTAACTCATCTGCATCTGTTCCCGATCCTTGTAGGAATCGGCTACAATAAAACAAAAACCCAAATTATGTTTTTCATTAATTAATTTTCAAGATTGCATAATAAGATGTTCTTTTTCCTTTGAACATTTTCTAAAATATCACAAAATAAAAGAAAACTAATAATTTGGTGACCAAAAAAAAAAAAAAAAAAAACTAATAATTTAAAAATACTTAAGAAATATTCTAAAAAGTAACACAAAATATAGGTGTGATCAAATCATTTTAACCAAAAATAAAAAGAGTTATTTAAATCATTTAAAATATATTCCTAAACTTTTAGTAACCTTTACTAAAATTATGTCTATTAAAAAATGATAATATTGTTAAAAACTATAATTTTGGTGGTAACTATAGAAAACAAAAGTATAAAGTTTTAAGAATTGCTCTAATTTTCTTTTATAATTTTGGTGGTAATTTAAGAAAAATTAATATATAAATTTTTGAGATTGATCTAATTTTAAATAATTTTAGAAAACAAAGTATAAAATTTTTGAGAATTGCTATTTAAGTAAATTTACCAGTTTCTGCCGACGACCTCTTTGGAAGTGTAACCAGTCATATTGAAGAAACCAGCACTTGCGTACATAATCGGGTAATCAGGTTTGGTAGCATCTGAAACCACAAACGTTTGTTGAAACGTCGACAACGCATCTTTAAGATCTTCCGATACTCTTGGAATCCCTCCTCTACCTCCGGCGACATCTCCATCGGACATCTCACCGGAGCTCCGGCAAGAATTTTGCGAGTTTCTCTGCGAAGTAGTCTTTTTCCCATTCGGATCATTCTCAGCTCCACCTGAGTTCCTCACGCTCACTCCCTGTGGCTTTCCCGTCTTTGTGTCGGTCTTCAAAACCAAACCCCACTCCGCCGCTCTTTGCTCCGCCGCCACCGCCGTCTTCTGTGGTTTCTCGGCGGTGATCGTCTTCTTGGAGATTTTCTCCGGTGATGGGTCCTTCAGAGCCATCCATGAGGTTGTGACGGCGATTTCTTGATCAGACTGATGAATCGGGTTGGAGGGAGCTGGCACTGGTTGTGGTTGGGGTTGAGGACTGCCACGTGGATCGCTCCAGTTTTGCCACGTTGGTGGTTCAGGACGGAACACGGGATTATCGGGTCGGGTTGGGTGAGTTGACGGGTTGAATACTTCGAGAGAGCCACGGGTGTCTCTAGGTAGAGTCCGAGAAGACTGTTTGGTCGATGGTTTCTCTGTTGGTTCCATCTTTTAGCTTCCTCTATACACGAAACCAAAATTGTGGCCAAAACATAAGTTAATATATAATTAGTTAAAAAGATAGACATAGACACCGCACGCATGTGTATATGAATCGGCAAAAAAAAAAAATAATTATTATTATTATTATTTTCATAAAGTTAGATATTATACATATATATTTTATAATATTTTATTGCTTTCTAAAAATGGACACGTTACTAAGTTCTTTTTTGTGGTAGATGGTTGGTTTCATTTCTGGAAATGAAAACCTTTATACATATGATGATATGTGAATGTTAACTAATAATGGCTGGATATGTTTAATCATAACGAGAAATGTACCGGAAAGGAAAGTTAATTTAAAGTTTGTAAAATTAGTACGATATTCATAAATTGGTCTATCCTAGGTATTTATAAATTTTTGTTGTTGGTCAGTAGCTCTTTCGAGTTAACCTTTTTCATTAAATTAAATATATTTTGAGATTCATAAAGAAAAGTGTTAGAATAACTAATTTGCTGATATATCAGATATTCAGAGACTATTTCTACAGTTTTGTTAATAAAAATATAATATTCTACCTAATTTTACTGGATGATGACCATAAATAATTCATTAATCATTCATTTTTGTTTTGAATCTTCAAAACTGTTATCATGGATAACAAGAATCTCGCTCTCTTTGGTGTCTTCCTTTTTTGAAAAGAATAGACTAGACATATCCAACAAGATAATGAAATAAAGAGTACATATCTATATATAGGTTTGTATATATATAAAAATATATATATATATATATAGGTGTGTATATGCATGCAGGTTACATGCATGTTGGTATTAAATAATTATTGGTTCAAAGAGTTATGGTTTATGGGCCATGAATAAAATGAGATTTTTTTTTTTTTTTTTTTTTTTGACAAAGAATAAAATGAGATATGAACTGGAAATACGCCAATATTGAGAGTGACAATTCCTTTTGAAGCGGGGGGTAAAATTGAGAAAACGACACAAAGTTATAAAGTTCCAAAACTTTTCGAGTCTATCAGTACCACACAACACATGCATCTTTCAGGATGTTTTAGTCATTTCGGTATGAAAATGGACAGTGTTGTTACAAAAAACAGTAGCGGAGCCGATTCCATTCGGTTGATGATAGATTTCAACCAAAATCTTTGTCTTTTTTTTTTTCATTATTCTTGTCATTTTATTGACTTTCACATTAATGACGATTTTTACATATATAGATTTATCCACTTAAATACGGTAGGTTTTTTTCCTTGCTTTTAACTAAATTTCCCTAAATTAAATTACAAACAATTTTTTTTAAAGTACTCAATTTTAATATATAACATCCCTACCAAAATTTTTTTTTTTAATATATAACATCCAGTGGCGGAGCCACGTTGTAACGAGTGGGTGCAATTGACACCAATAAAATTTTAGTTCTAACAATTTTTCTATTAAAAATTAAGAACAAATTAGATCATATGGTTAAAATTCTATTGATCGACACCATTAACATCAGTTCAAATCCTTCTTATTTTTCTTGCTATAACACATTCACCCCAATCAAAGTTTATCCTAGATCCGCCACTGATAACATCACACTATTTTATTTGCATGACTAAAATAATTTCAAATATATATGAAAAGAAAATCTATCTTTTTTTTTTGTCAAGGAAAAGAAAATCTATCTATAAAGCAATATTTGAAATTTAATGGAATTTTTAAAATATGCAACAATACCATGTGATTTATGAATTTCACAGAAATAACTGACATGCAAATAATTTGTTTTTTATGCCGAGTACGCAACTACGCATGCAGTATTACATAAACTACATACACTGACACTTTAGTAGACAATATAAAATTATATATATATTATATTTCTATACAATTCAACATAATTAAGGCGAAAAATGTGTCAAGAACCCTAAAGATTCAGGCGACCAAAAAAGAGTGAGATGTTTGTTTCAAGAAATATATATTTAGCTCTTTGTTTTCTGAGATAAAACTATCTAGGAATGGGAGAGAATTAAGCAGCATATGATCGAAGGTGAAAAAGTACCTGGCAAGTTAACGTGTGTAGGAAGAAACAGATTATATATCTTACGATTTTTCTTTCACTCTCTGGTCGGGAAACAAAGAGATCAGTTGAGAGAAGAGTTTGGGATGAGAAGTTACTTTGCTGAGGCTTTTAAGAGATTGAAGAAATATATAAAAAATATATTGAGTTCATGATTGATTTAGCTCCTTTCTATCTCCATCACTGGATTATTTGATCTTCCCATACCTCGTATGTTTCTGATTCCACATGGCTTTCTTTTGTTTACTTTCAAAAGGTTATATAAAAACGAAACATTAGTCACGTTTATCCATCTTCTGTAACACTGTCTTGATGATTAGATTATAAATCTGAGTATGTTCAACTATTCAAATTCTATGGTGCTTATATTTGGATACGATTATACGAATGGTTTATATATGACTTAAACGACATTATAAAATGTTGGTTTTTTTTTTGTTAAGATTATAAAATGTTGGTTTGATTGTGATTAATCTAGGTTTTGGTATAGGACAAACAAGATTATAAAAAATAATATATATTGCACAAAAAACATTGTTCCTTGTAACTTGAGCGTATAATTGAAGTAAATAAATAGACATTTGAAGAACACAAAAATGTGTGCGAGTGATGGTTGTTCTTTTGAAAGTTTTTGTTTTGTGTCAGTGAGTATAAGTGGGAGTGAGTTGTCATTTGAAAACGCCAAAACCGCAGAATACCAAAACCCAAATGCAGAAACCAAACATTAACAAATGAGATCTCTTTCCACTTTTGTAATGGTAGAAATCATAGTCGTTACAGTGTCAGATATTTCATGGGAAATTCCTAAAACGACCTTATCAAAAATAAATGAAAAATCAAATCGGAAGATATATTGTAATCCGGTTTAGTGATGGCAATTGGTTTAGAATTCTTCAAAAATCGAACAAATATATCAAAAAAGAAATTACAAACAAAAATAAATCAGTTGTTACCATTCAATGTATTTCTAATTGATTTCTCAAAACTTTTTTTCTTCAAGACAGTTTTATTCCGTCTCTCTAGATTTCTGCCAAAAATCACAATTTCTAACATCCAACTTCTTGTGCAATAAATTTTTTTGACTAGAGAGATTAAAGAAATTATATAACAATAGGTAGCACTTGTTAACCAAATCGGTTCGGTATACAATCAAATCATGGACACAAATCGAATCTTTAACCAACATTCATTTTGGTCATTTGCAGTTTGCAGTCTCAACATGTTGACTATTGTTGAGCTAGACCAAGAATCTAAAAGACAAGGTATAACTTGTTCAAAGGTGCCATAAGTAAAGACTAGCAACGATTAAAAGGTCATATGTCCAGACTAAATATTTAAGTATTTTTAGTTACATGTAAATATTGGAAAATGGTAGCATAATTGGTAAATTTTGGCTTTAATTGACCCACTACACCCAAATTCAGTACTCATAGTTCATTCAACAACAATAATAAAAAAATTTATATTATGATCCCTGTAAAAAAAGAATCTTGGGTCTGCCTCTGATAACTGGTCATCCCAATCGATCACGATCAGGCTTGGTTAAAATTTCAGACCAATATTACTATAGATTCAAACCTTTTTGTCGGAAACCCTGTGGACAAATTTATTTGAAGGATATAAAACACAGAGAAGAGTATCGTTACATTTCATACACAAGTAGGACCATAACCCATGTGAAGATTGATCAAAGAGAAAAAAGATCTTAACGGGGGTTATAATCTTATCCATCATGTGTCAATTGTGGGTTTGAGTATGTGGTGGGGGCAGAAAATGTCACATCAATCTTCACATATTGGCCGCTTAATTTCTCCCATTTTCCAAATTGACCCCATTTTTCCCCCTTGATTTAGATAAATCAAGATGCAATGCAAGATGGGATAATGATAACACAAGCAGGAATATCTCTACATTCGAATAAATTTTTTTTTTTTAATATTACTGACTTTTTATCATATAGTTGTGGTAAAATAGTCGATGTAGGTGTGAATGTTTACATAGCACAATTATTTTTCTTTATTTTGTAAATTTTTTTTATTAGTATCATCGATTCTTTAAAGAAAACTTGTTGATGTCGGTCTACTAGAGAACAAGTAGAGATATCATGAAGTTTTGAAATTCTAAAGGAGACGCCGCTGTATACCAACCTGTATTTGTTCTATTCTCAGCTTTTATACCCGTATTTTTCGGACCTTTAAAATACGATTTAAACTAAAATTTTCTCTGTAAAACTACCTATACTTTTCGATTTGTGTATAAACATACCCTTACAATTGATTTTGCTAATTCCGATTACTAACCCAATTAAACCGGATAATCACGATTACTGTTTCTATTAATCCGCGTTTGCGTTTACCCGACCAAAACCCACCCTTAAACGACGTCGTTTAATTTTACTCACAAAATCCGATGTTTTAAATATTTGTTTTAAGTCAGAAACAAAAAAAAATATCAGAATAGAGAAAAAAAACTGGTACATTGGTAGTAAAGGTATAAAAAGATCCACGGTGAGTTCTTCCATTTCAATGGCTAATTTCCGGTAATAAGGGAAAGATGTATGTTTTTTTGAAAATAAGAGAGAAAGATATCTGAAAAGCAAAGTTATTTTTAAGAGAAAAGTGTTAAAAATTGGATTCTTCATACTTCATCAATATATGAACTTTATCATGTGTGAATCCGATTCTTCAAACTAACTGTTATTTTATATTTCTATAGTTTTGTTTTCTGAGAAATCTTATGAATTATTCAAAGAGTCAATTCTTATTAGGAGACGGAGATCGATAAACTCTATAGTCTATGTCGTTGATGGTTCAATTCTTCTCAGCCTACCGTTGAAAGGCTTCCATTAGCTGTGGGCTTCTAGGATTCGGTGTTTGCCGTTTGACAGATTCTATCTTCCTCTTCATTGTGGCATCTACGTTTCTTCAAAACCGGTTTATCACTTCATTAATTCCAAAATCGTAATTAATTTTATTGATATCAATAAACTTATTTTTTCATTTTGCTTTTATATTTTTTTTTATCCTTTTTTAGCATGAAACCAATCTAAATTAAGAATTTACAAAACCGTAACTCCTAAACTTGTACATTTTAATAAAATATTACATTCTTATATAAAAAAAAAATTCTGACTTTCTTGTCTCTCACCACAAAATAGTATACTAAAATGACTTTATACTCCACAAATCTTTATTTTTGGCACCGGATGTAATGAAAATCACTTTATTTGTATTTCTTTTTTTTTTTTTATATATATAACAGTCTTATTATTAACTTAAGCTTTAGAGAGTTCTCACCACGTACGTGTTTGTTTATAATTTGCAGGAGATTTATCATTCTATTGTTGAATCCACATAGATAAATGTTTTCGCAACAATACTCATTTAGTCATTTACATATTATTTTTAGCAACATGTCTCTATAGATTTTATTATTAGATCATTTATATATTGAGAGGAAAAGAATTTTTACCTTTTCATATTTTTAAACTATATTGAAAATATAAATATTTTAAAATCATGTAAGAAAATATTTAACAAAAAGAGAGAAAATTAATTATTAAATTTAATTTTGATCTTAAGTTACAATAATAGAATTTTTTAACTGTATCAATTTTAAATGTTGATATAAATATTCTTTAGTTGGTGATTTAAGATAAAATTTAATTTCGCTATAACACCTAATAACGTGATACATATAAATATTCTTTAGTTGGTGATTTAAGATAAAATTTAATTTCGCTATAACACCTAATAACGTGATACATACAAGGGACAAGAATTCAAAGATTTGCGCTTCATGTTTCACTATACCCTAGTAACTTACAGAAACTATTCATAGCTGCATTTATTTTTTTAGGAAAAGATGCATAAGATAATTTGGTAAAGAAGAACGTTAAAGCGACCTAACAAGATGAGACTGTTACAGGTCACTCTACAAATCGTTGGCAATTTCTGACTCATCATCTTTATGACTTGTCCCTCTACTCGTTACTCCATTAATGTGCAACTGTATTGCAATCTTAACACCTTTGTTTGTGTATCGATTCATGACATTTTCAATAGTCACAGGACACTAGCAATCATCAATTTAAAATTTAAATAAAGTTTCAGTTTATTCCGTTATGGCTAATAATATCAGTTTTGTTATGGTTTGTTTGGTCTTTAAATATAATAGAACCAATTAATTTTCATTTGATTTTTGGTTCTGTCTTTTTTTTTTTATAAATATAATCTTAGATGATTTGACTCAACATCAAATTGGATGATACAAAATTAAAATCTGAACCAACCACAACTATTTAAGTTGTCCGACTAATTTCAGAGGTAAACCAACTCAACACTATTTTTAATAGATATAATTTAATTTGTTTTAAAAAAAAACCAGATAACACAACAACTACCCGACAACACAAATAACAGTTCATGTTCCTATTTTCTAACATGCATGGTTTAGTCTTTTCAATTATAATTTGGTTTATCCAAAAACAAATTAGAATAAATTTCCTCCCAACAAACACCCACACGGATCAAGTTATCAATTTATAAAAAGTAAAACCTCTATAAATTAATATGGTTGAGACTTGAGAGTATAATATTTTATTAATTTATCAAATTATTAATTTATTGATATGTTAATTAAACTGGAAAAATATATTTATTTATCGAAATAATAATTTATTGAGTATTAATTTATAGAAGTTATACAATGAATACACAAATTTCAATATTTTTGGTTTAAATATTTAATCTTCGTTCGGTTTTGATTTTTCCGGTTACAGATTTTCCAATCCCTAATTCGGTTTGTGTGAAAACCAAAATGTAGTCCGAAACGTCGTCGTTTGAACATCTCCGCGAATTTTCAACACGTTTAAGAATTTAGAGACGACCAAAACGGCGTCGTTTATTATTTCACTGACAGAGAGAGAAAGACGGCGGAGAAGAGAAATGGCGGCGGCGTTGATGAAGTCAGTCACCGTCCGAGCTCTGAAATTCTCATCGGCGACGAAATTCAAATTGAACCGATGCGGCAAAACACCAACACTCTCTATTAGATCATTCTCCACTATTATGTCACCACCGTCAAAAGCCATAGTGTACGACCAACACGGCTCTCCCGATTCCGTCACCAGGTTCGTATATACATTTACTCTATGTATATATACATATACGTACACATAATAACCATTTTTGCCTTTTGTTCTCTTTTGTCGAAGATAGATTGGTGAATCTCCCGCCGGTAGAAGTTAAAGAAACCGATGTTTGCGTTAAAATGATCGCCGCGCCGATCAATCCTTCTGATATCAATCGAATTGAAGGTTAAATTCTCCATTAAATTGATCTTTCTTCAATTTAATGTTCTCTAATTCAAGAATCATTGTTGTGTGTTTCTTCTATACTTAGTTTTGATTAGTATCTTAACCTACCAGTTAATGAAGGAGTTAGTTAATTAATTAGTGAATCCAATCTTTGTAACATGTATACATTCACTTTGAGAATCAATTATAAATATATCACTAAACTTAAGCTTCTCCATTCTCGTTTAGTTTCTCAAAGCTAAGAGTTAGATATGAATATGAGTTAGGTAGTGAGGTTCAATGTGTTGGGAAAATGATGATTATTGATTTGTTTAGGTGTGTATCCGGTGAGGCCACCGGTACCAGCTGTTGGTGGTTATGAAGGTGTTGGGGAAGTTTATGCAGTTGGCTCCAAGGTCAATGGTTTTTCTCCTGGTGATTGGGTTATTCCATCTCCACCATCTTCAGGTAAACTGTTAACTTTGTCCTCTATGCTATTCAGACCAATTTCGATTCGTAGGAGGAATCTGAAACTTGGATGTTAGTATGTAAAACCAATGAAGGCTGTCATGTTAAGTGAAACAACAAAAGTTGTGTAACTTCAAAACAGTTCTGATAGAAATCTCTCTGGACTAGGGACTTGGCAGACGTATGTTGTGAAGGAAGAGAGTGTGTGGCACAAAATCGATAAAGCTTGTCCAATGGAGTATGCGGCGACGATTACTGTTAATCCATTGACGGCTCTAAGGATGCTCGAGGACTTTGTGAGCTTAAATTCTGGTTTGGACTGTATATCTTATGTCTTTAATGTAACTGCTCTTTTACTTTCTATTTCCTAACAAAGTAATCCTCTGAAGCAGGAGATTCTGTGGTACAGAATGGCGCAACGAGTATCGTGGGTCAATGTGTCATCCAGTTGGCAAGACTCCGTGGCATCAGTACCATCAACATTATTCGTGACAGGTTTAATATAAATTATGAAATATGAATCAAAGTTTAGATATTTGGTTACGAACAATCAAAACGGCCCTGGTCATGTAAACGCTGTCCTGTGCTACTGATTTTAGGGCTGGGTCGGATGAAGCAAAAGAGCAGCTGAAAGCTCTAGGTGCAGATGAAGTGTTTTCAGAGAGTCAACTGAATGTAAAGAATGTAAAAAGTCTTTTGGTAAGTTTTAGTCCAGCAATTCTATAGCAGAAAATTTCTGAGTATCCGAAGCTTAACATATGTGTGTTTGTGGTGTAGGGTAACTTACCTGAACCAGCTCTGGGATTCAACTGTGTTGGTGGCAATGCTGCCTCTCTTGTGCTCAAATATCTCAGGTGCAGTGAAAATCTCCGTTTTTTGCCCACTTTTAGTCGAATGAATTCCCGTTGTGCTGAAGGTTGTGACTACATACATATTTCAGGGAAGGAGGAACCATGGTAACATATGGTGGGATGTCTAAGAAGCCAATCACTGTGTCAACAACATCTTTCATCTTTAAGGTAATTGCTAGATAATTCGGAAAAATTAAACTGGCATCAGTATATCTTAAGAGTAGTAAATTTAGATCTTCATTCATAGTTGAAAATGTACCTCTCACTTGAAAGTCATTGGATGTTCAAGATCTATGGCTTTCGTGCACTGTGTTAAAGTTTGATTGCCCTACAGGATTTGGCCTTAAGAGGATTCTGGCTGCAGAGTTGGTTGAGTATGGGTAAAGTAAAAGAATGCAGAGAGATGATAGACTATCTCCTGGGACTTGCGCGGGACGGAAAACTAAAATACGAGTGAGTTCTTTTTTCAAATAAAGATCCGTAGCTCCCGGAAAAGTATCTTTGGTTTGCCTCTTAAATCAACAATTGGTTTCTTCTGACAGAACGGAATTGGTTCCTTTTGACGAGTTCCCTGTTGCTCTCGATAAAGCTCTCGGGAAGCTAGGTAGGCAACCTAAACAAGTCATCACATTCTAAAGCTTCCTTCGCGTGAGCCATTTTAGTAAGTGTTGCCACTCTGTTAGTGTTAGCTATTAACATGATGATGCATAATGTACTTTATTATATGTATTTGCTTCTTCTTGTACAATGTATCAGAAAACAATGAGAATGTAGACTGAATTAAATCAAAATAAATCATTATGCTCATGTTGGTAATTTGTTCTCTACTTCAAATATAGATGCTAGTTTTGTTTGGCACTCTCCGGTTTATTATGTGAGGTCAATTTGGTCTAGGATTAGGATTAGTTTTAGTTCATGCTAGAAAACTTGGCCCGATCGAGTTGAACCGAGTCTGAGCTTAAGTCCAATTTGGTTTCCTAAACTATAGTCATTGAGTTATATAATTTTTATTTGGAAACCATATAAATAATAATTTTTTTCGGAGAAAATTTAGAAACTAACGTTTTTATGGTTATAATTAATTATTTACAATGTGTATTAATTTTTTAAATACGGTAATATGTTAGTTATTTTTCAAATTAACCATTCGTTTCAACTTTTTTATATTTAATTGATTGTGAATTACATTATTTAACACATTTATTTTTCATCTATAAATTATGCTTAACACACAAATAATATTTTTTAAATTAAAATATAGATCTAAAATTACTAATTTATATCATTTTAATATTAAAATTATAAATTCTTAATGTACATTAATCTTCAGTTTTTTAATTAGGTTATATCGTTATAACCTAATTAAAAAACTAAATAAAAAAAATTAACGAGACCGCAGCGACCTAGCGACCTTTGTTTCTCTCTCTCTCTCTCCATTCTTTACAAATTGGGTTACAACAAAACCGTAGCCGCTCCGATTAGCTCGTCGCGTTTTCCTCTGTACGAATCCTAACCTAAATTCTGTAAAGTCACTTGCTTTTTTTCTTTGCGTCACTTGTGGCTTCAGCTATAGCAAAACCATACCTTTCGTTTTGGTAGAAACATGATCGAAGCTATGCTTAAAAATTGAGTCTTTCTTTGATCTTAGCCTAACTGTTATACATAAAAAAAGCTCCTTTAGATCTTAGTTTGATTAAAGTTAGGTTCTCATGAATTTTGGGAATTACTATTTGACTCCAATTGCTTCATGGTTCCATGTTATTGCAGGTTAACAATATACGATATCTGCTCCTTCTTGTACAATGTATCAGAAAAAACAATGAGAATGTAGTAGACTGAATAAATCAAAATCATTTTGCTCTTTTTTTTTTTTTAATTTTTTTTTTGTGCGAAATAAATCATTTTGCTCATGTTGGTAAATTGTTCTCTACTTCAAATATAGATGTTTGGCACTCTTCGGTTTATTATGTGAGGTCAATTTGGTCTAAGATTACTGGATTAGGATTAGTTCATGCTAGAAACCTTGGCCAGAGTTGAACCGAGTCTGAGCTTATGTCCAATTTGGTTTCCTAAATTATTGTCACTGAGTTATAATTTTTTTTTGAAATCATATAAATAACTTATTTATTTTCAATTTTTTCGTGAAAATTTAATCGATATTTTCACCATCGTTTTACGGTTATAATTAATTATTTACAATGAGTATTAGTTTTCTAAATTCGGTAATCCGTTAGTTATTTTTCAAATTAAAGATTCGTTTCAATTTTTTTTTTTATATTTGATTTATTGTGGATTACATCATTTAACACATTTGTTTTTACGACTGCAAAAATAATTGAATTTTTTTGTCTATATAATATGATTAACACAAAAATAATATTTTTAAAATAAATAAATAGATGTAGAATTACTAAAATTTATAGTATTTTTTAATAAAATAATATTATAAATTTTATTTTACATTAATCTTAAGAAAAGAAAAGTAAATTACTCGTCTAGTATATACGAATACGATATAACCTAATTAAAAGAAATTAACGAGACAGCAGCCACCTTTGTTTCTCTCTCTTTCTTGTTTACAAATTTGGGTTTCTCCGAATTTTGCCGATAACAACAAAACCGTATCCGCTCCGATTAGCTCGTCGCGTTTTCCTCTGTACGAATCCTAAACCCAAATTTTCAAAAGCCACTTGCTTTTTTTTTTTTCTTCTAAAAGTTAGGTTCTCATGAATTTTGGGAATTACTATTTGACTCCAATTGCTTCATGGTTCTATGTTATTGCAGGTTTAGTAATACCTCTGCTATGGACTCTCGAAAAACTGTGGCTGAGGAAAAGAATGCTGCTAGTAAGGGTTAATAATACTACTCTTTGCTAAAACTTTCTAGATTGATTTGTCTTCACTAGAGATTTTTTCAATCATTCTTGTTTATCAGAGAGTCTCAATCATTTTTGTTTATGTTGCCTTGGTTTAATGGATGTTCAGGGATTCGAAAGAAGGTGAAGAACGCTGAGTTCACCGCATTAAAGAGATACAAGATTGATGATTATAACTTATTGGACCTTGATATGGTATTGAATGATGTCCACTGCTCTTTTCGACCGGTTTCTGCTGATTACGATACTAGGAAGGAATTGCTGAGAAACCTCAATGCTATGGCTTTAGATATTTATGGTAATATCATAAGATTTACTTGTAGTCACCTTATCTTATTAAGCTCGCTCGACTGATATTGAGAAAGTCAGCCTGAGGTTTTTATTTGTATTTGTGTTCATTAGGTAAATCAGAAGAAGAGAGCAGCCCGGTCCTTGAGGCGTATGGGTCTTTCGTGATGGATATGTTTACCCTGCAGAGTGATTTGGATGTGTCTATTAACTTTGGTAACGGAACATCGGAACTTCCTCGTGAACAGAAGGTCCAAACCCTTAAAAGATTTTCACAAAAGCTCCACTCTTTGAAGGGTACGTTTGACTGATATTTGTTCCTTTCTTGCTGCTGCTGATTCCATTATTGGAAATGAAATTAATAATGAGACATTCTTTTTTGATTTAAGTCATTGGAAGCTGTTAATTGTTTTTCATAGACAGTATCCCCAAAACCTGATACAATCAATATGGAAATCTTTTTAGTACTTCCATGTGAAGCCATAGTGACAAGTGGAAATAACATTTTTCAAAAATGATTAGTTCATATATATATATGTAATTATGTATATTCTTTTGTAGAACAAGGGCATGTCAGGAATGTTGTAGCTATCTACGGTGCTAGGGTACCAATTGTCAAATTCTGTGATCAAGGGACTGCCGTTGAATGTGATTTGTCAGTTGAAAACAAAGACGGCATTTTAAATTCACAGATCATTCGCATTATATCTCAAATTGATGGCAGGTTTCAAAAACTTTGTATGTTGGTAAGATTTTTTTTGAGTTCTATGCTAATGGCTTTCGTTTATTCAAGTCTCTTCAGTTGTCTATAGTTTAGCTGTTCTAACTATATAAAATTTGGTTATAAGATTTCTTATTTTCTGCCTATGGCTTGTTACTATAATTTCTTTCAAGTCTATTCAGTTCTCTATATTTTTCAATTCAACAAAGGTTTCCCTGTGCTGACTAATTTTTCTCTTTACTATTAAAGTGGAGTCTGTGAGGCTCACGCCATATATTTTAGTGAAGTAACCAAATGAAATTTAAAAGCTAGGGACTGTATGGCTAACCATAGTTTTCACATTGATGAAGTATTCAAAGTTCAAATATGCATATAGATTGATTTTTTGTTTACTTGGCTACTGATGTGTAGTTGTGGTTGATATATTTCCTAATGTGACTATTCTCATATGTCAGGTTAAGTATTGGGCCAAAGCACATGAAGTTAACAGTGTGCTAAACCAAACGCTGAATTCTGTATCTCTAACGTTGCTAGTCGCTCTTCATTTACAGGTATAAACTCAGTTACTTTTGTTGGATGTCCACTGGACTTCGTGTTTTTTTCATATTCGAGTTACATTTAGAAAGGATGGTGGATTAGTATAGGTGGAATTCGATTTCAGGATGCCAAGTAGGTAGTTCGTCTGGCTGCTTAATAGGGAATAATATCGTCTATTTTTCATGTGTTTAATTCATTTTTACTAGTTGGATAAGTTTAGTTTCTTAAAGCAGTCATCATTTTAAGTTGCATGTAACCATCCGATCAGATACTATTCACGCGTATGTGGAACTTTGAGTATTGGATGGCTAAATGGCAGTGACAAGTGTGATTCCATACTTCTGAGTCTAATTTGCTTCTCCTTTTTCTTCTGCACAGACTCAAAATCCTCCCATTTTACCTCCATTCTCTATGCTATTTAAAGGTAATATTAGTATTCACACATAATACGAAGTAAAAGAGAACTATGGTGATTCTTTCCTCTTTGAGGCGGTCAATTGTTTTCTGGCAGATTCAACATTTGGCTTTTTTAAGTTATAGATATTAAGAGAATACTTGATGATTGTCAAATCTCAGATTACATTTTGTATACTCTTCCTTTCCACTGCGTGCTAGAATCACTTCCTGTTTTATTGTGCTTCTTCTCTTGCTTTTGCGTATGTGGTTTTCCGTTATGACATTAAGTGACCTTTTTTCCTCTTTTCCAGATGGAATTGATCCTCCTAACGTGGAGAAGAGAACGCAAAAGTTCTTAAACTGGGGAAAGCGTAATCAGGAATCTCTGGGTAGACTGTTTGCAACATTTTTTATTAAGGTGCTATTTTTTTTGCCTTTAAACCCAAATGTCTATTAGAAAACAAGCACTGCATTACATGCTTATTTGTTATAACGAAATATCTTTTCTGTCTTGCAGTTGCAATCTATAGAATTCCTTTGGAGGCAAGGGCTCTGCGCCAGTGTGCTGAATGGTCTTTGGATATACAAAAAGTGGAGCAAAGCTACCATTAGGGTAAACCTCTTTTTCTTAAAAAAAAATCTATTCAGTAAAATTTCATTCACATTTTTACTTTTTCTCTTATATAGGTTGAGGATTTTATAGACGTGTCTCAAAATGTTGCAAGGGGGGCTAAGGCCCAAGGAGCCAAAAAGATATACAGCTCCATAAACAGAACCGTAGATGACATCTTGGAATTCCTCAATGGCAAGGTCTCTGGAGAACATCTCACACAAAGCTTGTTTGTCCAACAAGCTGTTGTGGAGCCTTCTCCTCCTGTTTCGCCACTCAATGGCAAGATCAGCGGAACATATTTCAAAAACAGTTTGTTTGGCCAACAAACTGTTGTGGAGCCTATTCCTACTGTGTCGCCACTCAATGGCACGATTGCTGGAACACATATCAAACACAGGTTGTTTCGCCAACAAGCTGTTGTGGTGCCTCCTCCTGCTGTGCCACCACTCAATGGCAATATCGCTGGAACACATCTCAGACATAGTTTGTTTGGCCAACAAGCTGTTGTTGAGCCTCCTACTGTGCCACCACTCATTGTTTACCCACAACAACCTCATAACAACTACAGAAATGGGTTCAACGGTCCCCATCAAGAACATCACAACAAAAGAGTTTATTTGGGAAACGGCTACAGAGCTGTAGAAGGTACAGTTCACAGGAGAGAGGAAGAGAGATACGAGGATCTCAGAGGAAAACGAAACAGGTATGTCGGAAACTCCAATGGTTTGGAAGAGTATCGTGAAATTCCGCAATTTGGAATCCACAATAGTCCCTTTGATGATCCTTATAGACAAGTCCCATTCAATGGTGGAGCAAATTGTCATCTGGTTCAGCATAGGCATGATGGTAGGTTTAATGGTGAAGAACCAATGCCTGTGGGACTGTGGCAAGACTACGGTCCAAGTTTTGATCTGCCGCTACCACCACCACCTTATGATAGAGTTCTTTATAACAAGTTTGGTCCTCACAGCTCTCCCCAACCTTATTTCGGTAGACCGTTTTACTAGTAGTGTTTTTGCTTAAAGATGAATATAAATTAACTTTATAATTATATAATTGGCCGAATAGATTTTAAGGGGATTCAGATTTTGGTTACTTCGGTTTAATTTAGTTTGCTAAATTGTAAAGAAGTGCAACCGAAGTAACTACAGTTTTGTTTGATGAGAAAGTATTGGGGTTGAATTATATACCACTTGTTCGCTTATTCACGTTTTGAAAACATGTTTTTGCTATTTTTAACCATTCATAATATTCATCCAGTTTTCACGTTTTAACGAAAATTATTTTTAGCAGTTTTGTAATTATTCTACAAAATGTTTCTAGATCAGTTCGTTCTGCTAATGATTATTCAGACATCCCAGTAGTATTTTAGTTGTTTTACTACTCTTGCCATTTGTTGTAAACACTACCCAACAATACTGGGTCTGATAGAGATATATAATTTTTTTGTTATGCATTTTAATAAAATTCTTTTAATCAAAATAAAAATAAAAATAGATTTTGTTTGAGTTAAGTTTTGTTAGATACCAAAGTTGCTTCACCTCAATTTTAGTTTTAGTTAAGTTTAATTTCGATTTTCTGATTTATTTGTCTTGGATTAGGATTGTTTCCTTAATTATATTTTTCATTGAATTAGAATATTTTCCATATAACGGAATCGTGTAATAAAAAGAAAATTCCTTTTTAAAAGTTCCAGCAAATTCTAGCAAATATATTTTGTTGACCAACAAAATGCCTTAAAAGAAAAATAAACAGGTATGGAAGAAACTCCAATAGTTTTGAAGAGCATCGTGAAATCTCGCGGTTTGGAATCCACAATAATCCCTTAGATGATCCTTATAGACAAGTCTCATTGAATGGTCATGTGGTTCACAATAGGCATGATGATAGGTTTAGTGGTGAAGAACCAATTCATGTGGGACTGTTGCAATTCTACAACAGTCGTAGAATTGGTCCACCACCACCTCAACCACCGCTACCTTCTGGTAGAGTGAGTTATGAGAATTCTGGCCCTCAAAACGTTCCCCAACCTTATTTTGGTAGATCGTTTAATTAGTAGGGTTTTTGCTTAGCATAAGTTTAAACCAATCACCAACCATTTTTAGAAGATGAATATAATAACTTCATATTATATAATTGGATTTAGGGGGAACTCAGGATTTGGTTACTTTGGTTGATGAAAAATTGTCATGAATGTATCTTACACAGTTGTATGCTGGATTTGGTCTAAATTTACACCGTTGTAACTTTTGTCTTAAAATAAAAAGATTATCAATAAATTCATGTTTTTATAATGCCAATTTGCCTCAGATCCTTAGTTACTACCAACTTTAATTGAAAGATAATTTAAACTATTTATCACCAAATAATAATGACTTCTTGTATCAGTAATGTAACCATCATCGTGAAGATAACAACAATACGTTAAAAAGTGGAATGTAGAATTGCAACAGTCCCACATTAATTGGTTCTTCACCACTAAACCTACCATCAGGCTTGTTGTGAACCACATGACCATTCAATGGGACTTGTCAATAAGGATCATCTAAGTGATTATTGTGGATTCCAAACCGCGGGATTTCACGATGCTCTTCAAAACTATTGGAGTTTCCTCCATACCTGTTTATTTTTCTTCTGATATCCTCGTATCTCTCTTCCTCTCTCCCGTGACCTGTTGTACCTTCTACAGCTCTGTAGCCATTTCCCAACAAACTCTTTTGTTGTGATGTTCTTGAGGGAAAGTGTTGAACCCGTTCCTGTAGTTATGAAGTTGTTGTAGGTAAACATTGATTGACAGCATAGGAGGAGGAGGCACCACAACAGCTTGTTGGCGAAACAACCTGTGTTTGAGATGTGTTCCAGCAATCTTGCCATTGAGTCACCATTCAATGGCAATATCGTTGGAACACATCTCAGACATAGTTTGTTTGGCCAACAAGCTGTTGTGGAGCCTCAACCTGTGCCGCCACTCAATTTTTACCCACAACAACCTCATAACATCTACCGAAACGGGTTCACAGGTCCCCCTGAAGAACATCACAACAAAAGAGTTGGTTTGGGAAACGGCTACAGAGCTGTAGAAGGAGGAGGTCGCGGGAGAGAGGAAGAGAGATACGAGGATCTCAGAGGAAAACGAAATAGGTATGTAGGAAACTCCAATGGTTTTGAAGAGTATCGTGAAATTCCGCGGTTTGGAATCCACAATAGTCCCTTTGATGATCCTTATAGAAAAGTCCCATTGAATGGTGGAGCAAATGGTCATTTGGTTCAGCATAGGCATGATGGTAGGTTTATTGGTCAAGAACCAATGCCTGTGGGACTGTGGCAAGACTACAGTCCAAGTTTTGATCTGCCGCTACCACCACCACCTTATGATAGAGTTTTGGTTACTTCGGTTTAATTTAGTTTGTAAAGAAGTAGAACCGAAGTAACTACAGTTTTGTTTGATGAGAAAGTATTGGGCTTTGATAGAGATATATAATTGATTTCTTACGCATTTGAATAGAATACCTTTTAATCAAAATAAATATAAAATTAGATTTTGTTTGAGTTTAGTTTTGTTACATACCAAAATTGCTTCACCTCAATTTTAGTTAATTTAGATTTTGTGATTTGTTGGTCTCTGATTAAGATTGGTTTCCTAAATTATATCAGTCATTGAATTAGAATATTATCCAAATCGTGTAATAAAAAGAAGTTCCTGAAAATTCCAGCAAATTATTTTGTTGACCAACAAAATACCTTAACAGAAAATTTTCAATTATATTTCCACAAAAAAATTATAATAGTCAAAGATTTTCTTCCTGATTACCTCCCACCTCATATAGAAGCACATAGCAAATTGACATTTGTAAAAACTATTAATTATATTTATAAAATGTAAAAAAAAAAAGTAAAAGTCAATAAAATTTTGAACTTAATTTTAGAAATTGTTTAAATACAAATAAATAATAGGAGATTTTAATTTATCTTTTTTCTTTCTCATGAAATTTAATCCTCATCTCTACAACCGCTTTTTTAACTATCATAGTTCGTTAATTAGTTACATATTCGCTCCATTTATAAAAAGCTATACTAATCATTTTCAAGATAAATAAAATATGCTTAAAATTAAAACACATATATTTTTAAGAAATAAATATATAGATTTAGAATTAGTAATCTCTATTGTTTTAATATCATATAAAACATTAATATATATAAAAAATTTAATAACCCTAATTTATTTTAGTTTGAATAATTTTTTTAAAAATTAATGACCTTAGTTTATAGTAGTTTGAATATTTTCAAATATGCGCGGGTAGTGCGGATATTCACCTAGTATAAATACCAATGACAATCCTACTCAAAGTCTCACACCAACACAAATTTCTTTCATTTGTCTCTTCCTTTCTCTCTTGTTCTCAAATTCCAATTTGGTTTTTTAGAATTGTGTCTTCAGATTTGTTCGTCGTGTCTCCGGTTCGAATTCTCAACTTATTTCAAAAACAAAGGTAATTACTTTTCTTAATTTCATTGGGTTTTGGATTCTGAAGCTTTGTTTTTGGTTGAAAGTTGAAACATTTATCAAATCTATGCTAAAAAAAAATTGAGTCTTTTGTCTGATCTTAACATCAAAATGATCCGAATGCTTTTAAAAAAGGGTTCTTTAGATCTTTAGATACAATTCCTAAATGACTCCAATTGTTCAGAGTTGTAATGGTTTTATGTTATTGCAGGTTTAAGAGCTCTGTAATGGCTTCTCGAAGTAATGTGGCTGAGGAAAGTTATAATATTTCAAGTAGAGGTGAATGAATACTATACTCTTTTCTGGAATTGGTAGATTTGTGTATATCAGAGAGTCTCTGAATCATTTTCATTGGTTTAATGGATGTCAGGGATTCGAAAGAAGGTGAATAACGCTGAGCTCACAGCATTAAAGAGATACAATATTGATGGATATAATTTGGTGAATCTTGATACGGTATTGAGAGATGTGTACCGCTCTTTTCGACCTGTTTCTGCGCATTACAAAACTAGGAAGGAGTTGCTGAGAGACCTCAATGTTATGGCTTTAGATATTTATGGTAATGTCATAAGATTTACTTGTATTCAGTCACCTTATCTTGTTAAGCTCGGCCGATATCGAAAAGTCAGTCATTGGTTTTTGTTTGTTTATGTGTTTATTAGGTAATTCAAGAGAGAACAGCCCGGTCCTTGAGGCGTATGGGTCGTTCGTGACAGATTTGTTTACTCCGCAGAGTGACTTGGATGTATCTATCAACATTGGTTGCGGAACATCTGAACTTCCTCGTGGAAGGAAGGTCGAAGTCCTTAAACGATTTGCAAAGAAGCTCCGCTTCTTAGAGGGTAATTGATTTATGTTCTATTCTTGCTGCTGATTCCCTGATTGGAATGAAATTAATAATACTGAAACATTCTGTTTTGATTCAAGTCATTGGAAGCTGTTAATGTCTCATTATTGTTTTAATCGATATGGAAATCTTTATAGTACTTCCATGTGAAGCCATAGTGACAAGTGAAAATAACATTTTTCAAAAATGATGACTTCTTTTGTAGGACAAGGACATGTTAGGAATGTTGTATCTATCTTCACTGCTAGGGTGCCAATTGTCAAATTCTGTGATCAAGGGACTGCTATTGAATGTGATTTGTCAGTTGAAAACAAAGACGGCATTCTAAATTCACAGATCATTCGCATTATATCTCAGATTGATGGCAGGTTTCGAATACTTTGTATGATGGTAAGATTTTGAGTTCTATTATAATGGCTTTCAATTATCCTTCTATATTACTAATGAGTAATGACATGACTTTTTCAACAGAATTTTAGTGATAGTTTTCATATTGATGAAGTATTCAAAGTTCAAGCAAGCATTATAGATTGTTTTTTTTTTTTGTTAACTCAGCTATAGATATGTGTAGTTGTGGTCAATATGTTTACTAATGTGACTATTCTCATATGTCAGGTTAAGCATTGGGCCAAGGCAAATGGAGTTAACAGTGCCCTACACCGAACCCTGAATTCTGTATCTATAACGTTGCTAGTCGCTCTTCATTTACAGGTATTAACTCAGTTACTCTTTTTGGATGTCCACTAGACTTTACTTTTCATATTCCAGTTATATTTACACAGGATCTATTTACTCAGTTGCTATTTTAGGTAGAATTTCGACTTTCAGGATGCGAAGTGGGTAGTCTTAATGGGGAATAATTTTGTTTCTTTTTCATGTGTTGGATCAAAGTGTTAGGTTTTCTTTTCATCACTCTAAGTTGCATGTGACTATCCGATTAGATAATATTTCAGGTGTATGAGTAACTTTGAATGTTGGATGACTAAATGCCAGTGTAATGTGGTCAAATTTTTGAACCAATAATTCAGAGTCTAATTTGCTTCTCCTTTGTCTTATGCGCAGACTCAAAATCCTCCCATTTTACCTCCATTCTCAAGGCTATTCAAAGGTAATATTAGTATCCATACATACAACAAAGTAAACGAGAAGTGGAGAACATTTACAAAGTCTCTTTGGGTTATTTTAAGTTTGTGATATTTATAAACAGAACACTTGATAGATTGTCAAATCTCAGATTACATTTTGGATATGTTTCCTGCTTTTGTTTATGTTGTTTTCCGTTATGACAGTAAAATGTAACTTGTCATCTCCAGATGGAATTGATCCTGCTAACGTGGAGAAAACAACGCAAAAGTTCTTAAACTGGGGACAGCGTAATCAGGAATCTCTGGCTAGACTGTTTGTAACCTTTTTTGTTAAGGTGCTATCTTTTTTTCGATTAAACCCAAACGTCAATTATAAAACAAAGCTGTTTTGTTATAACTGTATATAGCTTTTCTGTCTTTGCAGTTGCAATCTGTAGAATTCCTTTGGAGGCAAGGGCTCTGCGTCAGTGTGCTGAATGGCTGTTGGATATCCAGAAAGTTGAAAAATACTGGCGCCGAGTCCATTAGTGTAAACTTTTTTTGATGACTCTGTTCAGTAATTTTTATTTGCATTCTTACTTGTTTTCTTATCTCTTCAGTTTTATCCGTGTGTGTTTACAGGTTGAGGATTTTACAGACGTGTCCCAAAATGTTGCAAGGCGGGTTAATGGCGAAGGAGCAAAAAGAATATACAGCTCCATAAACAGAACCGTCGAAGACATCTTTGAATTCCTCAATGGCAAGGTCACTGAAACGTATCTCAGACAGATGTTGTTTGGCCAGGAAGCTGTTGTGGAACGTCCTCGTCTCCCGCCGTTCAATGAAAATTTTGCTGGAGTGGATCTCAGACACAGGCTAATTCGCCAACAAGCTGTTGTACATCATCATCCTCCTGTGCTGCCACTCATTACAAAGACTCTTGGATCAACTCTCGGACATAGGTTTTTCCGCCAAGATGCTGTTGTGGAGCCGCCACTCAATGTTTACCCACAACAACCTCATAACTACAGAAACGGGTTCAACGGTCCCCCTGAAGAACATCACAACAAAAGAGTTGGTTTGGGAAACGGCTACAGAGCTGTAGAAGGTACAACAGGTCACGGGAGAGAGGAAGAGAGATACGAGGATCTCAGAGGAAAACGAAACAGGTATGTTGGAAACCCCTATGGTTATGAAGAGCATCAAACTCAGCGGTTTTTAAAAGCTGTTGTGGAGAATCTTCGTCCTGCGTCGCCACTGGATGTTTACCCACAAGAACCTCACAACAACTACAGAAACGGGTTCAACGGTCTCCTTGAAGAACACCACAACAAAAGAGTTTGTTTGGGAAACGGCTACAGAGCTGTAGAAGGTACAACAAGTCACGGGAGAGAGCAAGAGAGATACGAGGAAATCAGAGGAAAAATAAAAAGGTATGGAGGAAACTCCCATGGTTTTGAAGAGCATCGTGAAATCCCGCGGTTTGGAATCCACAATAATCCCGTGGATGATCCTTATAGACAAGTCCCATTGAACGGTCATTTGGTTCACAACATGCATGCTGATAGGTTTAGTGGTGAAGAACCAATGCCTGTTGGACTGTCGCAAAACTACAGTCGTAGAATTGGTCCGGCATCGCCACAACCACCGTTACCTTCTGGTAGAGTGAGTTATGGGAATTCTGGCCCTCAAAACGTTCCCCAACCTTATTTTGGTAGATCGTATTTTTAGAAGATGAATATAATAAGTTCTTATTATATAATTGGATTTAGGGGAAAATTCAGGATTTGGTTACTTTGGTTGATGAATAATTGTCATGAATGTATCTTACACAGTTGTATGCTGGATTTGGTCTAAATTTACACAGTTGTAACTTTTGTCTTCAAATAAAAAGATTATCAATAAATTCATGTTTTTATAATGCCAATTTGCCTCAGATCCTACCAACTTTAACTGAAAGATAATTTAAAAACGATTTATCACCAAAATAGTAATGACTTCTTGTATCAGTAATGTAACCATCATCGCGAAGATAACAACAATATGATTTATGGAGCACGCCAAGCTGATAGAGATATATATAATTTATTTCTTATGCATTTTAATAGAATACATTTTAACCTAAACAAAGATAAAATTAGATTTTGTTTGACTCATACCAAAATTGCTTCACCTCAATTTTAGTTAATTTAGATTTTGTGATTTGTTGGTCTCTGATTAAGATTGGTTTCCTAAATTGTATCAGTCATTGAATTAGAATATTATCCAAATCGTGTAATAAAAAGATTTAAAAAAAAAAAAGAAGTTCCAGCAAATTATTTTGTTGACCAACAAAATACCTTAAACAGAAAATTTGCAATTATATTTCCACAAAAGAATTATAATAGTCAAAGATTTTCTTGCTCAATACCTCCTACCTCATATAGAAGCACATATCAAATTGTCATTTGTAAAAACTATTAATTATACTATAAAATGTAAAAAAAAAAGTAAAAGTCAATAAAATTTTGAACTTAATTTTAGAAATATGGAGATTTTAATTTATCTATTTCTCATGGAATTTAATCCTCATCTCTACAATCTTTTTTTTTAACGATCATAGTTCGTTAATTAGTTACATATTCGGTCCATTTATAAACGGCTATACTAATAATTTTCAAAATAAATAAAATATGCTTAAAATTAAAACACATATATTTTTAAGAAATAAATATATAGATTTGGAATTAGTAATCTCTATCATATAAAACATTAATATATATATAAAAATAATAATCCTAATTTATTTTAGTTTGAATTATTTTTTTAAAATTAATGACCTTAATTTATTTAGTTTGAATATTTTCAAATATGCGCGCGTATTGCGAATATTCACAATAGTATAAATACCAATAGCAAACCTACTCAAAGTCTCACACCAACACAATTTCTTTCATGTGTCTCTCCCCCTCTCTTTTGTTCTCAAATTACAATTTGGTTTCTCGGAATTGTTTCTTCGGATTTGGTCATCGAATTCTCACCTTTATTCAAGAAAAAGTTAAATGCTTTTCTTAATTTCTTGGGTTTTCGATTCTGAACCCTTTGCTTTGTTTTTGGTTGAAAGTTGAAACATTTATCAAATCTATGCTTAAAAAAATTGAGTCTTATTGTTTGATTTTAACCTCAAAATGATCCGAATGCTTTTTAAAAAAAGTTTCTTTAGATCCAATTCCTAAATGACTCCAATTGTTCACAATTCTAATGGTTTTTATATTATTGCAGCTTTTATGTAACTTCTGTCTTAAAATAAAAAGATTATCAATAAATTCATGTTTTTATAATGCCAATTTGCCTCAGAGTATAACAACAATAAGTTAAATCTCAGAGTATACGTAATATCTTTGGCCTCGCCGTGAAAAATAACCTTTGGACCGGCCAGAAAAAATAAGAGTGAAGTAGCTCACAGTAAGCTTTGCTTGGCGGACTCTCTTGTCAAAATGAAATCAACTGCTTCCTCGACGGTGTCAACTACCTGAAGAAGTTAGAACAATTTTACATGTACAGAACATTAACTCGCGGGAATAGTAATAAGCTTCTAAATACTAAGTGATGGTGTCGCTTACCAGATCAGCAGGA
The DNA here is from genome assembly GCA_011420285.2 of Erysimum cheiranthoides. Lineage (NCBI taxonomy): Eukaryota > Viridiplantae > Streptophyta > Magnoliopsida > Brassicales > Brassicaceae > Erysimum > Erysimum cheiranthoides. The sequence goes on along the minus strand of CM022183.2, from coordinate 8,751,980 downwards.
TACTCAGCATGATTATCTTTCCCTTTAAAAACTCCGGTTCTTGTTAAGATTGAGAACCAAGGAGTCCCAGCCTGTCACACAGATTTATTTTATCAAATTACCAACGGTTTAAGCCTTGGTGTAAGATTAGAGGAGTGTTTTGTGGCGACTATAGTCTGAGAGAAAGAGTACAAAACCTGTCTTGCGCCTCTGATGTCGATTTTAGGATTGTCTCCAATCATATATAGTGTCCTGAATTGGTGACTTCCTTGGTTTGAAGGGGAATGAGTGGATGTAGCAATTTCTTTCAGAACATCTTCTGCGTTCTTGAACACAAATGGATTTGGTTTCCCAAAAGATGTGTACTCCAGAGGTTTCTCATGGATTCTGCATATATATAATCCAAAACTCAATCATACAATATTGAATTGAACAATATCACATTTTATTTTGCCTTTTAAGACCAGTCTCGTGTTTCCTGAAAGATGTTCAGTATCATAAGGAAGATGTGTGCTTGATTTTGGCTATTACCTGTTGAAGATGGATTCTAATGCGATTCTAAAAGCTCCCATGCCAAGACGTTCAGTAGGAAACGCAGTCTGCCTTTTGTTCACAATGCATCAGTATCCCATATAGCAAATCAAAAGAATGAAGAAATAAAAACGGATTCACCAGAACCTGGTAGTCTAAATCGTCATTGGCAAAGTATAAATGAGGTTGAGGTCCAATTTCTTTCCCAGGAAGTCCCCCAGTCCGTAAAATGTCACAAAGAACCTGATTGTAAGCATTAATATTCAATGTGAGCACAATACAAATCCAAGAAGCTCTGACCCAACAAAAACTACAAGAGATCTACCACTAGAAACCGTTTTATGTATGTCTTAGTTTCTTTATCAGGAAGCCAGTGATATGGAAACACACAGGAAACTCTATTTTCTGTATTTTTGTATTTTTAATACATTGTGTGCTAAAGCTTTTTTCGCAGCAAAAACAATAAAAATATTCTGTATCAGATAAGTATGAATACTAAAAATATATAGAATTTGACGAAAAATCATGTAATTTGAACAATAAAAAGGAATAACAACCTGGATGTCTCGGCTCCAATCAACCGGATCACTAACTATAAATGCTGCCTGAACTCTTTGGGATTTAACATTTTCTCTTGATCTAGGCTCCTTGTGACCATCCTGCCGGGTCATAAATTTCTTATATGGCGCCAAGGGATCAATGTTGTCAAAGTAAGACGCATATTCATCCATTGAAACGACGTTTCTGAAAAACCATGCACATATATAATCACCTGAATAATAGTTTAGAGCGTCATACATACGAAAATCAGAAAATTCAAGAAGAGCCCTGAGCTTACTTGAAACCATAATTAGACATCACCGAAGCAGGTTCCCCTTTTCCAGCTGCAACAACGAGCTCATTTCCAAACCTGGTCCAAGTATTGATTAAACAATTTGCTGACCAAAAAAAGGAGTAGAAGTTGATACAATCAAAGACTATTGGTGCATCCTTAATTCCTTATACAACGATTCGCAAAGTCCTGTTATGTGATTTGATTATTCATATTGCAATCCCTAATGTAAGGGCAGAGGTTGTAATACGATTTTATCTATGCAACTTACTTATTTACTAGCTTCCGAAAGGGTGAATGTCCTTGTACCACCTGCAACATGAACATGTCGAAGAGAGTTCATCAAAAGTGCTACAGTTACTGAAACAAACTTGGTGATTATTGTAACATCTACAGAAATAAAATAGAAAGGAAGTGATGTGACAAGGTTTCAACCTGCAACGGAGAAACATGAAGACCTAATAAATGACTCATCTCAGAGGCCCGTTTAGATTCAGGCAAGCCACCTCCTGCCATCACCAATGAAATCTCCAGATGAGAAAAAAGCCTCGCAGAAATGTCATGGCACCTATTTCACTCCTTTAACTCATTTTGAGACTATATCCAAATGATTTCATGCTAAATATCTTTCTCACTTCTGTTTTCATATTGTTTGTACTTAAGATTTGAGATAAATATCCAACATTTATAGCTAAGGCTCACCATTAGTCAAGAATAAGAAAGGTATCTTCAAAGCACCTGCAAAAGAAGTAACCTCAAACTCATCAAAGGCAGATACAACTCTACACAAATCAAATGTACAAGAGATTACAATTAAACCTAAACCAATACTTGTTCACAACCTAATTTCAAAGCAATCAAGTACATCTTCATCTTCCAGACCAAATATAGCAAGCTTCGATGAATCAATCACGAAACAGAGAGATTATAAAGGGGAAAAAATCAAACAAAGTACATACCGGAATCATCGTAGAGCCGTTGGAGTGCGCCAGGAGAGCCTCCAACGGGAGACGAACCAAGAAGAATAACTCCATCGATATCGAATGCAATGCCAAAAGACGAGCTGTGTTTTTTTTTTTTTTGGTCAGAATCAAGAGGAGAAGCAATGGTGAGTAAAACGAAGAAACGCAGCAGCGGGAGAAGAGAACTCACCGATTCGATTCCGGTGAGAGGTTACAGAAGGAACGAGACGGTGACCGGAGATTAAAATCCCGCCGCCGGAGCGAGTTTCTCGCTAAGATTCGAAGATGATTCATTTTTCACTTGACGGATTTAGAAGCCGGCGAAGAATTAAGGGAGAAAAAAATAAATAAATAAACCCTCTATTCTAAAAAGTTAATAACAGTTTTAGCCATATACTTTTATTTGTTACGACATTCGACCTCAAAGTTTTATAATATCAGTTTCACCCATCAGTTAAAATCAGATTTTTCTTTTTTGACTTCATCAAAATCTCTACTCATTTCATATGAAGTTATGAACAGTATATCCAAATAAAAATTAAAAAGGTTAAATTTTTCAATCAGAAACATATTATTTTACATATGTTTTTACAAATATAAAAAAGTATCACCATTTACCACCAAACTGTATATGACACAGTAAATTCCCTTTTATTTACCCCAACTGAGTAACAGATTTTATACAGTATAACACATCTTCAAAAGAACCCAACGCCAACAATTATATTACACAATTATACAAGATTCTCAGATGAATTTGAAGATCCGATCATCTTCTCAGACAAAGGGATTGTCTGGAAGATGAATCCGTCATGGAGACAATCGGAGTGGCTGCTTAACTAGCCTCCTCTCTTACCGTCTCCACCGTAGTTGTTCTGTGTCCCTGATCCGACTAGATCACGAGCGATCATGATCTTGATCTGGCCTCTTCTTGGAGGTGGCGTGATCGAGGTCGTTGATCCGACTAGATCACGAGCGATCATGATCTTGATTTGGCCTCTCTTTGGAGGAACAGTTGATTCCTCTTTTCTTGAACTGTAAGGAGATGAAAACTCCATGGTCGTATAGTAATCTAAGATATGTGTGGAAAAGAAGTATAAAGAAATCGAAAGAGTGAAGCAGAGAAAGCAATTAGATTGCGATTTAACATGAGAGCGATCAGGCTAATTAAATAGGCCCACAAGACACACACAAGTCATAAACCAGTTCTGTTAAGACCAATTCTTTCACTTGCTGAGCAAGAAACGTAGGGTTAATTTGGTAAATCGAATATAAATGACGTAATTAATTCATAAACATGTGTAATCTAGAAAGGTAATGAAGGTTTTATGATTGGTGAGTAGATGTGGTAATGGAGACACGTGTGATCACTCTCGTAATTAACGCGTTACTACAGTCATCGTCTCTGACTCGGTGATTAAGTAGAACTAGTCTTAAACCTCTTAATACAACAGTGGGTTTGGTCTTGGATAGTTGGATCCTTTATTTGTATATTTTTTTTCTTTATTCCGCAAAGTAGATAAGGTTTAACCCACATTAAACATGATAAACAAAATTACCAGACATATTATTATTGTTCAATTTACTTTCATAACAATTTATCTTATTATTTGACAGACGTATAGTTTTCTTTTTTTTTTATTTTTTTTTTTTTGTTAAAGGGTTTGACGTATAGTTTTCTTTTCTTTGTATCATCCCTATACCGTCAATTATATTATTACCTCGTCCATAAGATTAGTGTTTCTTTGTAAATATACTTACAGTCTTTTTATGTTACGACATATAACAAGTTTTAAATATTTACAGAGACGATGAAAAGCAAATTTGTCTAGTTAATATTGAGGTTCATAAGAAAATACTATCTTCTAATATTATCTTTTAGAAAATATTTGAAACTCTCTATACTGTATTACAAAAATATATTTTACAAGGTCCTAAAAACTTTTTGCATACATGATACATCTTAGAAAGAATCTACATAAGATATTTTTACAAGGTCTCAAAAACATTTTTTCATACATGATACATCTTTTTTAAGAAAAAGAGAATACATGATACATCTTACAAAGTATGTATACATAACTATTTACACTCTCGTCTCTTCCATAGTAAAACGATCGAAGCCGTCGATTTGAGGAGTTTGCGCATGATCATAATCTTAACCAGTCCTCTTCTCGGAGGAAGCCATTGCTTGGTTCTCATGGAGCTGTTGGGAGACAATAACTCCATTATTTTAAATGATATATAAAAATGGAGAGAAATTTGAGAGTGGGAGAGAAAGAGAGAAAGAGAGACAGAGAGAGTGAGGAGAATGAGAAGGTGAGTGAGTCTTTTATAGAGACAGAGCAGAGAAGTTTTGTTTTAATTTGTTTTTCCTTGGTCGTTTTTGTTTTTGGTCGAATGATTACCCTTGGTCGCTAAGCAAACATTTTTCTTTGAAGAAGGAAAAAAAACAATTGTTTTCTTTTTTGTTTGTTAATAAATACTTAAACGTTTTTCTTGGTCAAGGAAATTTTGGTTACTATAAGAAAACGTGCGGAAAAGCAAGAGATCATATTTTGGTATAATTTCGTAAGAAATTTTGTATTATTTATGTGATAACTGATAAGATAATTAGTTATATATAATTTATAAACATCTTAAAATTCATCAAAAAAAAATTTTACGAATTATATTTTATAGAAAATATATATGTTATTTTTATATCAATAAACATTATATAAGCTGCCAAAAAAAAAAAATAATAATAAATGGTTGTCGAATTTATTTCTGAATTAGCAATAGGCTATAATAATCAATATACCCAGCATCTATATTAAACTGAAATATCATTTGTAGATTTGTAATTTCCTTTTCAAATTTTTTAAATGTAACAAGGACTATTGGAATCGAGCGTATGTGAACGCATTTGATAGTGTGGGTCACTGAGTCACTTTCAAATACGGGACCATGGACCTGGAAATATTCGTTGGTTCAACAGTTGTGGTGTGACTGGTGAAAGATACAAATATATGAAAATCTAACAGTTAGATTGATAACATTTAGAAGAGATTACAATTTGATGTCCAAAAAAAAAAAAAAAAGATTACAACTATATGACACTTTTAGCCATATTCTTTTATATTCTAGGACATTCGTCCTTAAATTTCGGGTAACTTCAGTTTCACCCCTCCCTCGATCAAAAATCAGATATATTTTACGCATTTCATATGAATGGCATCCCTAAATAAAAATCTGAAATGAGTAAATACATCTAAACTCTTTTATATTTTATCGTCCAAACAAATTTAGCAGTATTGAAAACAATTTACTCTTTATTTTACTGAATATTAACTGTTCAAGTCGAGACTATAAGAAATTGATAATAATATCAATATCAAAAACTTATTAACGTCTTCATGATCTTTCAGGTGAACCGGAAAAACTATCAAGGTTTTGGATCATTTGATTGTACAAAGTACACTTCATTTCAAATATATGGTATATTAGTTACAAAGAAAATGTATATGATGCTCAGTCCTAATCCAAGATTTAATATATTTAACTCTCAATATAGTTGTTAAGAGTTCAGAGAAAACACTGTTGTAATATATTTATTGAAGACACAACTACAATGTAGAGAAACCTGGAACAGAACATGATTTGTCTTAGGTTGTAACATCTTTAGGATCTTGTTCATGATCATCACCCTTGAGGTTTCTGTATTTATAAACCCAAGAGCAGACAAGGAAATAACCAAAATTCAAGACTCCTACAATGACTAAAACCCAATAAACATTGTCTACTCTTCCATGGTTAATGTCATTTGGTAACCATGCGGTGGTATTTTGGATCAGATCGATAAGAGCTGTGCTCAGATAGAAAGAGATTCCAATCACCACCGAGGTCAATGAAGTCGCGGTGTTCCTTAGAGACTCGGGGAATTCTCCAAAAAATACTGCAACATTCGCTGGAAAATGAAAGGCCTCGCCTATTCCAACCAGCACGAGAGGAGGAAACAGCCATAACACTGACATAGGATGGTCATTTTCAACTGTTTTTAGTCTCTTTGCTTCCACAATGGCTGTTATCGCCATGCTTAGGATGGTTAAAACGTGGCCTATCCCGACTTGTTGAAGCGGTGTCAGTGGCTTGCGGAATAGCTTCTGGTACATGGGATAGATAATCCAGTTGTTGAGCATGATAAAGACAATTCCAGAGATGTATACTATGACTTGTAGAGACCCAGCAGAGACTTTGAAGTGAGGGCCAAGTTTGCGGTCCATGACCATAGCTTGGAGGACCGTCATGCTCATTTGCACCGCCACAGGAGTGCTGAGGAACATAACGGCTGCCCAGAGAGGGACAAGTCGAAGAACAGCTTTGAAATCTTCTACTTCCGGAACAGAGCATAGCCTCCACATGTTATTAATTGAGTCACCATTCGGGTTTATGTCTTCTTCGGTCTTCAACGCTGCACGGTTCAAGAACCTGCACATGTAAATCTCTTTTAGTTCTGGCTTAACTTTCATGGATCAAGCAAGGTATTGGTCTTCACCTGAAGCTCTTGGAGGGCATTGCAGCACCTTTTCCGAGACCAGAGTGATGATAGTCTTCGTCTTTCGATGAGATCACAGCCTTTCTTTTCGCTGTAGCAGCTACTAAAACACGGATTAGACTTTTATAAGGACTTCCCAATGGTTTGTCATGCTTGTAGAGTCTCTTCCCGGCGAGGAAAACGATGAAACTGATCAAATTAGCAGCAGCACAGAGACCAAAACCAAGTTTCCAGCTAGCATTGTCCTGTGTATATACAATTGCTGTCGTACCAGTAATCGCTCCGGCATATAATGCGACGAAATACCAGTTAAAAAACCTTCCTTGTTCTTTAGGTTTCTTATATTGGTTCGCACCCGCGGATGCCAAGGTGAACCGCGTCCCAGCTGATCCAATGATCACTAGAGCTAAGGCTACATACAAGATCCCGAGTTGTAGTTTTGACGGCGATTGGCATAAGATTGAGCCCGTCTCACACGGTCTAGGTATCAAGTAGTCCAAAGATGTGATTAAGGTCAAGAGAGAGGTTCCCTGAAAAAAAAGTTTTAAGACTGGTAAGCTCTGTATATCAGAACACAGAAGAGAATTAGTGAGAGTTAAGACTTACAATCAGAGAAATGAAAATCGAGACCGAGATGACGGGAATGTTTCCGAAAAAGGAATCGGCTAGGATGGCTGTAACAACAGGCAACATGTTGACAACTCCATTAACAATATTTGAAATCTGAGCAGCAGCAATGTTCTTGATGTTGAATTCCTCAATCAAGAAGACGATTAAATTCATTCCCCATCCGAAAGAAGTTATGGACATGCCTAGCAATGTCACTAGACCACATAAAAAAAACATACAATCATCAACATCTGTCTATGTTTTGGTTTCAAAAACATTTACCAAAAAGTATACAAAAAAGTCAACAATACAAACCGAGCATGAACGGTAAAGTGATCCAGCCACCGCGCTTTCTGCTTGGATCGCTAGAGCGATGCGCTTCTGTATCAGCAGAGTCTGAATCAGCCATGGCAGAGAAGAAGAGGAAGCAAGAGGTACTTTGACTTGTGTTTGTGTGTTATAATTCAGTTAGATAAAAGTCTTAAAACTATATATAAACAAATCAAGAACAATTATTATGTTGGTGGCAATGATTTGGTAATAATCTTGTTTTGTCTCAAAAAGACCTAATCAGATTCTGACAGTTCATCTACTGTCGTTTTTAATACCAAGTTGTTGAATGTAATAAAAAATACTGAAAAAGTAAACGACCAAATCTTCAATAGTAGTAGTATCCACTAATCTATCAGAAAAAATATAATATAAATATGTAGAAAACTTTGAATAATCTATATAAAAAAATAAGATACGATCAAAATTTTTGTCAAAAACGTATGTGTCACAAAAGGAAGCAAGTGTTACTTTCATTAGTGAATACAATAATGGTTTCTCAAATTTAAAACTCTGTTTTCGTTTGACTGATTCTTCCAAATGTGTATCAGAGGGAAATGATAGATGAGTTTATTGTAAGTAAACTTATTCTTTTGACTTAAATAATTGAGAAGAATATTGCAAATAAACAAAGACACATAAGTTAAAGAGGAGAATGTAAGATATTGGCTCAAGACATGGAGAGAATTAATGTAGATAAAACTGAAACAGAACATTTTTGTGTCTTAGGTTGTAACATCTTTTGATTCTTGTTTTTGATCATCATTTTTAAGGTTTCTGTATCTGTAAAACCAAGAGCAGACAAGGAAATAGCCAAAATTCAAGACTCCTACAATGACTAAAACCCAGTAAACATTGTCAACTCTTCCATGGTTAATGTCATTTGGTAACCAGACGGTGGTCCTTTGGATCAAAGTGATCAGAGCTGTGCTTAGATAGAAAGAGATTCCAATCACCAATGAGGTCAATGAAGTTGCAGTGTTACTTAGAGACTCAGGGAATTCTCCATAGAGTAATTCAATATTTGCCGGAAATTGGAAAGCTTCGCCTATTCCAACTAACATGAGAGGAGGAATCAGCCATATCACTGACATGGGATGCTCATTTTTAACTGTTTTCAGCCTCTTTGCTTCCACAACCGCGGATATTACCATGCTTACAATGATGAAAACGTGGCCTATACCGACTGTTTGAAGCGGTGTCAATGGCTTATGGGCTAACTTCTGGTACATGGGATAGACAAGACAGTTGTTCATTATGATAAAGATGCATGCGGAAATGATTACTATGACTTGGAGAGACCCAGCCGGGATTTTGAAGTGAGGGCCGAGCCTACGGTCTGTGACGAGAGCTTGGAGTATAATCAAGCTTGTTTGCATCACCATGGGAGTACTAACGAAGATGATGGATAGCAACAGAGGAAGAACTCGAAGAACGGATTTAAAATCTTCTACTTCTTGAACCGAGCATAGCTTCCAGATGTTATTAACTGAGTCGTTTTCGGTTTTCAATGCTGCACGGTTCAAGAACCTGCACATGTAAAGCTCTTTTCAGTTCTGGTTTAAGTTTCATGATTGAGGTTTGTTTTCACCTGAAGCTCTTAGAGGGCATTGCAGCAGATGTCTTGCTCTCTCTTCCAAGCCCACAGTGGTAGTCTTCTTCTCTAGATGAAATCATAGCATTCCTTTTTGCTGTAGCAGCGACTAAAACGCGGATCAGACTTGTATAAGGACTTCCCAAGGGTTTGTCATGCTTGTAAAGTCTCTTCCCGGCAAGGAAAACAATGAAACTGATCAAATTAGCAGCAGCGCAGAGATCGAACCCAAGTTTCAAGCTAGCATTTTCCTGTGTATATACGATTGCTGTTGCGCCAGTAATAGCTCCAGCGTATAGTGTGAGGAAGTACCAGTTGAAGAAGCTTCCTTGATCTTTAGGTTTCTCATATTGGTTTGCACCCGCGGATGCCAAGGTGAACCGCGTCCCACCTGATCCAGTGGTCAGTAGAGCTAAGGCTGCATACAAGATCCCGAGCTGGAGTATTGATGGCGATTGGCATAAGATTGAGCCCGTTTCACACGGTCGAGGTCTCAAGTAGTCCAAAAATGTGATCAAGGTCAAGAGAAGGATTCCCTGAAAACGTTTAAGAACTGGTAAGCTTTGTGTTACATTAGAGACACAATGAGACTTTGGACTTACAAGAAGGGAAATGAAGGCAGAGGCCGAGATGACGGTAATGTTTCCGAAGAAAGAATCAGCTAGAATGGCTGCAAAAACAGGCAACATGCTCACACATCCATTAACAATATTTGAAATCTGAGCAGCAGCAATGCTCTTGATGTTGAACTCCTCCATTAGGAAGACAACCAAGTTCATTCCCCATCCGAATGAAGCTATGGATAATCCTAACAACGTAGCTGCAACACATAGAGCCTCACAAGCGTTATCATTTGTCTATGTTTTAGGTTCAAAAATATTAAGACCAATAAATCCACTAACCGATCATGAACGGAAAAGTGTTCCATCCACCGCGTTTCCTGCTTGGATCGCCAGAGCTTTGAGCTTCTGTGTCATCAGAGACTGAACCAGCCATGATAGAGAACAGAGGAAGCAGAGGAGTTACTTCCACTTGTGTGGTTTTTGATTATAAGAAAGTAAGGAATAGTTATGTTGTGCAATTTGTTAATGATCTTGTTTGGTCCACTTATATAATACCTTATCGAAAAAAATATACCTTATCGAATTTAGACAACTTAACAATAGTAGTATCCACTAATCATCAGCAAAACAATGTAAAGTAAAACAAAACTTATACTAATTTTAGTGTCAATATCCATAATCTGCGAAAGTATCCTGAGAGTGACTTAATCAAGATACACATTAAATGCTGTTATGGTTATGTAGGCTTTAAATCATACATATAAAAGTTGGATTTTGCTCTTACCTTAGTGGACTACTTGCCACTCTCATTTATTAAAACAAATCTCTCTTAGTTGTACACAATTAAAAATTCATAACTCACAAATCTGCCCATCATTATAGTTAGTCAATAAGTGACTAAGACTAATAACACCAATTCACTATTGTAAAAGAAAACGTAAAGCTACACTATAATGTTTATTGTTTGTAAAAAGTCTTTATAAACAAACCGTAAAGCTACACTATAATGTCAACAAGTGACTAACACTAATAACACCAATTCACTAGTTACTTTCACCAAGAAAACTTTGAATAATCTTTATAAAAATTTTATTATACTCACTATCAAACATTATATCAAGACCATTAGTGACACTTGTGTATGGTAGAAATTAGATTGGTTCTCTGAAAGAGACTGATTCTTGCAAATAATTCTTTTGACTTAGAACTTTGATTACTCTATTGATAAATAACACAAAAGTTTACTGGAGCATGTATTGATTTAAGACATGGAGACAATTAATGTAGATAAAACTAAAATAGTGTCTTTAGATTGTAACATCTTTTGGATCTTGTTCCTGATCATTATTCTTGAGGTTTCTGTATCTATAAAACCAAGAGCAAACAAGGAAATAGCCAAAATTCAAGACTCCTATAATGACTAAAACCCGGTAAACATTGTCAACTCTTCCATGGTTAATGTCATTTGGTAACCACGCGGTGGTCCTCTGGATAAGATCAATGAGAGCTGTGCTCAGATAGAAAGAGATTCCAATCACTAACGAGGTCAATGAAGTCGCGGTGTTCCTCAAAGACTCAGGGAATTCTCCATAGAATAACTCAATATTTGCCGGAAATTGGAGGGCTTCGCCTATTCCTACTATCACAAGGGGAGGAAATAGCCATAGCACTGACATGGGATGCTCATTTTTAACTGTTTTCAGCCTCTTTGCTTCCACAACCGCGGATATCGCCATGCTTAAAATGATAAAAACGTGACCTACACCGACTTTTTGAAGCGGTGTCAGCGGCTTATGGGCTAGCTTTTGGTACATGGGATAGACAAGCCAGTTGTTCATTATGATAACAATGCATGCAGTGACGATTATTATGACTTGGAGGGACCCGGCTGGGACTTTGAAGTGAGGGCCGAGCCCACGGTCCGTGACTAGAGCTTGGAGTACAATCAAGCTTGTTTGCATGACCATGGGAGTACTAACAAAGATGATGGATAGCCACAGTGGAAAAACTCGAAGAATGGCTTTGAAATCTTCTACTTCCTGCACAGAACATAGCCTCCATATGTTATTAACTGACTCGTCTTTATGATTTAAGCTGTCTTCGCTCTTCAATGCTGCGCGATTCAAGAACCTGCACATGTAAATCCCTTTCAGCTCTGTGTTTAAGTGTCATGAATCAAGAAAACTCTTTTTGTTTCACCTAAAGCTCTTGGAGGGCATTGTAACTGAAGTCTTGGTTTCTTTACCAAGCTCGTGGTGATAGTCTTCTTCTCTGGATGATATCACAGCCTTCCTTTTTGCTATAGAAGCAACTACAACGCGGATCAGACTCGTGAAAGGACTTCCCATGGGTTTGTCATGTTTGTAGAATCTCTTCCCGGAGACGAAAACTACGAAACTGATCAAATTAGCGATGGCGCAGAGACCGAACCCGAGTTTCCAGCTAGCATTGTCCTGTGTATATACAATTGCTGTTGCGCCAGTAATAGCTCCAGCGTAAAGTGTGAGGAAGTACCAGTTGAAGAAGCTTCCTTGATCTTTAGGTTTCTCATATTGATTTGCACCCGCGGATGCCAAGGTGAACCGCGTCCCACCTGATCCAGTGGTCACTAGAGCTAAAGCTGCATATAAGATCCCGAGCTGGAGTTTTGATGGTGACTGGCACAAGGTTGAGCCCGTTTCACACGGTCGAGGTCTCAAGTAGTCCAAAGATGAGATCAAAGTCAAGATAAGGATGCCCTAAAAACGTTTTAAGAGTTAGTAAGCTTAGTATATTAGAAAACAGATGATAATCAATGAGCCTTGGACTTACAAGTAGAGAAATGAAGGCAGAGGCCGAGATGACGGGAATGTTTCCGAAGAAAGAATCAGCTAGAATGGCTGCAACAACAGGCAACATGCTGAGACATCCATTGGCAATATTTGAAATCTGAGCAGCAGCGATGCTCTTGACGTTGAATTCTTCGATCAAGAAGACGATCGAGTTCATTACCCATCCGAAAGACGTTATGGACAGGCCTAACAACGTAGCTGCACCACATAGAACCTCACAGTCATTATTATGTCTATGTTTTGGCTTCAAAAAACATTAAAAACACTAACCTATCATGAATGGAAAAGTGATCCAGCCACCGCGCTTGTTGCTTGGATCACCAGAGCTCTGAGCTTCTGTGTCAGTAGAGACTGAACCAGCCATGGCAGAGAATAGAGGAAACAGAGGAAGCAGAGGAAACAGAGGAAACAGAGGAAGCAGAGGAGTTACTTTCACTTGTGTTTGTGTGTTATGTTGCAGTTAGATTGAAATACCTGAGCAGTTTATATAAGCACAGAATAATTATGTTGTGCACTGATTTGTTAATACCTAATCCAAGATTGACAATTAGTCCACTGTTGTCGTTTCCAATATCACGTGGTGGATGTATTAATCAATAACTAAACAGGATTTGTCCAGGATCTTCAACTTTGCTTAGTATACACTAATTATCAATAGTGGCAATAATCAACTTTGCTCATTATTTATTATTATTGCGGCATACGCATTTAAGATGAAAATTTGCCTTTACACATTCTATTTCATTGATCAGAGAGGAGAGAAGAGTATATTACTTCTTTTAATGGAAAAATTCCTCTGAAATTTTTTTACTTTCAATAAGCCTTATCAAATATTATAAAAAAAAAATCAAAAACATTAACAGGGGTTAGTTACCCCGTAAAATGTCTGAATTAATGTCAACGTTTTTATATACGGTTTGCCTAAGTTTGGGATTAAACTAATGATTATATCAGGAAGTGTGGTCAAGTCCATTTGACTCCACTTTTTTCCCATCTGAGTTTGACTCCACTAAATCGCGTTAACCCGCGTAGTAAAAATTGGATATGGATCGGATCTTGTCGATCCTAAAAAAAAAAGGTGAACCTGGTTTGTTACAACGCGAGATGGCGGGCGATGGAACAGTCCGATGCAGTATGGCCCCAAGTTCTTTAATGGTAGGCCACCTTCTTCATCAAATGGTAGAGTGGTTGTAATCACTAACGAGACAGGTGGAGATTCAAATGGAGCCTCCACTAACATTAAGTGGACTGCATGATCAACCCATGTAACACTGTTTCCTTTATCTTGTCAGTCAAGTCACCACGAATCTCTAGGTGAGAATCTCCACATCTCTAGTAGTGCGGAACAAGAAGAACAAATGGATTCTAGATTCCGGAGCCACTGATCAAATGGATTCTTGTATCAGCCGGAAGTCCGGAACAATATAGTTTTCTCAAAATTTATTATTCTCTAATATATTACTTGTTCTTTATGTTGCGTCATTAACTACTCTGAAAAGGGCTTTTTTTTTCGGGTTTTAGCGGGCCAGCCCGCCATGATTCGCGGTCGTAAAAATCAAAATCCTAACCCGACCCGCTTAATGTCCGCGGATATGCGGTTCAGCCCGCGGACTTTTATTTTAAAAGAAAAAACAAACTAAAACTAATTAAATAATAAATAAAATTAAATTAAAAAAAATTCTAGTTTGATGTCATTGTTATTGCATTAAAAAAATCTATGTTGTTACTTGTTACGTGTATTAAGTTAAGTTTTTCAAACGTGATGTCATAATTTCATGAAACTCGGGCCATTAAAATAATAAACTAATTAACACACACAATCACAAAAATAGATATATGCATCGATCAAGAGAAGCATAGAGATTAAAATAATTATTTACACATAGATTATAGGTACAAGAGATTTCATATGAAGTGATCTCGTTAACTTGCTAGTGGAATCGTGTAGAACAATAGACGACTAAAGAAATAGAACTGCCTCAAAGAATTTAGGTTAAATATTTAAGTTAGACAAGTAGGTTTTATTTAGCCCGCGGTTTAACCCGCTAACCGCTAGAATTAGCCCGCCAAATATTTTGCCCGCGGCGGATTTAGCCCGCTAGACCGCGAACACAAAAAATAAAATCCTAGACCGCTATATTATGAAGCGGATTGGGCTCCGGCCCGCGGATCACAACCCTAATTGACAGCTCTAATTGTGGTACGACACCAGAATTTATTATCTCAGTGTTTCTAACCAGAAAAACATTTGTAATTTGTTTCATGACATACGATCGAGTACACAGCTTCTAGAGGTTTTAGTCTCTATAAAATTTGTTGATATATAAGTCACTTTTTTCCAAAGAACAGGCGGAGAGAAAATGTTAAATTGGAAAAAGTGATGTTCCTAAAAGACCCGATCTAAAATAAAATAAAAATATAAAAAAACCAAACAAAGTAGTTGCACCAAATAGAACCCACAAATCCAACGGTTTCGAAGACTCTAAGTGAACTATATAAGACATCATTTTCATATATGACAGAATTTTGTTTATAGAAGAAGTAAATGGAAAACTTAAAAAAAGTATTAAAATGCTTATATGTGAAATGATTACATTAATTATAAACTAAATATCATTTAGTCATTTAGTTAAATAGACATTGTATGTAGAGGTCCTAAGCCATCGCTTTGGTCGCTTACGCTCAATGCCGGCACTGTCCACAAAATAATGTTAAAAACTTAATGATCGAGCCACCATGTTTGCAAAATCGCCAGAGCTCTGAGCTTCTGTGTCACCAGAGACTGAACTAACCATGACACTTGTGTTGTGTGCGATGATGCAGTCATATAAAAACATTAAGCTAATATATAGGTAACCACTCGGTGGTCCTCTGGATAAGATCAATGAGAGCTGTGCTCAGATAGAAAGAGATTCCAATCACTAACGAGGTCAATGAAGTCGCGGTGTTTCTCAGAGACTCGGGGAATTCTCCATAGAATACTGCAATATTCCCCGGCATATAAAGGCCTCACCTATTCCGGCTATCACGAGAGGAGGAAACAGCCATAACACTGACAATTGATGGCCATATTCAACTGTTTTCAGCCTCTTTGCTTCCACAGCAGCTGATATCGCCATGCTTAGGATGGTGAAAACGTGACCTATCCCGACTTTTTGAAGTGGTGTCAGCTGCTTGCGAATTAGCTTCTGGTACATGGGATAGATAGTCCAATTGTTGAGCGCGATAAAGACACATCCAGAGATGAGAACTATGACTTGGAGGGACCCGGCCGGGATTTTGAAGTGCGGGCCAAGTTCGCGGTCCATGACCATAGCTTGAAGGACCGTCAAGCCCATTTGCACCACCAGGGGAGTGCTGAGGAACATGCCAGCTGCCCAGAGAGGGAATAGTCGGAGAACCGTTTTGAAGTCTTCTACTTCTTGAACAGAGCATAGCCTCCACTTGTTATTAATTGAGTCACCACTCGGGTTTAAGTCTTCTTCGGTCTTCAATGCTGCACGGTTCAAGAACCTGCACATGTAAAACTAAAGCTCTTTTAGTTCTGGTTTAACTTTCAAGAATCAAGCAAGGTTTTGGTTTTCACCTAAAGCTGTTGGAGGGAATTGCAGCAGAAGTCTTGACCTCTTCCCCGAGCTCAAGGTGATGATAGTCTTTGTCTTCGGATGAAATCACAGCCTTTCTTTTCGCTGTAGCAGCGACTAAAACACGAATCAGACTTGTGTAGGGATTTTCCAAGGGTTTGTCATGCTTGTAGAATCTCATCCCGGATATGAAAATGATGAAACTGATCAAATTAGCAGCGACACAAAGATCGAACCCAAGTTTCCAGCTAGCATTGTCCTGTGTGTATACGATTGCTGTTGCGCCAGTAATAGCTCCAGCGTATAGTGTGAGGAAGTACCAGTTGAAGAAGTTTCCTTTATCTTTAGGTTTCTCATATTGGTTTGCACCAGCAGATGATAAAGTCACTCGTGTCCCAGCTGTTCCAATGGTCACTAGAGCTAAGGCTGCATACAAGATCCCAAGCTGTAACTTCGATGGCGATTGGCATAGGATTGAGCCCGTTTCACATGGTCTAGGTCTCAAGTAGTTCAAATATGAGATAAGAGTCATGAGAAAGATACCCTGAAAAAGTTTTTTTTAAACTGGTGAACCTTGTAACTGTAGATAGTAGAGAATCAATGAGTTGATGACTTACGAGCAGAGAAATGAAAGCAGAAACCGCGATTACTGCAATGTTTCCAAAGAAAGAATCGGCTAGAATGGCTGCAATAACAGGAAACATGCTGAGACATCCATTGACAATATTTGAAATCTGAGCAGCAGCAATGTTCTTGATGTTGAATTCCTCGATCAAGAAGACTATTAAGTTCAGTACCCATCCGAAAGAAACTATGGAAAGGCCTAACAATGTAGCTGCAACACATGGAACCACCAAAATAATCAACATTTTATCTGTGTTTTGGGTTCAAAAACATTATAAAAAAAAAAAAATGTTACCCATCATGAACGGAAAAGTGATCCATCCACCACGTTTGGAATCAGTGCCGGCTCATTGGGGGGACAATGGGTGCGACCGCCCCGGGCCCCGTCCCGTGCCCTAGTAATTAAGGGCCCCATTTTTAAAAATAATTTTTTTTTTCTGTTAAAAAAAAATAGTAAACTAAATATGAGATTCAAAAGAGGCCCAAAAAAAAAAATTGTGTGTATATTTTTATTTTTAGAACAAATTAGTTTAATAAAAAATATATTAAAAAAAAATTATAACAAAAAAATATCTATAAAAAAAAAATTTAGGGTCCAAATTTTTTTTTTGCCCAGGGCCCATTAAAGTTTTGAGCCGGCCCTGTTTGGAATCACCAGAGCTTTGAGCTTCGGTGTCAATAGAGACTGAACCAACCATGACAGAGAATAGAGGAAGCAGAGGAGTTACTTCTACTTGTGTTAAGTGTGATTATGTAGTCAAATATAAAAACTATGACTATAGTATATATAAGGAAGTGCAGAACACAATGATTTGTTAATGATCTTGTTTGGTCAAATCTTATAACATTAATAGCTAACCTGAAATAGACTATGAATCCATTGTTGCCGTTTATATCACGTGGTGAATGTAATAGTGCTTTTAAACAACAAAAAAAAAAGGATTTGGTCGGATCTTCAACTTTTCGACAAATCATCAATAGTGGCATGTCAGAATCAAAAGTTTGCCTTTTTACACGTTCTATTTCATTGATCAGAGAGAAGAAACAAAGAAGAAGACCATTGACACAATATTACTTCATTGTTTAGCCGTCTCAGCTCCTACATATATACCCTATCATAAGCATGGTATTAGAGACACATTAAAGAATAATACATTGTTTTTTTACATTAAAGAATAACCAAGATCGTCAATCTATCTATGGAGTAGTTATTTCTCATACAATTCTTAATTTCTTTGGAAAAGGGAAATGTTTGGAAACTTAATGAGAGAATTTGGAAACTCAATGAGAATTTTTGGAATGGTGGAAGAAGCCACTCCAGAAAAGGACTTGTATAGTAAATGTCAATAATTCACTAAGACCGTAATTAATATATTGGAGATGGGCAAACTTGGTGAGCAAGTTATGAATGGGTTTTAAGGTTGAGAAGATCGATCACCAATTCTTCAATTAGGGATTTTCTTTTTTTCTCTTCTATCTTGTTAATTTCCTGTTAAGAAGAAGAAGAAGATTATTCATGTCTTTGCTTCTCAATCAGCCCTCGAAGCTCTGCTTTCGGAAACCTTTGTTGGTGAGATCCTCTCCTCATCTTTCTGATGCCATCTCATCTTTGTCGTTGCCTATTCATTCTCATTCTTGTGTCTTGATCCGCGTTGATCCATGTGGAGGTAATCGCGGATTTGTCATGACTAGGAGGAGTGGTAGTTTTCTTCGAACCATTTCTTCTCTCGAAGAGTGGGAAGAGGTAAGTGAGAACGATAGCAAGGTAATGACAGAGCTGGGTAAGGAAATGGGAGCGATAGGATCATGCTGTGGATGGCTACCTACTTTGAAGGACGGCGTGTTGCGTCTCCGAGAAATGAATATAAACAGTGAAACAGATCCGAAACGCATCTTGCTGCCTCCTCTTGTAACTCTGCCTCATTGCCAAACCCAATATGTCACCAACGTGGCCATGTCTTCTTATTCTCCTCAAGAAGAGAACTGTGTTCTAGCTGTCAAGTTCCTGGGTCCTCAGCTCAGCTTCTGCAGACCGGCTCGAAGCAACTCCGAGTGGGTCAACATCAGAATGACAGACACCTGCTTCTTCTCCTCCCCTGTCATGTATTCCAAGAAATATGACATGTTTCGCATAGCCGGCTCTGGAGGCCACCTCGTTGGATCATGGGATCTCCACAACCCTAGCAACAACCCCAAGTTGCAGAGCTTGCGGTTTCAAAACCTTCCCAAGCTGTCCAAGACTAAACGAGACCTTTTGGATTCGTGCTACACAACCGAACACCTGGTGGAGTCAGTTACTAGCACTGAAACTTTCATGGTAAAGTCGTACAAGAGGACCGCAGAGATCATCAAAGGTATTCCGAGAAAGAAAACAGAAGCAGTAATGGTGTTCAAGCTAGATGAACAAGGAAACGCTGTTTACACTCCAGACCTCGTAGATCAAAGCATTTTCCTCAACAACTCTGAAGCTTTATGTGTCCCTTTGAGCTCCCCTCGCTGCTTTGGTCGACCTAACTTCGTCAGAATCCGTGATGTCGACGAAGACAGAATGTTCAAGCTGACGACTGAACAAGAGTGGGATTGTTAGAGATATCAGTGTGGTATTGGGTTTGAGTCCATAGAATCTATCCTTTTCTTTTAAACCTTTCAAACACCAAAATCTATTTTTATAAATCCTCTGCATTTGATTCGAAAGGTTTTGTGTGTGTTGTGCCATTAGACTTTCGAATTTTGGTAAAACATTTTAGCAAGATCCTCTAGACTCAAACCCAATACCAGACTGATATCTCTAACAATCCCACTGTTGTTTAGCCAGCTTGTCTAGAAACATCTCTTTTAAAAGTCTAATACGTTACTTGTTCTCTGATTCTCTCTGTTGCGTCATAAACTACCCTCTCCACTTTAACTTATCTCGGTGTTTCTAAAGCCACTTAAAAAAACATTTATAATTTGTTGCATGACATATGGAGTTCACAGCTTTTAGAGGCTTTAGTTACGTTTAAAGAAATTGTGTTAATAATACATCACTTTTTAAAAAGAAAAGGTGGAACTGAAAAAAAGTGATGTTTCTAAAAGACGTAAAAAGGACTAATTGCAACAAATAGAACCCACAAAATAATGATAAAAAAGACTTAATGAGAATCTGTATTAGCTAATGCTCTGTCTTTTCTTTAGGATGAGGGTCTTGATGTCATATCAGAAGGTTTGGATGACATGAACGAGGTTCTTTGTTTTTTGATGCTCCATTTAATAGAGCTTTTCTTTCCGATTGAGATTTACATTTTTTTTGTATTTTAGGAACTTGATAAGCAAGTTCCATTGATGGATGAAATGGAAACAAAGGTGAGATTTTTCCCTTTGATGATTGATATCTTCCTTATTAGTCAGTAGAAGAAAACGCTAGATATGTAATTTCTCCATGAATGTTGTAGGTCGATGGAGCAACTTCAGATTTAAAGAACACTAACGTTCGGCTCAAGCAACAACTTGTGCAGGTAAAAACCTAAAACAGAAACCGGTTCTTGAAATCGATAATTGTTATCAATATTATTGTCTCATCACAAGTCTATATGCTAATATTTGGATGGGAATTTCAAATGAGATCCAGCCGCAACTTCTGCATAGACATTGTTCTTCTCTGTGTGATCCTTGGAATTGTCTCTTACATCTACAAGTAAGCCTAATGTCTAAGTTTAGCTCTTAACTAGTCAAAATCGTTCCTCTAATTTAATGAAATTTTCTTTGTTTTTCAATTGCAGTGCTCTAAACTAAAGTTGGAGAAGGCCTACACAGACATTCTTCTGGCCATTGTGAAGCCTTTATGGTAAGATCCTAACCAAACTGATCAAAGTTACTTTCTTGGATCGCAAGCAAACAAGTTTGTTCCTTAAACTTTACCCATATGTATACAGTTTTAAAGGACTATTCTTGGAGAAAAAAAGAAAGATTATATATATTTGAACAAGTGTGAGCTGTTTTATTATTATGTTAATTTGGTTATTTTAAAAGACGAATTATTTTGTTTATTCAGAATGTTTTAGCGTTTGCAAATAAAATACTAATTTAATGTTTAATATAATGTTTCGAAAGTTAGTCGGATGGTTGATTATATATTTATATAAATGTAAATAACTATTAGATGCGCATAATCCGATAAATCATATGTTGTGAGTAGTTAGATCAGTTTTGGTAAGAGATCAAATTTTTAAAACTAATTAAGGTAAAGTATTATCTTAGAAAAAATATGTGAAAGAGACCGAAGAGAAATGAGGAATATCATGTTCTCTTTACCAACAAGGATCCAACAGCTTCCTTCCAAATTTGGTTATCGAATATATACAAATAAAAAGGAGTAAGGAACATAGAGAAATTGTGTACAAATGTATATGTGTGTGTGTTAGTCTGTGTAATGAAGAGAATAACAGACACAAAAGTAATGAATTAATACTTTTTTTTTTGGTAGAAGACGGGAGACTAGTCTCTCATTTATTTAATAGAAAAAAAACTACAACCGAATACGTCTTGGGCGCGCAGACCCGATAACATCATCGCGTAAAAGCGACTCAACGTCCAAAGGAACAATAGAAAAAGAATGAAAGCCAAGAGGCAAAGAAAAATCATAGTTTGCTAACCCATCTGCAAGACGGTTAGCCTCCCTATACACGTGCGATATGCGGACTATCCAGTCCCTCGATAAGAAGCCATGGCACAACCGTACTAGGAACGACAGCGGATGCATGCATGTCACTGATCCCTGTCTTAAGAAAATCCACCACCAGTTGAGAATCCACTTCGAGCTCCAGTCTTGTGATCCTCTGCTCCCACGCAATATACAACCCATAATACACTCCCCAAAGTTTGGCCAATGGAGCCGTGCATCGCCTAATATTAAGTACAAACCCCCCTCGCCACTCTCCATTCTCATCGCGTAATGCCCCTCCCGCCGCAGCAATGAATTAATACTTGAGCAAACCTTCATCTTCTTTCATAAATTACAAATGTTTTATGCTTTGTTTTTTATTTCACAAAATAATGTTTCATAATTTATTAATATTTAAATGCACAATGCTTAGTTAATTAACATCGTGATTTTAAAGAAAAAAGAAGATTTCGAATAGTCGCTGTTTGGGCAAATTTTAACCGATTAGTAATAGAACAGTTCTACGGATCAACGCTTGAGGAGATATTTTATTCATAAATAACTTTTTGTTTACATAGCTTGAAAGTATAGTAAATTACAATCTTGGAGTCGAATCTTTGGCCATAGCCATAAATCATCGTCTTCTATTTGAAGTTTTTAGGGTTTTTTCCCTTCTCTTCTCAAATCTCCATTGGATCTCCCCCTTTTCTTCTTTAGGGTCTCACTATTTATAAGCATAAATCTAACCCTAATTTCTTCAGAATTATCTTTTAACATATATTAAAAGAAATCCTAATATCAAAAGAATAATAAAAGAGGTGGATAATATCATAATGTACAATAATTATTAATGGTTTTATTTTACCCAACAACTTGCCCCCTACTCTCCAATTTCTTAATTAGAATTTGGAGAGTAATAATGACATACCTTGCTATTTTTATCTCGTCTGATAGTCATATACAAACAAGTTTTTTTTTTAAGAGTGCCGCTCCAATTATTTTGGATTGTTGTTGTATCCTCAAAATTCTTTCTTGAAGAGTCATTGATACATGGGCTTTATGGCCCTTGGCTTTGATTATCTTTTGTGGTGATCTTCATGGCTTCTCTTTCTTAGAAGATCGACGTTGCCTATTTGCTAATTTTGTTCGTTAGTAACTCAACCATTGATCTCTTGCGGAGGTCGTTGCCCCCTTGCCTTTCTAGTGGTCGCTTGTTACTATTTTCTAAATATGCGACCGTGTAACAAAATTATTCTTCATAAGAATTTTAGACTCCTGAGTAACTTTTCTTAGTCAACAACCATAGTTGTTGATTTTTCTTCTCTTAATAATAGTTGCTTTTCTTTAAGAGACTTTGCCTCTACTCTGTTTTGTAGTGATCCTTATCACAACTTTTTTGAGGTAGTGCCTCTTAATTTGTTCATAAGGTTTTTATAAGTGATTGTCATCTCAATCTCAGGAGGCAATCACAAAGTTTCGATTAACTGACCGTAGTCTCTACTTTTTATTCGTTTGGAGGTCATGCCTCTGAATTTTCGCATGATCCTTGTTCACATCATATCTTTTTTGAAGCGACCATTGTCGGTGCTTTCCATAATGAGGCGTGCCTCTAATGAACTTGAAGCTACCAATTTCTAGGTTTTTATAATTAGGGTTGTCCCTTCTATTTTTGATGCGACCAATTTCTGGCACTTTTTATTATGAGGCGTCCCTCTTATTTGATTCGTACTGACCGTGGTCATTGCACGCTATGGCTTTGCCAATTATTTGTTTCGTAGTGGACATCGTGGCCACTTTATGTAAGGAGGTTTTTTCCTCGTTTCATTTAGAAGACTCCTTCCTCGATGGGTAAGCAGCTTCTATTTTGTTAGAGTATGGGTAAGCACCTTTCAATTTAATGAAGCTTGCTTCCTCAATGGGTAAGCAACTACAATATATTTGAGTATGTTTCCTCGATGGGTAAACATCTAATATGCTTTGGTTATGCTTCCTCGATGGATAAACATTTATTATATTTTAGAGTCTACTTCCTCGATGGGTCAGCAACTAACAAGGTTTTGAAGTATGCTTCCTCCATGGGTAAGCAGCTTCCAATTTATCATAGTACACTTAGTTACGCGTACATACTTTTAATGTGATTGCGTCGATGTGGAAGCTTCAAATCCTTCTTGGTGCTTCACCATTAATAGCTTTTTAGTTTTCTATACCATTGTAGTTAAGCGATTAACTATCTAATTATCACTTTATCAGAGGACATACACTCCTAATTTTATATATGAGCTCTCAACACGTTCTAGCTCTCAAAAAGGCCAAAACATTTAGATTTCAATCAAAGAATAACTTATCTCGTTACGGTGTTGTCAGGCCATCTTTCCACTACCAAAGTCGCATTTGTGGTTCTTAAGCTTTCTTTGATACTGGTAATGATAATTTCACAAGGCTCCAAAAGTTAGTTGGTATCTTTGACACCCTTTATATTAAAAATAAATTATATATGAAAAATGAACTGGTACTTATCTCTCTTGGTGATTGTTTTCTTCTTTAAAGTTGCTTCCAATTGTCATGAATCATCATTTTTTCTTTTTGGTAACTCGGTTGACGAGCTCTTTTTTTTTTAATTTTATCTCAGCGAAGCTTGTAGCTTGTGAAATATTGAACTCAGGAACTCATCCTCTTCGATCTTAGTTTTGATTATTTGATCTCGGTTGTCGGAGAGAACGTGTTTCATGGAAGAGTCGTTGCTCTGGTGGTTCTGTGTTGTCGTGCTCGACACTCTGGTTTTTGATGTGACGGCGAGATCGACGCCGGAGACGCAACGCTACTGAGGCTTCGCTATTGGCCGTGAATCCTTAAAACCCTTTATCACGTATTAGATTTTTACCGTATATGTCAAACGATTTAACAAATCAATTTAATTATATTTAGTCATCGTAATTTCCTGATTTATGAAACCTAGCTCAAGAAGGTAAAGGAGATAACGACACATGGTTAATGTAAAACTTAGCTTTTCATAATCGACGAAGACGTTTGTCGTTGGTGATTACACCTCTTGGGCCTTATTGGGCTAATACTCCACCACAAGGAGAAGCGCGATATCGGCAACGTGTTTTGTCGGTCTCGAGTGCAGCTTATGGGGATTGTAGTGTTGCTGCGAATCTCTAAGATTTTAGTTCATCATGTATTAGATCTCTACTCAACCATTAAGCGACTTGTCGGATCGATTCTATTATACCAATTGACCTTCATAATTTATGAAAATTGTTGTGTAAAGTAAAGGAATATGAAAACTTAGCTTTTCACTATGTCGGCAACAGGGAAGGTCGTAGATCTCAAGTTTTTGACTTGAATCAAAAAATTCATTTGCCCCCAGTAAACAAGGAAGTGCTTTCATATATCTCCATACACGTTTCCTGGATTCCATACACGTTTCCTCAATTCTCTTTGAAAGAAACTTTTCCTCAACGTCTTTTATATCTCACGTAGTTAAAACTGGCCCTCCTTCTAGCGCCAATTGTTTGGGCAAATTTTAACCGATTAGTAATAGAACAGTTCTACGGATCAACGCTTGAGGAGATATTTTATTCATAAATAACTTTTTTGTTTACATAGCTTGAAAGTATAGTAAATTACAATCTTGGAGTCGAATCTTTGGCCATAGCCATAAATCATCGTCTTCTATTTGAAGCTTTTAGGGTTTTTTCCCTTCTCTTCTCAAATCTCCATTGGATCTCCCCCTTTTCTTCTTTAGGGTCTCACTATTTATAAGCATAAATCTAACCCTAATTTCTTCAGAATTATCTTTTAACATATATTAAAAGAAATCCTAATATCAAAAGAATAATAAAAGAGGTGGATAATATCATAATGTACAATAATTATTAATGGTTTTATTTTACCCAACAGTCGCGATAGTTGATAATTGGTATGGACAAAATTGTTTATGAATTGAATGTTTTTGATTTATCATTTTTAAATTATAGGTTGTAGACTTGTAGTAGTATAAATTCAAAAGAAATTAAAAAAAAATCTGATGTACACCAATTGCAGATCGCCTTTTATATAGAAATAAATTTGGTATACGACAAATTGTTCTTCGTCATAAAAATAAAATAGTTTAGTCCGCTCCACCTACAAGGGCTACAACATTCATTCAAAACCAAAATATTTAATTTTTTTCTTTTTTTTTTAGCTATTTACAACTCACATATTTGTTGTTTATTGCAAGAAATATTAAGCATGATAAGCATGTTAGTTCGTGCTTATAACCATTTACTAAACGAACTAACATAGTTATAAATCATAAAAAGAAGGATACTCTTATTATAAATTTTAATAATATGAATATCGGTTTACATAAAACAAAAAGAACAAAATAATTATTATAAAATAGTGATTAACTAATGCCTATCAATTTGCATGTAACTTTAAGCATAATACGATAAGCAAAACGCATAGGAAATAAAATTCCAAAACAATCTTCAGGAAGACCAATTAGAACGATGCAACATTCTTTCTTGATATCTTTTAAATGGCCTTGCTTCACTGCATCTACACAATCAGGAACTTTTCTTGCGTTTGCCACACAAGATATTGGATTTGGTAACCACCCTTTCTCTGACATTGGAGCAAGCGCAAGATGATCATTATTACCTTTTGTATATTGAGAAATTGATAGCATCACAACCATCACTGCTAACATGGATGCACACACTCTTTGCTTGTTATCACTCATTGTTTAGTGTTCACTTAGTTTGTATTTTATCTTGTGTTCACTACTATGACTTTGTTCCTAGTATTTATAAATCTTGTTTAATTATGAATTTTTTAGTATACGATCTATATTACCTTTTTCATAGATTGTGTACAACTGTACATGTATGTGTTAGTTGCACTCGAACATTGTATTGTTCCGGAGAAAAAGAATACAATGTCTTTAACCAAAAAAAATACAAGGTATATTCCTTTAACCTCTTTTTGAGTCAAACGTATGACACTAACCATTTATGATAAGTTTATATATCTTACCAGAAACTCCATATTCGATTAAGATTTTGTAATATTATATCTTAAAATCATTTTAAAATTATATCAAGTAATTTTATTGGTTACAGGAAACTATATATTCTCTATGTTCGATTAAAATTATGTTGCTTAGCAAAACTATATGTCCCACACTTAAATTCAAAGAAACTCATTATTAGTCATAACAAATAAATGCGGTGTAGCGCCGATTCAAACCTAGATAACCAATAAAATTATAACAATTAATACAATTTAGCATTTTTTCGTCCAATAATAATCTTCTCTTTTTCTAGGTTACCGTCTATCTCTCCTCATCTAACATAGACATTCATATATTCATATCAGATTCATGTCGGGTTTTTCGGGTTTCGAATATTTCGGAACTTAGATCAAGAATTCGTTTGGATATTTTAAAACTTCGGATCGGGTTCAGTTCGGTATTTTTCGTGTATCCGAAATATCAAATTTTTTAAAAAATTAACTAAATCTAAAAATATTTTGATTAGTGGTTCGGTTCGTTATTTTTTAGGTTCGGGTCAGTTCCAGGTACCCGAAATATCAAAAAAAAAAAAATTGAAAATTTTAATTAAGTTTAAAAATATTTTTGTTAGAAATTGTCATCTATTACAAATGTTTAAAAGACCTGCACCATAGCAAACTTTCATCTTCTCTCCATAAATTACAAATGTTTCATACTTCTTTTTTTATTTCAAAAAATGATATTTCGTAATTAATTATTTAAATGCACGATGATTGGTTAACATTGTGAATTTAAAATAAGGCCAATTTGGCTTCGAATGGTTGGGGTAGACAAATTGTTTGCTGATTAGATTGTTTTAAATTTATTATTTATAAATTATAGATGGAAGTAGTGTAAACAAAAACGGTTCAATATAATTGCCTAATTTTCTTATATGAAAATAAATTTAGTTTACGGAGAATTGTTGTTCATCCTAAACATAAGATGTTTTAGTCCATTATTAATGATTTAATCCGCATCTGTTTCACCTATAACCAAGGGCAGATGTACATTTTAGAGAGATAGAGCATGTGCCCGTACTAAAATATTTTTTTTAACATCTCCCCATACTAGATTTATAAAGATTTGTGTTTTACAGGGTTATCCATTTTTTTGAGAAAATCAGAGCAAACATCTGAACGAGTGTGGCATCTCGGGTCCTGTGTGTTCAAGTATCTCGACTAAAGACGACATTGAAGAAATCTCTCTGTTATAAATATGTAAGGAAGCATTTTGTTCTGTGGTTTGATTTTCACAACTTGAAAGCCACAAGGCACACAACTTATATGATATATCAGTCGAGCTGTGTTAATTATCTCACAGGGCATTTCTGAAATGGTCCCCAATGTTAGCTTCTGATTCACAAGGTAGGTAGTCACTTGTTAGTCGGTCAGTTTCATGGTTTTGAATGTAGTTAAGTATCCAAACCTTTCTGATCAACCAAGATATCTATGGAGTAGTTATTTCTCATACAATTCTTAATTTCTTTGGAAAAGGGAAATGTTTGGAAACTTAATGAGAGAATTTGGAAACTCAATGAGAATTTTTGGAATGGTGGAAGAAGCCACTCCAGAAAAGGACTTGTATAGTAAATGTCAATAATTCACTAAGACCGTAATTAATATATTGGAGATGGGCAAACTTGGTGAGCAAGTTATGAATGGGTTTTAAGGTTGAGAAGATCGATCACCAATTCTTCAATTAGGGATTTTCTTTTTTTCTCTTCTATCTTGTTAATTTCCTGTTAAGAAGAAGAAGAAGATTATTCATGTCTTTGCTTCTCAATCAGCCCTCGAAGCTCTGCTTTCGGAAACCTTTGTTGGTGAGATCCTCTCCTCATCTTTCTGATGCCATCTCATCTTTGTCGTTGCCTATTCATTCTCATTCTTGTGTCTTGATCCGCGTTGATCCATGTGGAGGTAATCGCGGATTTGTCATGACTAGGAGGAGTGGTAGTTTTCTTCGAACCATTTCTTCTCTCGAAGAGTGGGAAGAGGTAAGTGAGAACGATAGCAAGGTAATGACAGAGCTGGGTAAGGAAATGGGAGCGATAGGATCATGCTGTGGATGGCTACCTACTTTGAAGGACGGCGTGTTGCGTCTCCGAGAAATGAATATAAACAGTGAAACAGATCCGAAACGCATCTTGCTGCCTCCTCTTGTAACTCTGCCTCATTGCCAAACCCAATATGTCACCAACGTGGCCATGTCTTCTTATTCTCCTCAAGAAGAGAACTGTGTTCTAGCTGTCAAGTTCCTGGGTCCTCAGCTCAGCTTCTGCAGACCGGCTCGAAGCAACTCCGAGTGGGTCAACATCAGAATGACAGACACCTGCTTCTTCTCCTCCCCTGTCATGTATTCCAAGAAATATGACATGTTTCGCATAGCCGGCTCTGGAGGCCACCTCGTTGGATCATGGGATCTCCACAACCCTAGCAACAACCCCAAGTTGCAGAGCTTGCGGTTTCAAAACCTTCCCAAGCTGTCCAAGACTAAACGAGACCTTTTGGATTCGTGCTACACAACCGAACACCTGGTGGAGTCAGTTACTAGCACTGAAACTTTCATGGTAAAGTCGTACAAGAGGACCGCAGAGATCATCAAAGGTATTCCGAGAAAGAAAACAGAAGCAGTAATGGTGTTCAAGCTAGATGAACAAGGAAACGCTGTTTACACTCCAGACCTCGTAGATCAAAGCATTTTCCTCAACAACTCTGAAGCTTTATGTGTCCCTTTGAGCTCCCCTCGCTGCTTTGGTCGACCTAACTTCGTCAGAATCCGTGATGTCGACGAAGACAGAATGTTCAAGCTGACGACTGAACAAGAGTGGGATTGTTAGAGATATCAGTGTGGTATTGGGTTTGAGTCCATAGAATCTATCCTTTTCTTTTAAACCTTTCAAACACCAAAATCTATTTTTATAAATCCTCTGCATTTGATTCGAAAGGTGTTGTGTGTGTTGTGCCTTTAGAAATGTACACTTTCCTCGGACTTGGGATCATAACTCCTTGGTTCTAACTACAACATCTAAATCTGTTTCGAGAGGAAAATACTAAATCTGGAGTTGTTTGATCTTTCAGACATGAGACTCATATTAGACACTAGCAACAGAAACATCATCTTAGCTAAGTAACAAGCTTGCGAGGCCAAAGCATACAATGGGAGTCCATATATTCTGTAATAAGAAGAGTGCATACCAACCAAAGCAAAGAGAGATAATGTAGATACTTGAGATTCAGAACAAAGCAACAAAGACATCGTCTCAAGGACAATGCAGAGAGCTAAGCTAATAAGGTAAAAGATTATCAGTCCACATTAGGTAATATGGAGACTATATTATTGTATACCACATTAGATTCAATCCAATCAAGCATCTCTAAAACTAAATAAGGCACTAGAAGATTCCAAACGATATTAAGCCTCAAAAAACAAAACTAAACTACTAAAAAGACTACAGAACTAACCGTATATATTGTTGCTTCCTCGCGGATCAAACCTCCATCCATGAGATGCAATTATAAGCTCTTCTCAGACCTACTTGATGCCTCCCTTGGTTGTTTCTGTAAAGAGTCCTAAAAGAAAATATACTTGTATCATTTTGGCACATTTCGCCAAAGTTTGAACTGGGACATCACAGATTGTTAAGCAAAAAACTGTGATCAGTTCATTAAATAGAATGAAGGTGAAAGAAGTTATCCTACCTCATACTGACATGTTGTGGTTAAAATGTTAGTCACTGATATGAGACAATATCTATAAACCGGAGCTACAGGATCCAAAACTTGCTTGCTTGCCTAAGAAATACACAAGGATTGAAAAATCAAAATCAAGCTTCTTTTAAGTATGAATATAAATTAGAACTCAGGTTTGTTAGTATTACCAGTAAAGCTGATGTCTGTAGTGAGACGAGAAACAACGAGTGCTTAAAGTAATCTTTTTTCCATCCATAAGGCACTCTCATAATCTTTTCCTGTAATTAGAACCACAAATTCTATAAAGCCCAGATCGTTTCTTGAATCAATTTCAACAAAGAGCGGGAAAAATTGAAAGGAATTTAGAAAATTTATCTGAGAAAGAAGGAGAGACCTGAAGAAGACCATATAGATGATGACGAGAGTAATCATAATGCCAGAGATAACCGAACCGGAATTAAAAACCAATTTTGTATCATCAAATTTCGTATTTATACAAAAAGTGTGGGCCTTTGAGCCCAATATGAGTTTTTAGAAGCTAAACGACGTCGTCTTATCTTCTTCTTTAATCCAAAACTCGACAAATTAAATGGCTTTACGAACTAGGAAATTTTCAGCTTCGTGTTGTCTCGTTTTCCCTTTCTTTGATTTTGGTATAATGTTATCTCCATTTCATTAGTATGGTTAGATGCTAAAATTAGCTTTGGTATAATCTTTTATATGCTTATTGACTAAACTAGTTCAAACCAAAACCAGACTCGCTTAATTCAGCCTTTGAAGAAACTAGGCTTCTTTCAGGCATTCTATCCAGTGGCGGATCTACACTACGATTAGGAAGGGCACGTGCCCTACACTAATTATTAAAGCTTATATAATTAACCATCTCCCATATACGTGTTTTAGCTCATTTGTCATTGAGTGCCCCATGTTAAGTTATGTGTGTCAAGTTCGATGCCCTTCTTTACTTTTTCTTTTTTGGTTTTATTAATTTTTTTCATTTATCCACGTCGGGCTTAGTTCTTCATAGTTCCTATATGTTTTTATTCTCCTTTTATGATTAACAACATTTTCTTTGTTCCTTTTTTATTAGTTTTTTAAAAATAAAATCATGTTTTCTCAATTCTAAGTTTATCTTATTATTCAAGTTTAACAAATATTAAGTCATCTACTTCTGTCTTCTGTTAATACCTACTTTATAATCTTAAAAAGTGTGAGTAAAACTAATAAATTAATTAACAATACATTTTAATCCTTTTGTAAATTTATAATTGTACTTTTGTAATTAATAAATAAGAAATATATTGTAAATATATCTAATATATGTATTTAAGTATATAGAAGTTTTTTTAAAATGTGTCTTTTTAAATTTCAAAAATTAAAATATATTAAAGGTAAAATTATTATATGTAATATTTTATTGTTATATCTATATATATATATATATTTTTTTTGTCAACATATTTTATTATTGTTTAAATTTAAAATTATTTATAATATATAATATATGTGCCCTATATAGAAAAAGTTTCTGGATCCGCCATTGATTCTATCGAACACTTTCTGTGCAGATGCTACATCTCCTCCTTTCGCATAACCTCGATGAAATTGCTTATCTTTGTATCAACCTTTGACTCAAACCACTGGTTAAGTGAAACGAACCAATCGACTATGATAGCTTCCAGAAAGCTGGTTAATTTGAAGGAGAAAGTCAGAAAAAAGATTGAAACTTGAAGAATAAAATTAGATGCATAATTCAACAAAAGTAACCTTCAAGGAGACGTGAACAAAACAGAACAGAGTTACTTAAAACTAAATACTAAATTAGTTATAGAGTTTCTTAATTCTTCTTCTCTTTCTTCTTCTTCTTCTTCAGTGCTTCAGCCGCTTTCTTCTTCTTCTCTTCTTCTTCATCCTTCACCCTCTTCATTTATATCACTTTATAGTATTTCATAGTCTGAATCTTCTTCCCATCCACAGTATATATAAATTCCTTCTCCATCATGGTCATTCTACAAAGTAATAAATCATCATTGAAGAATTGAAAATAGGACCCTTCTTCAATCCCTTTCTCCTCATTGCGCACTTCAAAGAAACCCAAGTCAAGTCTGAGATTCCTCAATGAGCAGTCAGTCATGTTCTTCCAATTTCCATACTTGATCAAGTTCTTCTCTTTGGGTAGATATAAATGATTTATTACTCCTTCAATGAAAGAGGTATACCTTGCATGACTTGTTTTAATCATTTGATTTACCCAATATCATATATTTTGTATGTAAGAAAATAATATGTGTAGGCCAAATTAAACCTTTAGATTTATAAGGTCATGTTCCTGCCAAAGAGGGACTCACATTAGAAGAAGTGATCAGTTATCTATGCACTCAGCACTCTTTTGTGGAATGATTTATCTATGCTTTTAAACGGGTTATCGAACTGCCAAAGCTATTTTAAATATTAGAAATTTTGATACTATAAAATTAAATCTTACTTTTTATTGTTAAATATTAGAAATTTTAATACTATAAAATTTTGACTTGTTTTGCATAATGACAGTAGACTCTATAGCCAGTTGAACATGTTTTTACTCTTTAATAATATCGTGAGTCATTTTTAGTTATAACGTATATATTTTTATTACCAAAATCATTTTCACGATTTTGTTAAAACCTTCCAAGTGAATTGAGCTCAGACTTAGGTGGTGCAAGGTGTTGATGAGAAAGAGATGTCTCTCATATTAAATCCCCTAGGCAATACAGTTACAAAAAATGATAAAATTGTATTAAAAACTAAACAGTAAATATATATAAAAAAAATATCAACAACCAAAGATTCAAAAGAACTAAATGAATTTACTGCTCTCATACTGATGTTTTATGTGTTTAGTTTCATAAATGTGAAATAGCTTGCAAAAATACTTTTAGGAAAATCTTTAAATGCTTTAAGAAAAAACCAAAATCTTATAAAATCTTTGATAATAGCAAATGAGATAAGTAGTTTTTTTCTTAATTACTCACAAGAATTTCTCATTTGCTTTAAGGTATTTGTGCATATGATATTGAACAAACTTACATGAATTTATCATTTGGTTTTATAATACTTCTATAATTTTAGTACTAATTTTGTACACACTCCATGAGGCTCTCAAAGCTCCTCTCCATGAAGCTCTCTACGAAGCTCTCACTCAGACAAGTTCCCTAAAATCTCAAACAAGATAACAAAGCAAACAGAAGTTTCAGCTTCTGAGATACAAATCACTAAACATTTATAATCGAAACTCAAAATCCAAAAAACCCTTTCTTAATTCTTTTAACCATCGACAATAACATAAGAACTGATATGAGACAATATCTATAAACCGGAGCTACAGGATCCAAAACTTGCTTGCTTGCCTAAGAAATACACAAGGATTGAAAAATCAAAATCAAGCTTCTTTTTAAGTATGAATATAAATTAGAACTCAGGTTTGTTAGTTTTACGAGTAAAGCTGTGATGTCTGTAGTGAGACGAGAAACCAAGAGTGCTTAAAGTAATCTCTTTGTCAATCCATAAGGCACTCTCATAATCTTTTCCTGTAATTAGAACCACAAATTCTATAAAGCCCAGATCGTTTCTTGAATCAATTTGAACAAAGAGCGGGAAAAATTGAAAGGAATTTAGAAAATTTATCTGAGAAAGAAGGAGAGACCAAAATCATTGTTAAGTTTGCCAAAAAGGAACCTTTTTAATAGTCTTTTAAAGTTCAAACTCTCTCATCTTCGTCTTGTACTCCAAAAAGATGTCATCGTCTCTCGTCAATCAATCGAACAGAATGGAACACGAACAAAACAATAATGAGAAGAACGTCTTTGTTTTTATCCTAATCTTTTATTTAGGTTGTTTGAGGAAATTCAGGATAGGACATCTTCTAATCAATCTAGAAAGTCATCTGAGTTTATAAAATATAAATGTTGAGGTTTAAGAAGAATGAGGAAAATTTGAGGAAATAGAAACAGGAGAAGTTGGGTCGTCTTGTGTTGTGTGTGTCTATGAATTTTGGAAACTGAGAGAGATGTATTGAGAGCTTGTACATTATGGGCCGTTAACAACAAGTATTTAACCAAATGTCTGCAAAATGTCAATAGGCCCAAAACTGGGAAAGGTAATAATACGACTGAGGATTAAAAAATTATTTTTTATGGGGCATTCCGAGAATTCCGAAAATTATTTTTTATGCAGTATTCCATGAATTATATATGAGGTACAAAAGGAGATCAAAGAGTGTGTGTGATCGAGCTAATCATTTGATTATGTTGGACATTTTTCACCACCGATCGAGTGATACGTTGAGGAGGGACGTCGTTCCCTTTTTATTATTGGTCAAAGGGACGCCGTTACCTAACGGAAGGCTAGCGCCGTTACAATTGGCTAACGGAAGCTGAGTTCCACTGATGGCCGGATTTGCCACGGCTCCGACAAAGCCAGATCATTTTGTAAGAGAAGCCATTTCTATATCTAATATGAGATTAGAGAGTAATTTAGTGTTTTGGTTTGGGGGTTTATGAATGATTACTATTATGATATGATGCATGAGTCATGTTAATATGTTATATATATGTAGGTGTATGGATTAGGAAGGAAGATGTATTAATGTGAGTACGTGAAAAAATGACATATGTTTGGTTAGGATTCGTGAAGTTGATGAGACATTTTGGCGAGGAGAGGAAGTGGGTCAAATTGCATGTACACATACGACAGTTTCTAAAAACAATTTTAAAACAATATACAATGCTAAATATGACCCATAATTTGACCCAAAAAAAGTATGGCTTCGGCGATCCAAAATAAAATGTCTCAAGTTTTTCCTAGAGATCACCTCCACGAATTATATAACATTGTAAACAAAAAAAACACAAAAGACGTAGGTTGTTTTCGGGCTCATTAATTAACCCGAATTATTTGGAGTTTGTTTAGAGATGGCCATGATATCAACTTTAACTTCAAGTAAAACGTCTACAACGAAACCTTTGGATGCATCTTGAAGATCTGCAAGGGGCATAAACTCCTGGAAACCCAATCCATTTTCTGCTGCATTTGGCCCTCCCTCAACTTGCCATAAGAAAAAAAGAGCAAGAAAAGAAAAGCTTCAAAAAAAAATATTTATAAAATTTTAATTAAGGAAATAACTAAAACAAATACGGATTAAATAATCACTAAATATCAGAGTATTTGAATCCAGTTTTACATATCCAAAAAGAGAATATGGAAATTCAGATCCTAGTAGATTTAATATATAATGATTAATGTAAATTTATTTGATATATAATTTTATAATTGTATTTATTTTGTAATATAAGTATCAAAAGGTTTTTGTTTTTATTTCCTCTTTTTAAATTCTCTGATATATCAAAGAACATAGTATACTGAACCACTCACCTTGTTTCTCCACATGGTTGGATCCGATTTGGTTTAGAACTCGTAGATTAATGGCTCGAACGTAATCCTTTCCATTAGACTCACTCATCAACACCAAGTCGAGTGACAAAGAATTACCCGTTCCAACACCATCTCCATTTTGGATAAATTTTTAAAGCCTAGTCATTAGTTAAATAAATCCATCATATATATTATTAACACATAGATATATAACAAAGTATGTGTGTCTATGTATGTAAAGAGAGATTGAGAGAGAGACCAGTTGCTGCCTCCAAAAGAAAAAGAGTCGGATGTGTAAGAGTCGAGATCGAGGGTAGAGAAATTGGTGATGTTCCAAGTGAAAACGTATTCCAAACACACATTTGTCTCCGTCAGTAATGTATTTGTAGGGATCTATTGACGTCAGTAATATAATAGAAACCGACGTTAATCTTGGAGCCATAAATCGCTATGTGGATTCCTAAATAAGTAATGAGAATACACATTTATTAGTATGAATGGTTGAGTCAGTCGAGACCAACGTAGTAATGGCCACTATACTTGCATCACTTTTCACTTGGTTATTTTTGAGAAGTTAGTATTAAATACCAACGAATCGATCCTCTAGAAGATTTCCTACGAAAATAGTAGTAAGTTAGTATTTTTGAGAAGTTATAAGATTAAGTACCTTGGTATGTATAAAACGTGCCAAGGGCATAGTTGTAGGCGAAGAACTTGATCTCCGCATGCACATCTAATGATGGGTTGTTGATGAAGCTTGATCAATTCTTACATAAAGATAAACAAGTCCTCTTGTGAAGATTGTCTTTCCGGTTGGGTAGATTATGAACGTCCTTTTCACGTTCATTTAAGCGAAAGAAGGGTTACAATTAATTAGAAACATATATAAGCTAATAAATTAAAGTTGTAATAATGGTCTTTAACGAGAATGACGTACGAATTCACTACAAGAAAAAATGTGTATTCCAACAGCTCTATTAGTCGGTAATTTGTAGGAAATACATGTTTCCAATAAATTTTCAATAAAACATATATTTGTTGGAATATGATCGTTGGAAAACTGCATTTGTCGCGAATTTGTTGGAAACGTTTCCATCAAATAATTGATATGGCCAATTCGTTGGATATTTCTGATAACTTATTTGTTGGACATTTGTTGGAGTTTACCGTGAAATTTCTAACGGATTGTTCCAACGTATATTTTGTTGGAATGTCATTGATAATTTGCAACGGATATGCAACAAATCTGAAAGCTTGTTTATGGGTAATTACTGATAAAATATTTGTTGAAATTTTGTTGATACGTTTTATTGGAATTTTGTGGCAAATTTCTGATGCTTTATTTGTTGGAATTTCATAGAAATTATTGATAATTTAATTGTTGAAACTGTGTGGCAAATATCCGTTGCTTTATTTGTTGGAATTTCATAGAAACTTATTGATAATTTAATTGTTGAAAATTTATTGATACATTTTCCGATCTCTTTTGTGTATTCAAACCTTGTATGTTAATAAATATATATGAGTAGTTATTAGAGCACAATTCTAAAAAACAGATACAAATATTATAAGGTTAATAACCTTTGAACCTTTTATGCAGTTTAGCAACTACGTACATAGCAAAATCAAAATTACTAAACTAATAAACCATGACTACAAGTCATTCATGGACCTCATCATCTTCTGTAATCTTACAACGTACAATCTCATATTAAGAGAACAAAAACTTAGAGAATAAAGTCAGAGAATAAAAACAGAACTTTAAGTGGAATTTACCATCCATCACCATTCATTCAGCTTCTCAGATCAAGCTTCTCTAGGCTTGTACGACCCTCAGATCGAAGTAATTGGTCGAGAGACACTAAATCTGCCGGATCCGTTGAGCCTTGTCCATTGGTAAGCGCATCTAGTGAGACGGTTCTCCATTATTTGGAGGGGAGTCACTCATCTGTTGAGAACTCGATCCCAAGATGTTTTGGTCCATCATTCGTCTATAATCCAAATAGTCATCCCAAGTCTCCACCATATCTACATGAGTTCATGAAATAAGTTAAGAAACTAAATAGCAAAGTACGAAATTAACAAACCACTTCATCCAAAAGCTTATGATCTAAAGATAATAGAACTACTTGTCGAGAAAAAAAAAAGGTAATAGAACTACCTGTAGAACAGAAGAGTTATGGTGGCTAGAGGGAAGAGTCGTAATAATTAAAATTGGGGAGATTGGTAAGTGAGGATTAGGGTTCATGACGGAGGCGTTAGGTTTTTTATAATAGTTGTGGTAACTAAACCCTACCTCCAAAATTAGAAGCGGCAATTTTAACTTTTTTATAAAATAATAAGCGGCAATATTAAAAAAAAAATGTATTTCAAAGGTAAGCAACTTAAGCG
The DNA here is from genome assembly GCA_011420285.2 of Erysimum cheiranthoides. Lineage (NCBI taxonomy): Eukaryota > Viridiplantae > Streptophyta > Magnoliopsida > Brassicales > Brassicaceae > Erysimum > Erysimum cheiranthoides. Next base: position 8,713,832 of record CM022183.2, on the reverse strand, counting down.
TTTGTCGTTTTGATTTGGTTTTAATCCCATGATGGCTTGTTTATTTTCTTCTTAATTAGTAGACTTGTTATATCTTATAAGATCAATTTGATTGTTTTGTGTCGTTGACTAATATTAAATCAACCATATATTAGTAAGAGGGATTGTCTAAAACTAAAGTATATCTCTTATATATAATTCAAGAAAATTCATAAATCTAATTTTTAGAACAAGTTATTTACGTTGCTCTTGGCGGTTAGTTTTGCATTCGGTGAGTGGATGTGTCGTTAGCTTCGTTTGGTGGGTACCTACCTTGCCTATATTTCTTGGTTTCACTATGGATTTGTTGGTTTAATTTCTGCAGTTTCAGAGAATCAAAAAAGTTGGAATCATAAATACACTCGTAACCACACTTTCCATCCCTTACCTCCTTGTGAAGACTCTGTTCCCGTTGCTTGGACTTTTCCAAAGCATCAATTTGGCTGTTGAACGGTTTATTTGGTCAGCGTTATTAGCTTTGATCGCGTTCTTGTTTATGACCAAGCTAAAACGTGATCTCATCCATGGAGTTTGTAAAAGAAAAAAAAAATGTTACAACGTAAATAGAAAATATCATTCTGAATTCTTTGTGCTTGAATTATTTAATTCTTTAGTGACACGTATGTGTCTCTCCATTGGCACGTGCCTTTCTTTGCCTCACATATTGATTCCGTTGAACTTATTACATGCATATTGTATTGCTTTTATTTAAGAAATCTTTTGCACTTCTCTGTTTTGTTCTCCCTATAAAATACGAAGCAGAACAAGATTATTGAACCAGTCGGTTCAAATTTTAGTTAAATTCGGTTTAACAAAACAAAAATACAGCGTGTGATGATAATTTCGTGTTCATGTTCTTGTCGTGTAGCTTCGACGTGGATGCTCGTTTTAATGACCGCTTGGATTTACCCTTAATGTTGCCAAAGGATAGCACAATGACTCCAACTTAGGAAAAAAATGTTTTCCTTTTTGGTTCTTTATTTCAAGCATTGACATCTTGTATTCTTTTAGGTATAGTCTTCCAAGTCTTGAATATTGTTAGTTTGATACTGAAACAACCCGACCCGTTTTTTTTTTTTTTTTTTAATACATCATTAACTAATGATCCCATACTCACTAATCAACCTAACAAGCACCCAACATCACAATAATAACAATACTCAGCGGAAAGCATAACATTAACATAATCAATACTCAATGATCAACACACAACCAGCAACCTAAGTGTCAATTCTATACAACCCCTGTTACAGAATCTAACAACTTAGCGATGCCCAACATCCCCAACATAACACACAAGTCCCTAGATCATCCTCCTCCTCATTGCCATGATTCCACGATCCACACAAGCCTTTACCTGCATCAACAACACAAATGAGATGCGTAAGTATTATGATAAATACTTAGTGAGGTAATCCTCCCAAGCAACAGGCTATACACACAAACGATTAAACTCAAAGCACAATCAAAACAAACAAACCAGACAAACAGCTCGGCCTGTGTCGATCGACACAGCCCTCCAGTGTCGATCGACACTGCCCACGATCCCTGTCGATCGACATACTCCTCCTGTGTCGATCGACGCAACCCCCTGCGTCGTTCAGAACGCCTCCAACGATCTCTTCTCCTCGACAAGAGCTTCTAAAACCTCCACAACTCGAATCCAAACCTTACAGAAGCCACCAAAGCTCCCCACAACACAACCAATCAATCCACATCAAGTGAATCCATCAAAACATCACAACAATCACATAAATCATACAATCACAGAAATCTAATCGCTCAGATAAGCCCTCAGTCATGCACTCACCTTAACAATCTGATCCTAACAACAAACACAACCAGGAGAGACTCTCCTTGCGTCTGAAACAGTCCAGAAGCGCCCTACAACAAGCCACACAACCCAAAAGCAACCTTGAGCAAACTGGACAAAAATAACAGAAACGAACAGTCTCAAAGACGAAGCCCTAAAATCAAAACCAACCGTTAACTATCAAATCCCTCCGGTGAAAAGCTAGCCCTAGCCGTCCCGGAGCTGCCCACCAAATTTCGTGCCGATCAGAAATCAGACAAGACCACGATTTCAGTTACAAGCCCCGCTGGTCCTAACTCGCGCCTGAGAAAACGTGTCCCACGAAACTGCCAATAACTCATTGAATTTAAACCCAAATTCAATTCTGTAAAAAGGAGAATGACGATAAGAGAGTTGGGAATAACTCTACCAAATTTCGTTACCTTTGACAACGATTTGATATCTCAAAATGGTTTTCTCCCAAACCCTAGCGAATCTGCTCCTTCTCTTTCTTTTTCTTTTTCTCCCTTACAGAACGAAAAGTGGCTAACCAAAGCCCTAATTTCGAGTTTCCTTCTTTTATAGGCATCCTCTACGGTTTCCCTTAACCCGAGCCCAACCATCCGCGCAATTAAAAGCCCAAAGGCCCGAAAGCCCAAATTGATCGAACCGCGCAATTTAACTCGAAAACCCTAATTGCACAATTACTAGTGTCGATCGATACACCCTTGTGGTGTCGATCGACACCCCCTCCCAAAAATTGGGACACGGGCGTTACAGATACTGTCTAATTGTACAAGGGTGGGTTGTAGGCACTCCAATGTAGTTGTTGTTTCATGTCATTTTTTGTTGTTCATTGTAAGAAACCCAAACCCGTATACACTTTTCGTTTTGATTAAACAAACGACCATATGTAACCAAAAAAAAAAAAGATGTGTTCTATTGGCAATCCGGTTTTACGGCTTGGTTCCAAGGTCGTTGTTTTGTTTTTCTTATTGGTTTTATTATAATTTGACCTAGATTTCGTTTGTCCTTTTTTTTTCCTTTTGTTCTTTTCCTTTTTTTTAATTTTCCAACATTTATTTTGTCATCCAATTGTTAGAAATAATTTCCACAAACTAATTAGTTTCTAACAAATATTTTGTTAATAATTTGCAACAACTTAAAAATTATTCGTAATTTTCAAGAATATTATATTTGTTGGAAACTTTTAACAAGTTTCCTACAATTTTTGTGAGAAAAATACCATAACCAAAATTTATTGGAAATTTGCAATAAATGTTCAATAAACCAAGTATTTGATGGAATTTTATAGGATATTTGTTAGAAATTTTTAACAAAATATGACTGTTGGGAACATCTATTGGAAATCAACCTTCTTTCTTGTAGTGATTGTATCCATCGACAGTGAAAGGAAGGGACTCGTAATATCTATCCATCCTTGACTTGCTCCATCATTTTCCCAAAAGACTCAAACGTGACGCTATAAGTTGTTGGAGGACGTTCTCTCGAGAAAATGAGTGGTGAAGCTACCTTGATGAGCTGATTGTGTTGTTGCAACCCTTTAGAAGTTATTTTTAATTCGTAGTTAGACATTTTTGATGCCTCCTTTATCAACTTATAGTTTTTTAGTAGCATAAATTTTAAAAAGGCCATGGTATTTAATTATTTATCTGTTTGAACATTTGGAATTTTGATGATCTAAAAGAAAAGAAAAACTGTATAAGTTGAGGCATCAAGATGATTATTCCATATATACTTGGGCATCAAGATTCAATATACGATATAAATATATATATATATATATATATATATATATATATATTGTACGTTTATCTCAAATCAATATCTTTTCCGGTTAGAATTTTTCAATTATATATATTTTTCATCGTAGATAAATCTGCCTTTTGTTTTATTATTAATTATAAATCCTAATAACACGAATTAACTATAGTAAAGTCTATGTTTTATGGTTTTAGATTGGCTCTCCCTAGAGTAAAGTCTATGGCCTATGACTTACTAAAATGGTGATTTGTTGAAAAAGAAAAAAAAAATCAGATAACACAACTACCCAACGACACTAACAGTTCATGTTCCTACTTTCTAGCATGCATGGGTTTAGATATAATTCAATTTGTTTTTCAATTATAGTAATCTTTTTCTCAATTCTAATTTGGTTTATCCAAAAATAGAGTAGAATAAATTTCCTCCCAATAAACATCGACATAGATCGAGTTATCAATATATCATAAAATCTCTATAAATTAATTTGGTTGGAACAATAATATTTTATTAATTTATTGATATATTAATTGAAATTAAAAACTAATTTAAAACAAAAATATATATACTACTATTAATTTATCGAAACACTAATTATAGAAGTTATATTACATACGCAAATTTCGATAGTGGTTTTGGTTTAAATTCGTTCGGTTTTGATTTTTTCCCGGTTACAGATTTTCCGATCCCTAAATTTTGGTTTGTGGGAAAACCAAAAGGTAGGCCCGAACGTCGTCGTTTTCGAAACATATCCGCGAATTTTCAACACTTTACTAAAATGGGGTCGTTTTATTATACCGCTGTGAGAGAGAGAGAAAGGCGACGGAGAAGAGAAATGGTGGCGGCGTTGATGAAGTCAGTCACCGTCCGAGCTCTGAAGTTGAACCAATGCGGCAAAACACCAACTCTCCGTATTAGGTCCTTCTCCACTATTATGTTTTCCCTGTGTATATACACATACGTACACATAATCTCCATTTTTACTCTCTTCCTCTTTTGGCGAAGATAGATTGGTGAATCTCCCGCCGGTGGAAGATTAGAAGAAGTGATCAGTTATCTATGCACTCAGCACTCTTTTGTGGAATGATTTATCTATGCTTTTAAACGGGTTATCGAACTGCCAAAGCTATTTTAAATATTAGAAATTTTGATACTATAAAATTAAATCTTACTTTTTATTGTTAAATATTAGAAATTTTAATACTATAAAATTTTGACTTGTTTTGCATAATGACAGTAGACTCTCTAGCCAGTTGAACATGTTTTTACTCTTTAATAATATCGTGAGTCATTTTTAGTTATAACGTATATATTTTTATTACCAAAATCATTTTCACGATTTTGTTAAAACCTTCCAAGTGAATTGAGCTCAGACTTAGGTGGTGCAAGGTGTTGATGAGAAAGAGATGTCTCTCATATTAAATCCCCTAGGCAATACAGTTACAAAAAATGATAAAATTGTATTAAAAACTAAACAGTAAATATATATAAAAAAAATATCAACAACCAAAGATTCAAAAGAACTAAATGAATTTACTGCTCTCATACTGATGTTTTATGTGTTTAGTTTCATAAATGTGAAATAGCTTGCAAAAATACTTTTAGAAAAATCTTTAAATGCTTTAAGAAAAAACCAAAATCTTATAAAATCTTTGATAATAGCAAATGAGATAAGTAGTTTTTTTCTTAATTACTCACAAGAATTTCTCATTTGCTTTAAGGTATTTGTGCATATGATATTGAACAAACTTACATGAATTTATCATTTGGTTTTATAATACTTCTATAATTTTAGTACTAATTTTGTACACACTCCATGAGGCTCTCAAAGCTCCTCTCCATGAACCTCTCTACGAAGCTCTCACTCAGACAAGTTCCCTAAAATCTCAAACAAGATAACAAAGCAAACGAAAGTTTCAGCTTCTGAGATACAAATCACTAAACATTTCTAATCGAAACTCAAAATCCAAAAAACCCTTTCTTAATTCTTTTAACCATCGACAATAACATAAGAACGGCTTGGGCCTTAATTTTTCTTCTCCTTCTTCTGTCCTTCAGCCGCTTCCTTCTTCTTCTCTTCTTCTGCAGGTTCCTTCATCCTCTTCATCTGAATTACATCATAATACTTCATACTCTCAATCTCCTTCCCATTCACAGGATATATGAATTGCTTCTCCATCATGATCATTGTCCCAATTGATTCATCATCATTGAGGAATTCATAATAGGAGCCTTCTTCAATCCCTTTCTCCACATTGTGCACTTCTTTGAACCTCAAGTTAGTGGATCCAGGAAAGAGGATCTCCAAAGAACACCTAAGCCCTGTTTGTTTGGTTACCCTGACGCGTTTTCTGGACGCAAATGCACTATGTTGTTCGTTTAGTATCAATTAAAAACATGAACAGGCATCTGCGTCCAGATGCGTTTAGAAAAGTCATTCATAAAAAAGAGAATATATGGATGCGTTTATTTGGTGTGTCTGGTTACTCTAAACTCATCCAAAAACTTATATTATTTACAGTTTTGCCATTTACTATTAAAAATAATTTAAAAATAAAAAATTAAAATTACAACAATTATCAAATTAAAAAAAAATGTTACAAAAATTAAAAATTTAAAAAAATTAATTAAAAATTTAGAAAAGTAGAAATAAAAATTTATAAAAATTATAAAATTCAGAAATTAAAAAAAAACTAAAAATTAAGAATTAAAAGATTAGAAAAATTAACAGAATAAAAAATTAGAAAATAAAAAATTGAGAAATGGAAATTTTAAAAGCTAAAATATTAGAAAAACTAAAAGAATAAAAAAAATTAAAATTTAAGAAGTAAAAAAATTAAAAAATTATAAAAGCTAAAAAAAATTAAAAATTAAAAAAAAAAAAAAAATTAAAGACTAAAAAAATTAGAAAATTTAAAAGAGAAAATTAGATCAATTAAAACATTAGAATTAGAACAACTAAGAACTAAAAATTATTTTTTAAAAAAACTTAAAAATTTAAAAAAAAAAAACGAAAAATTATTATGATAGTTAGTTGATGACATTCATCTAAAACTATAATGATGAACTATCGTAGTTTTCTTTCCTCTTTAGTTTCTTTATAGTATGAAAGTCTAAATCTTATATAAAAGTTAACTAACCTATGTTATGCATTTATAGTTTGATTTTTTACAATTCTCAAAAGAAACTTGTTCCATCTTCTTATCTCTATCTACTTCACTTTTAAATCACTTTCAGTTACTTCTAAGTCATTTATAAGTTTTTATTGCCGTCACAAGACCTTCACAGAGTTGTTTTGATTAACTCACCAGCGGCTCAATGTTTGGTTCACCAGTTCCATGGCACTCTACACAGCAACCAAAATCAACCGTCAAGTTATTGTTTCGTATAATCAAAATACTGTAATCAAAGAATACTAGCTTTCCTTCAAAACAAACCAATGATTTTCACTTAACCAGGTTCAATAAGGGACATTTACCTCTATGCACATCAATCCCCTCTACAAGTGAAAGACTAACCCATCTAACACAAAGCCCATTTAGCTATCCAAATCTACATTTAAATAGTTATAATTTACTCAATGTTCAAACTTTTATAACGTTTAAATATTTAACACATTCATACTAGGATAAACTAAATTAAACAAAATTTGAAAAATTCAAAGCTAAAATTAATTTTAAACAAAAGAAAAAATTCTAAATTGATTTCAAACTTCAGAAAACTTATATTGTATATTAATTTTTCTAAGATAAGATTTGTATAGATTGTACATAAATATACATAACTAATGAATAATGATGTAAGATATATTGTTTTTTTTTTTTGAATGAATGTGAAATTTATTCAGGTTACAATATATGCATCCTTAATTTGAATGTTTTCAAAAATATTAGAGATTACAATGCTTAAAATAGAATTATGATACTTTTTACTTAACTCCAAAATTACATGCCCCCTTGTCTAAAAATGGTATATAAATAGGATAATAGATTTTTTTTTTTTTTTTTTTTTTGTCAACTGAATAGGATAATAGATTGATGACCAGTTATAGGTACAATTGCCTAGCCCTAGGTTGTGGTGTGTAAAAAGCTAAACCACCTTGCTCGCCTAATATATTTTTTTTTGGTAAAAGGTTAAGTTTTACCCCACCGGTTTCTAGGCAGTCTATTCAAATCTCTGGTTTCATTCCGACGAGGACGCAAGACACCAAAGCATACGCGACATGGCCAACCCGGAGACGCACCGGGAGGTGAAGGTATACTAATCCGTGCTTCACTCTAATCATTAGGCGATTAGTATTTCGAGCTCAGCTTGGTTAATCGGGAAGGTCTATGGCTATGCTGGAGTGTCCTGTGCTTCTGTTGGGTCAGTCGGACGTGTTGTCCGTTTTGGGTTTAAGACCGGAGTCCGGCGATGGAGCGAGGCGACAAGGCATATCCAATGAGATCGTTCCGGCAAAGCACCGATCAGGTGAGGCTTACTAATCCGGGCTCCATTGTTACACGTTTCGATTAGTATCCTGTTTTATTTTGGGTAGTCGGAGAAAGCTCTAGATTTGCTGGTATAGCATCGCTTCTGTGGTCGGGTCAACGAAAGCCGGGAATTCTGAGCCTTTCTGAAGAAGCGCCCCCGGGTGATATTGCTATTGGGACATGTTCTACACTTCGATCAATAGAGTCTAATAGTATGGATTGACAGTGTACTTCGGAATAGGTTTTAGTCTCATCCGTGTTTAGTAGTTGCTCTCGTGTCGCATTTGGTTAATTTTAGTGGTTTAAGGGAGGACTTCACTCCGGTTTGTGGGGTGTTGTCTTTCCCGCTTGTGGTTAAAAAATGCATTGGCTCTCGATTAGGTAGTATCATATCCCACTGGACCCGCTTAGGGTTGCAGGGCGATACTAAAATCGATCCAGTGCATTAGGGTGAAAATCGTCGAGGTCAAATGACGTGGTCAAATGGCGTGTAATGACGTGTAATCCCGATTTGGTGAATGAATTAAGTTATTGTTGAGCCAAAAAAAAAAAAAGAATAAGATAACGTGAGGGCCAGCTCTTCACGTGAACCCCACGTGCCGATTTCACGCATCAGCTCTCGCTACAATTCACATTTATACACAAACGCGAATCCATGATCAGATCCAGTGTTTCGCTCCTTTCACTATTCCCATACGTATCCTACGTGTCACAATCCTATTAGTCGTACACTTTTCGTAGCCGCAAATCTAGCGATCGTAATTAACTAACTTCTTATTATTACTTCTTCAGATCTCTTTCGTCTCTTTAACTTACTCATCGTCACTTCTCAGAGAAAGATCTGAGAACAAATTTGAAAAAATGAAGCTCCAATTCTTCATTACGGCTTTGATGATAATGCTCGTACTCGTCTCCGGTGAGATTCCGACTAAATCCTCACCCGCTCCATCTCCGGATCTAGCCGTAAACGCTGCAGATTCGCCTTCAATCCACGCACCGACACCGAAACTCGAATCTCCTCCTTCTCCGGCACAATCTCCAATTGAATACTCTTCTCCTCCAGAACCGGAACCGGAAACTAAACACGCTCCTTCTCCTTCGCCTTCTCCGTCAGACTCTCCGTCGAACTCTCCGCCGATGCCGGATAATCCTCAATCTCCTTCTTCGTCTCCTTCTCCGTCTCCGTCGCCAGAAGCTAGCGATTTGAATCACAGCGACATTACAGGGGTAGAAGGTGAAAAGTCATCATCGGGAGGCGGTGGAATGAGCGGTGGGAAGAAAGCTGTTGTCGCATTTGGAGTGATCGCGGCGGTTTGTGTGGTTGGACTCGCCGGATTTGTGTACAAGAAACGACAAGATAATATTCGCAGATCTCGTTACGGTTACGCCGCCAGAGAGATTCTGTAAAGAGAGAGAGAGAGATCCGGCGAGGAGATAGGTTGATTTAATTTTTAATTTTTTTTTGTTACTTTAAATTCGAAAACATTTATTGATATTAATTTTTTTTTTTCGTTCGTATGATCCATCTTTTGAAATTTCCCGAAATCATTTTTAGTTAGTTAGAATGTTTAATAATGCATACTAATATATAAACATTTATACTAAAATAAATTATTATTGAATTCAAAATCTTAGCAAATTTGGCTTTGAGTCTAAAATTTGTCATTTTTATCAAATCTAATTTTAAATGAAACGATATCGTTTTACTTGTTCAAACAGGCTCGTTTTTGTAGAACGCAGTCGTTTTATCTACCCAAATTGCATCTTAGTCAGCCAAAGATTTGTTGGTTTTGCCCACAATGTTATAGTTTATGTAGTAAATTCAAATTGTTAACTGATTCATGTTATTATAAAGTTTTGTGTATGAATACAATAAAACAACCCAAAAATATGTTTTCTTTATATAAAGGAAAAAAAAAGGAGAATAAAAAAAAGTGAAGAAGGCAATGAGGAAAGATAAATCAAGTAAATTTACAAAACATGAGAGACAAATTAAGAGAGCCTCAAAAACATGTCCAAAAGAATCATAACAACATAAAACACAAACGCTTCTTGATAGCCAAAGGGATGAACATGAAACTATATAATTGCCATGTTTCATGTAAACAGGTCTTAGCTTTCAGCTACAGTTTGAATCCCATTAGGTTCTTCTTCCTCTTCTCTAGCTTTGCGTTTACACCAACAGTAGTATTCCGGAATAGCTCCGTCTTCTCCAGTTACCCACGGATGATCCGCCACAGCTTTCAATGTCATCCTCTCGTTTGGGTCTGCCACAAAGTGTATACCGTGAGCCACATTCATACACAGAACGCGATATATCTACAAACCGTAACTTTATTTTAACTTCAAACAACTTACCTTTGCAAAGGAGACCTTTGATCAAGTCTCTGAGATGAGGATTCAGTCCATCCGGGATTATCAACGGGTTATGAACAATCTGCAACATTGGTAAAAATAAAACTGTTTCTAGAGAGATGTTTGTAAAGGAAAAGCATTAGTGGAGAGAGAGAGCAGGAACCTTGTCATAAGTATCTTGAAGTGTATCACCCAGAAACGGGTATTGTCCTAATATCATACAATACAAAGTAACTCCCACTGCCCATGTGTCTGCAGCTCTGCCACTGTATGTTATACCTAAACAACACTCTGGAGCAGTGAAGACGGGAGTGCCGGGAGATCTACGGAGTTGATCATCATCATCCTGAATCAAATGTATAATGTTTTATCATCAGGTCACATTACACATTTAAAGAAATTAATCGATAAGAAAAAAAAAAATACTAGAGTTGGGATTTTTCAGTACCTTGAATGCTTGGCTGACACTGAAGTCTCCTATTTTCACTGTCCCAGTACTAGTAACCAGTAAATTGTCGGGTTTGATGTCCCCATGAATCACATTCTGTTTTATCCAAACGACAAAGAGAAAATCATGAGTCTATCATACAAACTTCAGCAGTGGATGAAGAAGCATTAGACAGTGTAGATCATACATGAGCATGAAGGTACATGAGGCCAGCAACTACATCGCGCAAGTACTTTCTAGCAGTATCTTCTCCGAGAACATCCGGTGGTCCAGAACCATCATAGGCCCATTTTCCATCAACATATTCGAGAACTAGACAAGAAACAATACGGCATTAGATGAGAGAAACTTCACCAAAGCGAAAGACTTAAGAGGTAATAATATACAGAGAAAAAGGGAAAGAAATACCCATGTAAAAATCATCAAACTCAGGGTCGTCAATCACCTCAATGAGATTAACGATATTAGGATGCTCCAGGACTTTCATAATCATAACCTATAATGATGACATACAAAAACATGAACGTAAGTTTTCGGAAATGAAACACATTACACAAGTCTTTCGGTATCATGATACCTCACGAAGAACATCCCCCATAGCAGTTTCTGAAGGTGCAACCCGTAGCCTTAATAAATGAGACTTGTGAAAAGCCTGGTAATCCAAATATACAATCATCACTTATGTGATCAACAAAAGAAATACTTATAGAATCTGCCCTATGGTGATCAATTTCCGATGAACAGTGTCATAAAAGACCAGCAAAACAAAATAATGCTTTCAAGTGGAGCGGTGGAAATGAAAACTAGAGCATACCTTAATGGCATAATGCTTGTCATCAACAGTGCTGCGATATAGAACCTGTTTATACATACAAACAACAAAATGTTATGGAATCTATAATCCTTGTTTATCTAAAAGACCATGTAGCATTAAAATTTGATTTCACACTTACCACTTTCCCATAACTACCAGATCCAATTTTACGCTCACGAACAAACTCATTTATTGTCTTATTCCCATCTTCATCCTGGAAATCAAATAAGAAACAAACTGGTATAAGAACACCATTCCACAAATCACATTAGACATGGACACAAGAAGTCACATACCTCTCCGCGTATAAGTTTATTAGTCTCCTTCACTGGAAACTGCCTGCAAATTAGTCCATTTTGTAGTTTATATTTCAATATATCTTCAGATCGTTTGGAACGGCTCTGCTCCTCTACTTCCTCTTCTTCTTCTTCATCATCTCCTCCCGGATCGCTGGTTACATCACCATCATGGGAATATGTATCATCATCCTCAACTGGATTTGGTGATTGTCTTGATCTCTCATTGCAACCAAAGCACCCAAAACAACCCATCGCATGGGCAAATGAAAAACTATCACGAAACATTATCTACTCGAAAACTTATGAAAATCTCAAGTGGCTAACGCTAACAAATTCCAAAACCTGTAAGAAACATTGAAGCCATAATCAAAAACTTGACTCAAGAGTGCCAAATCTACTTCCTTAAAGATCAAAACAATAACCAAAATCAAAACCTTACTCTGCAAAAAAGAGGGCTTCAAAGCCCGGTAAGCTTCGTTATTCCAAAGGATGCCATTCAGCAAGATGAATAAAACAACTTGAGATATCAAAACCACTACAACTGAAACACAACATCTCTAATCTCCACTTTATAATATATATTGATCACAACTCTTATCCCCACAATCAATTTCTCTTGTGGTGTATAAGAATTAGCTTCAATAAACCATCAATAAAGTCAATATGAACTCCAAGCTTCTGCAAAAAAAAAAGTCAACAAACAAGAATCAAAATTACATCAAAAACCACAATTTGAGGTAAAATATCTAATTTTTGGAGAAAGGTATAAACTTTTCCCAACCCATATGACTAATTCCTTAACATTTCCATCGAAATTAACATTTCTATACAAAACCCTCACAAATCGATAAACATAAAAAGACGAGACCTTTAAGAAACCAAATAATCGAAGGTACAAATTGAAAAGCTTACATTGAAATTGATTCAGAATTCGAATTAGAAATCAACAAAAGGACATGAAGAAAAAGAGAAGAAGGGATTTGCCGGAAGCTAGGGCTTAGAGACGTCGTCCGTGAGAATTGACACCAACGGGATTTGTATTATTATTGTGTAGTTTTTTTTTTTTTATTGACAAATTATTTTTGTTGTTTTTTTTTTAAATTACAAAAGAAAAAAAAACAGTTAAAAAGACAGCTAATGTGAGTTCGTCCCTTCTAAAAAAATATAATAACTATTTTTTTTTCTTCCACTTATTCATTATTTTTTTTTATATATTTTCTATGGCTCTAATTAAAAATTTGTAAACTGATTGTATAACAAAAAACACATTTTCTAGCTAAGCCATGTTTATTTTGCCTTCCATGTAGTTTATGTTTTAATTTTAAAACACATATTTTTATTTAATTATAAAAATTTAAAGAATCCGGTTCAACAACCAACCTAATGATGATGTTAAGTCGGTGTCCGGTGTAGTTTTTTAAACAAATTAATCAAAGTTATCAAAACATATGTAAACAATCCAAAAATTGATAGCATTACATAGTTTAATAAGATTGTTTACCGAAATAACCAGCCATACAAGAGTTATAAATGCTAAGAATATTATTTTTTTGAGATAAGTAAAATATTATACAAACTTTTAACGAGTGGAAATATGCAAAGAACATGGACGACGATCATATTAGTTTGGTAATTGTATTGTCAATATCTATCCAAACAAAGGAAAAGGAGAAAGAAAATGATCTTCCCTTTGCTCCATCGACGACACTAGCATCTCAATCAGAAAATGGAAGTTGGTGGCGCTTTGGCTGATGTTTTGATAGAGCATGTGCTAATTGTCTTTAATTGAAAGGACAAAGAGGTTTACTTCTGAATCATGGAAGCTAGGAACATGAATATTGGCCAACGAAGTGAAGAGGGTTAAGTTTTTGAGAGGCAAAGCCTAAACTCATGTTGGGGGAAAGTGATTCTAAAATGAATTAGTGAGATTCACTTCAGATTGAGTAGTATTGGCTTATTGCCTACGCCTATATGTTGTTTTGTCGACGTAAAAACAATATCAAATTGTACAAAAGCAGTGAAGCACTTTCAAATTAAACGGATAACTTAAAACACTGCGTCATCCTACTCAATATTTTTAAGAATTTTATTTTATGAATCTGAAACTTAAAATTTTGATTTCTCTATTATAAAAAATTTCTAAGAATATTTTAAGAAACTTTTAAGTGTTATTTTAAAGAATTTTGTAGATTTTGTAAAACAATATTTGGTAAGAATTTAAGAGTTTTTTTTAGTTTTTTTTTTATCAAATTTGTTTATTTTATTAGTTAAATATTATTATAATTTTTAAATGGATAAGAAATGTTACTTTTTGTCAACTTGTGAGAGTTAAATGGGTATACTTGAAAGTTTTGTATTATAACAAAAGATAATATTAGTTCATGTATTTTCTTACGCATCTGAAAATTTTATGCATTTTACATGAATATATGAATTGTTGGTTATTTATAGAACTTTCTGAGAAGGAAAACACCAAAAATATGGTGTTACAAAATGCTACAGAATTCTGATATGTAAAATGTTTTAAATTGTAAATTAGGAATTTTTTTTTGACATTTTTAATTTATAGATGAAATATAAATACAAAAATAAATACCAACAAATTTATCTCCAAGATTAAAATATTTCTCCAAATTATCTGTTTTTGATCATATTTATAATGTATAAATCCATGTAGTAAATGAAAAAAAAGAAGAAGAAGAAAAGAATCCATGTAGTAAATGATAGGGTGCTTAACTAGTTAATGTATAGTCAGACTTGATTAGTATTTGTGTGTTACTAAGTTTAGTTATTGTAATTGATAAACAAGATTGAGTTCCCATATATTAAAATTTTGAGTCATTATATTTGAATAATTTTTAGATTTCTTTCAATTTTTCTCTGAAGGTAAGATATACAGTATGAGTAAGAAACAAATAAAGAACATTAGATTTCCTACCCAAATAACCAACCATATAAGAATTATATAAATACACAGTGACAATTTTTTATTTTCTGAGATAAGAACAAAGTTATACAAACACTAAATAACGAGAGGAATCATGCAAAGAATGTGGGCGTCGACGATCATGTTAGGTTTGATAATTGTACTATCAATATCTATACAAACAAAGGGTAAGGAGAAAGAAAATGATCTTGCCCGTGCTCCATCATCGACACTAGCACCTCAAGCAGAAGACGGATTATTACCTAATCCTGTATCTTGTCTGTCCGACGTAAACACAATTCCAAATTGTGTAAACGCAGTGAAGCACTTCAAACTCAAAAATGTCACAAAAAAATGTTGTACCATAGTACTAAGTCTTCCGGAAGATTGTTTTGGATATTTGTTCCCTATACGTTGGTTCTATCGTATTATGCTTAAGATTACTTGCAAAATACTAGGTCACACTTAAAAATTTTGTATTTTTGCCTTAATCAATATCAACAATATGTACCAATAAAGTTTTGTATACTATTTCATAAGATGATTTACGAAATAGTTCATAAAAAGATTATCTATGAAATAGATATATTTTTTAATTTATGAAATAGATATTTATTTTTTTTAACTTTTTGTGATGATATTATGCATAATTCATCGACAACTTTTATAAGTTTGGTTGACTGATCTATGGTTTTATCCAGAGCCGCTTCAAAAACTATAAAATATATTGAGCCTGAGCATTTGGTCAAGAAGAGCATGTTTTAGGATTTAAGGATTTGGAAGATCTTATATTGTGAATAGACTTTATTTTATAAATTAAAGACTGCCATGTTTTAACAAGCTGACATTTTTTTAATTATTTCATCGAAGAAGAGCATGTTTAGGGTTTGGAATATCATATATTGTGAAGAAGTATGAAGATTATACCTTGTTTCAATAAGAAGTCATTATTAAAAAAAAAAGTTTTATTTTGTGAAGAAAGCATTATTTTTTATAATAAAGACATTGTTTGCGAAGAGCCATTCGGGTAAATCGGTAGTAGACATGTAGGTACCATTCGGTATTTTTCAATAAGTTCGGTTCGGTTCGGTTAGTAACTTGTCGGGTTCGGATTGGTTCTTTACTCTAAGGCGGTGTTATTGGTTTGTGATTTAAATAGAGTTTTGATGACTTTAATAAAATCATATATATAGAAAGTAAATAAGTGAATGATTTAGAAGAATTGTTAGAGAGTTTTCTATAGTTTTGTGGATTAGTTTTTCTATAATCTTGTAGAGTCTCCCAAACAATCTCAATATTTTAGCATACTTTCCATGACTTTATTTTGTAAAGAAACGTGTTTAAAATCATAAACCAATAACACAATAATTGAATTCATTAACAATCATAGATTGTCATAGATTGTTTTGTTTTAGTTAAATAACACAAAACTTTTAATGACTTTATAAAACTTTTAATCCAATAACACAATATTCATTAAGATTTTAAATGTCTTTTTACAAATCACAAACTAATGACACCAAACTTTAAGAGAGTTTAACAAAATCTTGATTGAATAACAAGAGATTCTACACAACAATTAAAGTCATTAAAACTCTATTTAAATCACAAACCAATAACACCCCCTAAATCAAAATCCGAATTGTACCGAATTTTTTTCGGATTATTGCCGGTTCTGTTAATTTTTGTAACCAAAGTACCTAAATAACCGATTTAAACCCGAAATAACCGAGTCAAATAAAAAATAACCGAGTAAATAACCAAAACAAACCGATTAATAATCAAAACAATAACTTAAAAGTAACCTCGCCGTCGACGGTTCCGCATTGGAAACAGGAGAAGCGGAGCTCGTGGTGTTAATGTCAAAAACTTCAAAGCAAAACAACAAACTGTCTTTTCTCATGAGAGAAGGAAACGTGATGTAAAGGTGAGGATTTCAATGTTACCATACTGAGATCAAAGGAATGTCAAAATCGAATTCAACATCTTATGATAATTCACTTATCTGCAAATACAAAAAAAATACAAAAAACCTCAATCCATACAAGCTACATGAAAACGAGACGAAGGAGAAGACATATATCCACATACATCAGTTTTGTGAAATCACGAGCATCCTTCCGCCATAGCTTCTGGGAAGAAGAGGCTGCGCAAGGAAGAAGAGGTTAGATGTATAGCGAAACTTGGGTTTCAAACCCTATTAAAGTATTGGGTCTAAAGGGTCTATGTTTTTGCTTAGAGGAAAATCGGGTATAATGGATACCCAATGTAACTTATGGATAAACCCGCTCCGAACCGAGATCCATTTGACCTGGGCCTCGAAGCCCATTCGGTGATTTCAGCAGAACCGCGGTAGAACCGATACTGCCTTAACCGGATGCCAACCGGAGCGGTTCTTCGGTACCGGGTATTATGCCCAGGGCTAACTTTATTCATGAAGACTATCTTGTTTTATAAAGAAAATTATCTTTTTGTAAAAAAAAAAACTGTATTTTACAAAGATTATAATTTTAAGAAAACCTTATTTTTATATTTTATGTAGAAAATTCTATTTTGTGAAGAAAATTTTATATTATGAAGAATACCTTTGATTTTTTTGTAACGATATCTTATTTTTGTGATGGAAAGTTGTTTTATGAATATATTATTTTGTTAAAAAATCTTAATAAATACACCTTATTTTTGAGAATCCATTAATGTATGTCATGTTCTTCTGCAATATTTGGCTACTAACAAAATCTGCCAAAATAGACAAGTTTGCTTTGTTATCATGCAAAGTTTGAAAATTCTGTCATCCAAAAACGTTTTAAGCATCGGAAAACTTAGTTTTGTGAAGTAAAACTTTTCAATATACAAAGATTGTATCAGTAAAGTAGATTTTTTTTAAATGCTATTTTTGGAAAGTAAATTTCCTTTACTTGAAGCATATTTTATACAATCCATAAGTTGTTTGTACGCTACTATGGTGCAAATAATAAGAAATAGTGACATTTTTTGTAACATGTTTTTTTTTCAAAGCATAAAAAAGTAATAATGAAACAAAAAGATAAAAGACAAGTTTTGTAACTAAAATTTTTATGATGTATCAAAACTTCTTAAAATATTGTTTATGGGTCCATTTTAGTTCATCACACCCTTAATATCAAGATAATATATTTTTCTAAATTAGGTGTTTTTCATATTTATAATGTTACCTTGTACTTGTAATAGATAAAAGGCATTGTTTGAATTATAAACTTTGAGTATTATTAAGTACAGTTATTTGTAAATTTATAACGTAACTAATGTAAAAAGAATTCAGTTCCTCAATATTAAAAATTTGGGTAAGCGAAGTTTTAATGTGAGGACAAGCATGTATTTAAATATAGTGAATAAACATAGATTGCCTTTTCAAAAAGAGAAAAAAAGAAAAGAAAAGAAAAGAAAAACAATGTAGCTATAAAGGATTATTAATAGCTAGCTATCAACTGTTTTTTTTTTTCTTTTTTGAGATAAAAAACAAACTATACACAAATTATCATCAAACATCGAACAAAAACATGCAAAGAATGCCGGCGATGATCACGATAGTTTTGATTATCATGCAATCAATATTTCTACAAACAAAAGGAAATGATGATCTTGCACCACCTCCTGCAGCATCGGCACCAGGACCTCAATCAGACAACCCATTATTGCCTTGGCCAATATCTTGTCTGCATGACGTGAGAAAGATTCCGAATTGTGTAAACGCAGTGAAGCACTTCAAACTCAAAAATGTCACAAAAAGGTGTTGTGCCATCCTACTAAGTCTCCCGGAAGATTGTTTTGGATATTTGTTCCCTATACGTTGGATCTATCGTTTTACGCTTAAGGTTACTTGCAAAATACTAGGTCACACTTGATAAAATTTTTGTATTTTTTGCCTTAATCAATATCAACAATATGAACCAATAAACTTTTGTTTACTATTTCATAAGATGATTTACAAAATAGTTCATTAAAAAAGATTATTTAAGAAGTAAATATACTTTTTTAATTTATGAAATATATATATTTTCTAACTTTTATGATGATATTATACATAATTCATCGACAACTTTTATAAGTTTGGTTGACCGATCTATGGTTTTATCCCGAGCCCCTTCAAACTAGAAAATATATTGAGCCTAAGCATTTTGGGCAAAAAGAGCATGTTTAGGATTTAGGATTTGGAAGATCTTATATTGTGAATAGACTTTATTTTATAAATTAAAGACTACCATGTTTTAACAAGTAGACATATTTTTCACTACTTTATCGAAGAAGAGCATGTTTAGGGTTTGAGAATATCTTATATTGTCACTACAAAAAAAAGGGTAGATTATATCACTTATTTTGAATATTTACATCATTTATAAATGATGTTAACACATTTTACATCATTTAAGTAAGTGACACTGAATTTGATGATGCAAATAATTTACATCAGTTTATTAACAACTGATGAAGAGTTATGAAGACTATATACATTGTTTCAATAAATAGACATTATTAAAAAAAAATTTTATTTTGTGAAGAAAGCCTGATTTTTTAATAAAGACATTGTTTGCGAAGAATATCTTATTTTATGAAGACTATCTTGTTTTATAAAGATTATTTTTTTTGTAAAAAAACTTTATTTTACAAAGAGTTCCTTATTTTTTGAAGACTATTATTTTAAGAAAACCTTATTTTATGTAGAAATTTTTTATCTTGTGAAGAAATCTTTATATTCTGAAGAATACCTTTAATTTGTTTGTAACGATATATTATTTTTTGTGATGAAAAGTTGTTTTATGAATATATTATTTTGTGAAAAACCTTACTAAAGACACCTTATATATTATTGAGAGTCTATTTAATGTATGTCATGTTCTTCTGCGATATCTGGCTTACTGCCTACGAACAAAATCTGCCAAAATAGACAAAGTTTGGTTTGTTATCATGCAAAGTTTGGAAATACTGTCACTCAGAAACGTTTTTAGCATAGGAAAACTTGTATCTCTCAAGAAAAATTTTGTTTTGCGAAGTAACCTTTTCAATATATATACAAAGAATATTGTATCAGTAAAGTAGATTTTTTAAAGGCTATTTTTGGAAAGTAGATTTCCTTTACTTGAAGCATATTTTATACAAATTATACTTGTTTGTACTCACTATTACGGTGCAAATAATAAGAAAATAGTGACATTTTTTGAAACATTATATTTTTTTTCAAAGCATATAAAGTAATATTGACACAAAAAATAAAAAACAAATTTGGTAACTAAAGAAATTTATGATGTTTTGACAAAAAATAAAAATTATGATGTACTTTTTTGAAATTAATTTTTTTTATGGTCCGTTATAGTTCATTTCATTCCCTTAATATCAAGATAATATACTTTTCTAAATTAGATTTTTTTCAAATCTATAATGTTACCTTTTAGTTGTACTGTATTAAATAAAAGGGCACTACGTTAACGTCGCTTGAATAATAAAGTTTGAGTATTATTAAGTATAGTTATTGTAAATTTGTAGTTTATGTAAAAAGAATTCGGTTCCTCTATATTTAAAACTTTTTAGTAAGTAAAGTTTTTTTAAATATATATTAATGTGACTATGTGAGGACAACTATTTGAAGCATGTACTTAAATATAGTGAATAAACATAGATTGTCTTTTCAAAAAAGAGAAAAAAAAAAAGAAAAAAAAGAAAAACAATGTAGCTAGCTATAGAAGATTATTAATACTAAGGAACAACTATTTCTTTTTCTTTTTCTTGAGATGAAAAACAAACATCAAACATCGAACGGAAACATGCAAAGAATGCCAGCGATGATCATGATAGTTTTGATTATCATGCAATCAATAATATTTCTACAAACAAAAGGAAATGATCTTGCACCACCTCCTGCAGCATCGGCACCAGGACCTCAATCAGACAACCCATTATTGCCTTGGCCAATATCTTGTCTGCATGATGTGAGAACGATTCCAAATTGTGTAAATGCAGTGAAGCACTTCCAATTCAAAGAGGTCACAGAGAAGTGTTACGTTGCACCATTCTACTGAATCTTCCCAAAGATTGTTTCGGGTATTTGTTTCCTATTCATTATGTCTACCATTTTCTTCTTAAGGCTGCTTGCAAACTAATTCGCCATTGATAAGTTATTGTAATATTTTCTTAAATCAATGTCGACAATCAGCACTAATAATATTTATAGAAAAATCTATGTTATTTATGGAATATTTTACAACATGCATGACTTGTGACTTGTAAGATAGAATTTTTATCTTACTATGGCTACACAGTGCAAAATTTTCCATTTTAAAATCTTCCACAATATCTTTTTTTCTCTTAATTTGAATTTTTTTTTTGTCTTAAAGGAATAATGAATAATGAGTAAGAACAAAGTATCGGCGTTTTACAAGCAAAAAAAAAAAAAAAGAGTAAGAACCTCAGAGTTTCCCTATCAATGGGTTTCAACCCAATATCTCACAAAAGTTTTTTATAAAAAATCAAAAAGTTGATGAGAGAGAGATCCCTGTATTATATTTGACACTTTAGATCATCTTCAACAGAGGTGTTTAGCAGATTCTTTTTATTAAAATAATAATAAATGTGAAAAAAGTATGAGAAAAAAAGAGCATCTTTTCTCCTTTGAGCAACTTAAGGCACGTTTCTCACCAGTTGTCAATCATTTATTGTTTCATTTATGAGTAATATTTGGGTTCACTCGTAGGGGTGAACCTCTTTATTCACCTTCAATTAGCTTAACCAATAAAAATATAGTAATATGCCACATCATGATATATTTTAAAAATAAATCAAAATTAAAATTATAAAAACAAAATGGATTATGGAAACAAAATCTGTATACATATAACAACTTTTTAACAAACCCAAACCGACATATAATTTGGTTTTAGTTATATCATCTAAACTCTAACCACTTCTTTATAAACCCAAACCGACATATGATTTCGTTTTAATTGTAAAATCTAAACCCTAACCACTCTTTTATAAACCCAAACCGACATATGACTTCGTTTTAATTGTAAAATCTAAACCCTAACCACTCATTTATAAACCCAAACCGATATATAATTTTGTTTTAATTATAAAATCAAAACCCTAACCACTCCTTTATAAACTCAAACCGACATATAATTTCGTAAAAATTGTAAAATCTAAATCCTAACCACTCCTTTATAAACCCAAACCGACATATAATTTCATTTTAATTGTAAAATCTAAACCCTAATTCTCGTTTATAAACCCAAACCGACATATAACCTCGTTTAATTGTAAAGTCTAAACCAAGCCGATAATTAACTTTCTTAAATTAAAAGTATAAATCATTTGTTTCCTTGATTTGTTTCGTTTTTTCAAATTTATTTTTGATTATTTTTTAAATATTATATTATGTGGTAAATTCTCATTGGTTTTAAAAAGAGAGGTGAATAAAGGGGTTCACCCCTAGGAGTGAACCCAAGTATTTTTCTTCATTTATTCAAAAAAATAAAAAAAATATTTAATTAAAATCTGCTTTTTTAATTATTTTTTGAGAAACTTTGAACATCTATGCCGTCTCTTTTAGAACTTTTTTTAGATACTGCATTCAATGTCATTTTGTAAAATAATTTAGATATTTTAAACCAAAATATATAATTCAATAATATTAAAATACTAATATAATTCTTTTGAGATATTCCTTTTAGTTTCTATTTTTTTTTTTTTTTTTTGTTATAAATGATGGAGTATCTCGTAAGGTCGGCACCATGACTCCAATCTCCTCTTTCTTAACAACAAGTCCCTCTTCTCTATAAATTAAATTCTTAATGGCATAAATTAAAGTCAATAAACCAAGATACACCCGCTTTTGTATACCTTAAATTGGCTGACTATATACAGGAAAGCGAGTAAATATATGGCTTAATTTCTAGCACCATTGGTATGCTTCCGTTCATGATGCAATAATACAAAACCAAGAAAACATGTCACGAGCCATTCAATAATTTGGCAACATGACACAACGAGAAGATTTATCTGATGTTCAACGATATTGCTCAAGTGCGGTTTATATATTTCACATTTTCTCTAACTTCTCTCAAAAACACCACCATGTTCTTCACCTCCGATGTGAACCATCCCTGGTTAATGGTGATTCTTTTTCAGAGTTAATTTGTTTTTGCTTTCACTATATTTTCAACCTAAAATCCTTTTCATCTTCACTATATATCTATTTCTTCTCTGTGAGTTACAACTTCTTGTAGTAGTTATCAACAAAAGGAACCGCCATGAATCTCCCTAGATCCACCGTGAACCCGCTAAAATACCTTTTTCATATTTTGGTCTTTTAATCTCTTGACACATTTTCAATGTTGACATTTCACTCTTTCCTTTTCCTCTTGTTTACATGTTCACAAGTTATATAGGCTGCTAAAAGTTTATCCTTTGTAAGAAAATTCTAACTATTGGACTCTGTGATATCTGGCATCTCCAACTTTTGGTCCAATTCCTTCATATTGCCTTATATTTTGACGGAAACTAGTGCATACCTCTGCCAATATTGGAACCTCAAATTTTCCTACCGTGTCACCTAAATACTAGGCCTAGAGACGTTTGTGAAACAGAGCGTCTAATCTTTCGAGAATATCACAACCTTTCAATTTCGCCTAGGTGAAAAATTCGGTTATATATACACTTATACGGTATCAAATCGAATGGCTTGATAATTTTACTTTTAGCTGGTTGATGATTTTGGAAATTGTTGGTTGTTCAGTCAATATGCGTAATTGGGCTACTTAGAAAATTGTGCCTAATGGACTTCCGTACGTAATTTTAAATAGAAAACTTACTTTAGAAAATGACAGAAAATCAAGGATTTTATTTCATCAATAACAATTAACAAGTATTAAAAGTTTAACCTTTTTACGGGGAAAAAACAAAAAGTAACAACTACTTTAAGTTTACATAAACCTACGTACACACTTTTCATCGTTTCTTTTACGGTCTTTCAAAATTTAAGCATGAAATAATTACATGAAAAAAAGAAGAAGAAGAAGAAAAAGACATAGCGTATGCTTTGGTGTGCATGCATGCAGGAGTGGACCCGAATAGCTCCCCATCTTCATCAACCGAGTGGACCCATTGAGAGCAGCACCGAGTTGACTCAGAGATTCTCTCCGAGTCAAAGTCTCGATGTTCTTCGCCGTGCTCGTCACTTGGATTACAAAGTTTACGTTTCTGCATTTAGATAATATATCATAAAACAGAGGAAATTGCCTTTTTCTTTAAATTCATACATATATGTAACATAATGTAATATTGGTAAAGATCTCATGCAAATCTTAGAAGTTGCTAGTTAGAGTAATGCTTAGAAGAAAACCATATTAAATGCTCTGATCTCTGATCTGGCGGCCAGAAGGGATGTACGGGTCTAGACCCACAATTTCTTGCTAAGTCAAAAAAAAAAACATAATGAGATATTTACCTTTAATCATATACATGAACAACGATGTGTTTTAACCAGATTACTGGTTCATGTCACCGGTTGGTGTGGTGGCCGAGGGAGACGAGTCGGGAAGATTATGGTTGGCCATGAATAAAGGCCAAGTACGTTGTTGACTTCCCACACCAAGAAAGTCTCTAGTGAAGCCTCTTCCATCAACTTCTTTAGTTTTGGTATTCTCCGTTTGTTTGTTGTTGAAGATGGAAGTGGGCATTAGACCAAAACTCGCACTATTGTTTGAGCTTGATGATGATCTCTTTGAACCCATTTGAGCTGCCTTTTGTAGCAATGCCGTGGCTGACATTGATGCTATATGTCCAGCGTTTTGGTTATAGTTATCAGTGTTGTTGCGTGCTTCCGAAGAGAACAAAGAACCACTAATCACTCCTTTTTTGATCTCATGTTCTTCTTCATTCTTGGAGATTCCTCTTTGGAGAATGTTGTTATTGTTGTTTTCGTTGAGAAGCCATTGATGAGATGATTGTCCTTGTAAATGCCATAGATTTTGAAGCGAATCTGATGCACTACGAGGTGATGGAGAGGCAAAAACATTGGTTGGTAATGGAAGCTGGTTTGTGAAGGTTTGTCCCAAGAAGGCAATGTTGTTATTGCGATTGAAACCAGGTTGATCCAATTGAGAAGATGTAGTATTAAGTTGATGACTTGGATTGATGTTTCCAGCTGGTGGAACTGGGACAAATCTAGCACTCTCTTCAGCTAAGGCGTCACAAAATGCTCTATGTGTGATGAAACTATCTTTCCTGTTCCAATTCATATATACATCAAAAGAAACTAATTCAATAACGTTACATACATATTCATACATATTGATTTTGTTGATGTCAATAAACAGATTTGTTCTTTTCTATCTTTTTTCTGGCATGAACCAATGTAAACGATTTACAAAATTGTAATTCCTAAAATTTTTCATTTTAACGAAATATTTACATTTAAAAAAAAAACATATATATAACCAGAGATCTTGATTCCAATTAAAACTAGTTGGTTGCTTTTCATTAATTTAAATTTTGCTCTTTAATAAAAATAAATTATACTTTAAAAATGGTTTTGTAATATACCTGGAAAAGAGGGTACCACAGTCACATCTGTATTCTCTAGTACCACAAATCTTGCTATGAGCTTTCCAATCGGACATGACAGCATACTTTTTGGAACACTTATCACATTTCCACTTCTTCTCACCATGTTTCCTGCTAAAATGCTTCTTGATTCCAGTTAAGTCACCGAGGGCTCGGGCCGGGTCATGGTGTACACAGCTTTTCTCGGGACATATGTACACTTTCTTCTTCACTTGCTCCTTGTTCGCCCTTTGCTTTAGCTTCCATGGAAGGTTATGTCCTCTCCGGTGAAGCTGAAGGTTCTGGTCTCTTTTAAACCCTTTGTTACAGATCTCACATATGAACCGGTTCGTCGCCATGAGAGAGTTTGGCGATAGAGCGATGACTTCTGCATCTGGATCTGTTTTTTATTTTATTTAATTTACCAATTCAAAAAACCAAGAATTAATATATATGGAAACATGATAAGACAAGAAGGATCTAAAATTGGAACAAATAGTATTATACATGTTCTTGATTGCAACACAAAAGAATATATATATCAAGAAACCATATATATATTAAAAGTCTAAGATTTGGATTGAGTGTGTATATATACATGCCTGGATTTCCCGGGAGATTTCGCTTCTTCTTGGCTGAGTTTGAGGAGGTAGGATTAGGGTTAGGGTTGGGATTTGGAGTGATGTGTTCTTGGTGGAGGACATAGCTGGGAAATGAGAGGTGATGATGATCATCTGGCATCATCATGTTGGTGATGGTTTAGTTGAAAGAGAGAGAGAAAGAGAGAAAGTTTCGAAGTAAGAAGACAAAACAGGTGGACAGAGGTATATACAGAAACACTCTTTAATTTGTCATACAGTTCTCTACAAATCAAGTAAAAATATGAGAGCAAGAAGACAGAGAGAGTTATGAAGAATAAATCAAGTAAGAATGTAACTAATTATATAATTTCTATTATGATATATAGAGAAAATAAAAAATATACACCTAATTTACAGAAATATATTAATCTAGAACATTATTTATATTTTTATTTTATTTTGAAGCTCAAAATATTATATATTTAATTTTGTTAGCTGACTATTTTATATACGGCTATAGCGTACAAAGAAGACAAGAAGTTTAATTATTGTTTTGAAAATTTAGCATATAAGAATTTGGACTTTAGATAACAGCCATCATTTCTAATATATCTAGAATTTTTATTTCAATTAATTGACGAATGTTTTTACACTTGTTTTTCTTGATTTTAAATCCCACAAGACTTATAGAGAAGTAAGCGCAAGATATTTTTATATGTATGATGACTTGAAAAAAGGGATGCCATTTTTTTCCAAGAAAGTTTCAAAAAGAATTTTGTTTTTTTTTTTTTGGGTCGTCGGTACAATTTTTAATATCATATAATTTTGTTTTATTATTGGTGATAGTAAGCTTTTGGACACATGCAAAGGATCCTGTAGCATAAAACCAAAAAGAAAGCTGGCGAAGAGGGAATCTCTCTCTCTTCACACACGACTGTTTCTTCTTACAAGTCGGTCAGCGATAGACTCAAACTGGACCACTGTCTCTATAGTCTCATCTACATAACGTAAGTGTATATACATACTCAAGTCAAGTGTACGTACAATTTACAAATATATAAATAAATACAGGGTGCGGTGTATAATTTTATGTATATACATACTCAAGTCAAGTGTACCCATCTTTAAACTTCATGACATTTCTAATTTTCTAGACTTTGGATATTTTGGAATCTCATTTTATCCCATATACTACGGTGAATTCATTTATATAAATAACAAATCAGTTTAATAAGTATTATATAAAAACCGATAGCTAGCTACTAAAATCAAATAAGATTTTTTTTTTTTTTGTTGGAGGGTACTTTTTTAAGAAAACTTTTCTTATACGTTTTTATTTTAATTACTACTCCGGAGAACCATTTTAGTTAACAATTTTAATGTCCTAACTATATAATTAAGAGTTCTTTAGTTAATGTTCTTCTTAAAAAAAAACAATTCCATTTAACTAATTACGTACGGTGTGTTTTTACCTTAGTTAGATAAATTCTTTTACATTCTGGTCTCCCGTAAGAGGATATCATGAGATTTAGATCCATTACTTCTTGACTAACCAATAGAAAAATTCTTTTAATTATTTTTTATTTAAACTTTTTAGGTAATTATATGAGATCAATTTCATAATTCTTTATTTTATCTAGAGTCTCTAAGAACCTAGGTAAGTTGGTGATCTTAAATCCTAAAACCTTCTTGGATAAGAAAGATTAAAATCCAAAGAAGTGTTGTAGAGTTCTAAAATAGACCTAAAAGTCGACAAGGTATGGTTGGGTCCCATAGAAAAAGGAGATAGATCTCATCTGATTGTTCAGACAAAGAGATGACTGTTCTCTTTCTCTGCCCATTTTACTGTAGTTTTCATTTAGAAAACCAGAAATGATTTGAGCAATTTGAATAGAGATAATGTTGTACCAAAAGCAAAAATGAATTCGTAGAGATTGTTAATGATCATGTAAGTGTTCTTTGTCTGCAAGTTGATTATCAAGAAAAATAGAAGTTGACCAATGACCATATATCACTAATAGGTTAGGATGAATGGTGATGTAATATCTAAGAAAAGTCCATTAATTCTGCTAACCAAAATAATTTTTGGATTTTGTTTGTCTTTTCTTGGAAAAATACAAACCACAATAGTAACAAACAGATCTTAAAACTTATATGTCTACTTTGTTTAAATTGTTTGTCAAGGCACTATAATGTTCAAAGTGTCCGACCAAAATGATATTAGCTTGGGAGTTAACTAGTTTGTCTTGGGCTTTTCAAACATTTGTAGAATAATAGCTGATTTATTTTTTAAATTAAAATTCCATTGCAATATATTTTTATTTAATTTATGGAAATATCATTCACTGTGGTGGGCTTAATATGATTGGTACGTGACCCATTAAGAGGTTGAATATGTGACTAATAGACAAGTTGTGGTCGGTGAGGAGCAAACCGATAGGCGTCTTTACTCTGCTATCGGCTCAGCCATCCTTTCCAAGTTCGCTCGATTAGAAAAACTTGCATGTATCTATTAGACCGAGATCTACAGCTGCGACTGCTACGGTTACAACGATGTCGGTGAAGATCCATGGAGCTCTATCTTAGATCGAATAAGTTGGAAGACTTTTACCAAAAAAAAAAAAGTTGGAAGACCACCTCTTTTTTTTTTGTCAACAACATATATTGATTGGCTTATAAAAGCCAATGAGACGGAACATCGTTTACATAAGTAACATATTGCGGGGAGGTACGAACATGTCGTGCCAAATTGTCCGCTTGTACATTCATGTTCCTAGGGATATGGGAGATCGAAAAGGATAGAAATTCTTCCCTGTCGCTCGCGATTGCTTCTAGGTAGACTGAGAACGCCGGCCATTCAGAGGGAGAAGACACCATCTTCACCAAGTCCGAACAATCCGTTAGGAAAGATACATGGTCATTGTCTGCACCAATCATGCATCTCATCGCCCACACCAGTGCCTCTACCTCCGCGTGGAGAGGAGATAGACTTCGTCGTAGGTTTGCCGCCCCCATGGTTGGTGATCCATCATATTGTGTACAATACCAGCCAATACCTGCAAGTTCATCGGTCTCTTTCCACGAGCCATCCACAAAGCATCTATAACCCGAAAACCTGTCCGGAAGAGGGTTGGCTTGTGGCCTAGGACAGTGTAATAAGCCCGGAGTAACCGGGTTTGTACACTCCTCCTCCACCTGAGCCTGAGTCCATGCTAGTGCTTCCGCATCAGCCAACCGTATTACATCCTGAGGATTCTCATCCAAATTCTCGAAAACTTTAGCGTTCCTCGCCTTCCATATATACCATAATACCCAAGGGAAGGAGTTACTTTGGGCCTGTGATGGTTGTCTCCAAAACAGGTAATCGAAATTTGTAAACAAAGAGGGTGTCGGGAATAAGTGTGAGCCTGACGGTACCTGAGACAGAGCCCAAGCTTGTCTGGCTGGAGGGCATTCGAAGAGAACATGGTTGATCGTTTCTTCGAAATGCCCACATCTGGCACAAGCCAAATCACACTTAATCCCCCTCATGCTTAGATTATACGAAACCGAGATACACCCAGAAAGGGCTTGCCACATAAAATGTCTTATTTTAGGTGGACATTTGACTGTCCACACATGAGCTTGAAGGGGGATACAGTCAGGACCGTAGACTCTGGGAGGTGTCGTAGAAAGATTTGGAAGACGGGCCGTATGGTATGACTTGACCGTATATTTTCCTGTTTTTGTAAAGTGCCATCCGAAAGAATCCGGTTTATTCCGGTTACCGATGGGAATAGCCGAAATAACTTGTACATCTGATGGTTCGAAGTAGTCTTTTAACCTATGCAGATCCCAAGAGTTTGTCTGAGTATCAATGAGATGTCGAATTTGAAGAGACGGATCCATGAGGGTTCCGTTGCTTACGGCTGGTCTCGGGAATTGAACTGGGACCCAGGGGTCATTCCAAACGGAAATGGAGTCACCTGAGCCAATTCTTTTAATAAGTCATTTTTTAACCATAGAGCGAGCAGAGATCATACTTCTCCAACCGTATGATGGAGAGTAAGATTTTAAAGTATCCAGAGGATTAGAATTCCGATAATAGCGTCCTTTGAAGACCCTTGCGAACAAAGAATCTGGGACCTCTAGTAGTCTCCAGAGCTGTTTTGCCAGGAGTGCCGTATTAAAGTCATTAACATTCCGAAAACCCAAACCTCCCATTTGTTTACTAGTGCATAGCTTGTCCCATGCTTGCCAATGCATCCCTTTTGAATCTCCACCATTGTGCCACCAGAAATCTGCCACCGCGCTTGTAAGTTTCGATGTTACAGTTTTGGGTAAGCGGAAACATGACATCACATACGTAGGGAGTGCCGCAGCCACTGATTTAATCATGACCTCTTTTCCCCCTTTAGATAAAAACTTTGCCGACCAACCGTTAATCCGACTCTGGAGCCTATCTTTTACAAAGGAGAATATCTTTGTTTTGGCTCCTCCCATCCTTTCCGGTAACCCTAAATACGAGCCCATTCCGCCCAGGTTTGTAATTCCTAGAACCTCATGTATCTCCATTTTGATCGAGTCCTCAACTTTGTGTCCGAACTGTAATGAAGATTTTGCAAAGTTTATTTGCTGACCGGATACTCTAAAGAAACAAAACGATGTTGTTGAATTGGGCCAAACTGAATCGAAGCCCATATATAAGATGTAACAGCTTTCATCACCAAACGCCCAACATACAAAATGACATTTGTCTTAAAATCTTCTATATTGAAACTATTTTGTATGATTTTTGTCTTAAATAGCATTTCATCGCATTTTAGAATTATTTTTCATCCATATCTTTGTTAATTTTTTTATATAGATATGATTATATATTATCTACTTCATCAAGTAGTAAATTAAAAGTATATTATCTTTGTAACTTTAAAACGATATTTATTATAAAATGAAGATAATATACTTTTTATAACTTTAGAAAATTAATAATATGATTTTAAGAAAACAAAAACAAAAATGATAATAAAAGATTGTAATATTTTTTTATCAATTAATTTCCTTCATATTAATAAACATATCACAAATGGTTAATGAAATACATTGTATTCATGTACAAAACCCACAAAAAAAATGTAATATAGATCGTCTACTAAAAATTCACAACTATACACAATTATAAATTCTAGGAATAATGTCACAGTCACAATCATAAAATAAGATACAAGTTGTATAAACATTTAACAATGAGTGGGAACATGCAAAGCGTGTGTGTATCCATCTTAGCTTTGATGGTAGTGATGCTATCAATTTCTCAAATCACGAAAGGTAATAATGATCTTGCGCTTGCTCCAATGCCAGAGAAAGGGTTGCTGCCAAAGCCAGGGTCTTGTATCGCAGACGCAAGAAAAGTTCCAGGTTGTGTAGAATCTGTGAAGCATTTCAAAAAATTTTAAAATGTCACGAAAGAATGTTGCGCCGTTGTACTTGGTCTTCCCGAAGATTGTTTTGGAATTGTATTTCCTATGCGTTTTGCTTATCGTGTTATGCTTAAAATTACATGCAAATTATTAGGCGTTAAACCACCTTCTCATTGATATGTTGTTTTATTTAATTTGTTGTAAACACGTTAATTCGTGTTATTATTATTTATAATAAAAACTTTGTTACATTCAATGATGCATATAATATAACAAGGATTTTTAGTTGAATATAATTTTCCATTCATTCAAAAAAAAAAAAAAAAAAAAAAACTCAAAGACTGATGTATTTACGATAAAAGACTAGGACTTGCCCTTACGTGTATCAAAATAGAGAACCCAACACAATCCAACCTATGACCTAATGGTTGAGAAATAATTGGTTTATGGGTTGACCAATTTATTTAATAAATAACTTGTGTCAACCATGAACCCATTTGATTTGGTGGGTAAATGGTTAAATAGTTTATCCATGAAAATAATATATACTATTAATTAAAAAGCATTAAAATTTTTAATGACCATTAAATTGATGAGGATTACATGTAATGACATAGGACTTAAACAATCAAAGAGCAAATAAATTGTAACTCAAAATGGCAATATCATCCAAACAAAAAATTGTCAAAAACACTCAGATCTTCTCTTTACTCGATGTAACACCCCAAACATTTCAAGAGAATTTTCTGAAGATTAAAATACTGAAATTCCATAATAGATAAAGTTTAAAATCTAATAAAAATCCAAATAAACAATGAAAAGTATTGTAAAAACTACAACGTCTCACACTACAACTGAATCAAAGACTCTAAATGTCATCTACGGGTTGCTCCTCCTCAATGCCGTCTGCAAGCCTACCACCATAAATGAACAATACTTAAGTATCTAAGAATATTATATATACATTCAGGGAGATTAAGAATTTTAGCATGGAACTTTTTCGTTAATAAAAACCTGAAATGTCATCCAATGAAAATTTATTTAATATTTTTCTATTAAAAATATTACTTATAATGTTTTTTTTTTTTTTTTTGTAAAATGTCATATATCTAGAATTCTTTCTTCATATCATTTTGTTAAATGTTTTTTTTTTAATTTTATTTTAGTGACCTTGAGAATAAATATCGCATAAACACTTTAAGCTCCTATATTATATAATTTTACACTTGTTTATGAAAGCAACATTAGTTTCTTTTTAAAGATATTTATTATAAACGACGATAGTACATCTCTTATTACTTGATAACATTTTAACATGATTTTTTTTAAAAAAAATTATAATATTAAAAAATCTTAATCGAATATAGAGTTTCCGGTAATATATATAAACTTATCATAAATGGTTAGTGCAATACGTTTGACCCAAAAAGAGGTTGCTGGAATACATTGTATATTTTTTTGGTTAAAGACATTGTATTCTTTTTCTCCGGAACGATACAATGTTCGAGTGCAATATTGCAATTAACACATGCATGTACAGTTGTACACAATCTATAAAAAAGGTAATATAGATCGTCTACTAAAAAATTCATAACTAAACAATATATATAAATACTAAGAACAATGTCATAGTAGTAAACACAACACAAAATACAAACAGTGTAAACATTAAACAATGAGTGATAACAAGCAAAGAGTGTGTGCGTCCATGTTAGCAGTGATGGTTGTGATGCTATCAATTTCTCAAAATACGAAAGGTAACAATGATCATCTTGCGCTTGCTCCAATGTCAGAGAAAGGGTGGTTACCAAATCCAATATCATGTGTGGCAGACGCAAGAAAAGTTCCAGATTGTGTAGATGCAGTGAAGCAAGGCCATTTAAAAGATATCAAAAAAGAATGTTGCATCGTTCTAATTGGTCTTCCTGAAGATTGTTTTGGGATTTTATTTCCTATGCGTTTTGCCTATCGTATTATGCTTAAAGTTACATGCAAATTGATAGGCATTAGTTAATCACCATTTTTTAATTAAAACTTTGTTCTATTTGTTTTATTCATATTATTGATATTTATAATAAGAGTATCCTTCTTTTTATGATTTATTACCATTTACTAAATGATTATGTTATAAGCACAAACTAACATGCTTGATTTCTTTTTAACTTATCATGCTTAATATTTCTTGCAATATAACAACAAGTAATTTGCAAGAATATTGTATTTAGATATCCGAGATGCGACACTCTTTCAGATGTTCGCTATAATTTTCTCCAAAAAAAAGAAGAAAATCCATGTAATCACATTTTTATGATTTTGTTATATATGCATATGTATATCAGTATATGTATATACACAGACTGACACACACACATACATATGTACACAATTTCTCTGTTCTTTACTCCTTTTTATTTGTATATATTCGATAAGCAATTTTGGAAGGAAGCTGTTGGATCGTTGTTGGTAAAGAGAACATGATATTCCTCATTTCTCGATCAGTCTCTTTCACATATTTTTATCTGAAATAATACTTTACCTTAGTTTTAAAAATTTGATCTCTTACCAAAACTGATCTAACTGCTCAAAACATATGATTCGTCGGATTATGCGCATCTAATAGTTTTTTTTTGGTCAAATGTGCATCTAATAGTTATTTACATTTATATAAATATATAATCAACCATCCAAATAACTTTCGAAAGCATTATATTAAACTAGTACTTTATTTGCAAATGCTAAAACATTTAGAATAAA
Organism: Erysimum cheiranthoides; assembly: GCA_011420285.2. Classification (NCBI taxonomy): domain Eukaryota; kingdom Viridiplantae; phylum Streptophyta; class Magnoliopsida; order Brassicales; family Brassicaceae; genus Erysimum; species Erysimum cheiranthoides. Next base: position 8,679,617 of record CM022183.2, on the reverse strand, counting down.
CCAAATAAATCGTCTTGTTAAATAACCAAACATAATAATAAAACAGCTGACACTTGTTCAAATATAATCTCTTTCTTTTTTTTTCTCCAAGATAATCCTTTAAAACTGTTTTAAGGAAAAAACTTGTTTGCTTGTGCTCCAAGAAAATTACTTTTATCAGTTTGGTTAAGATCTTACCATAAAACTTCACAATGACCAGAAGAATGTCTGTGTAAGGCCGTCTCCAACTTTATTTTAGAGCGCTACAATTGAAAAACAAAGCGATTTTCATTAAGTTAGAGGAACGATTTTCGACAAGCTAAACAGAGACATTAGGCTTACTTGTAGATGTAAGAGACGATTCCAAGGATCACACAAAAGAAGAACAATGTCGATGCAAAAGTTGCGGCTAGATCTCATCTGAATTTCCCATCCCAATTTTAGCACATGATCGAGTTGTGATGAGACAATAATATTGACAACGATTATCGATTTCAAGAACCGGTTATCGATTTCAAGAACCGGTTTATGTTTTAGGTTTTTACCTGCACAAGCTGTTGCTTGAGCCGAACGTTAGTGTTCTTTAAATCCGAAGTTGCTCCATCGACCTACTAACATTCATGGAGAAATTACTTGTCTAGTGTTTTCTTCTACTGACTGAGGATATGAATCATCAAAGGGAAACAAATCTCACCTTTGTTTCCATTTCATCCATCAATGGGACTTGCTTATCAAGTTCCTAAAATCGAAAAAAAATGTAAATGTCAATCGGAAAGAAAAGATCTGTTAAATGGATCAGCAATATATAGAAAACAAAGAACCTCGTTCATGTCACGCGCTAAGTTCTTTAGTGCATCCAAACCTTCTGATATGACATCAAGAGCTTCATCCTATAGGAAAAGACAGCATAACTTAGGTTAGAATGGTGACAAACCACACTACCATACCTCACTGTACATTTCCATATACATATAGATATATGTATATATTTTTTGCATATGTAGATATTTTTGTTACTATTAGAACCGCACCGCATTTCTCCCGCATTTCTCCCGCATTTACCATTCGAAGCCCTAATATAAATTCTCATTAATGAAATAAATAGGTAATCGATGAAATCAACATGTCTGTTTCTTTCTTCTCATCTCCTATTCTTGCCGAAACTGGCTAGATTCTTCACTTTGCTGGAAAAATCCATCATCCATGTCTTCCTCTAATGGTAAAAAATACAAGGATTAAAAAAACAAAACTCATATTTATATTTACAATCTTGTGGTAAGAAGAAAACAAGAATGATATGAAAATGTTTAAAATATCATCTACTCTATACTCCAATGAAAATTTATTTAATATTTTCTATTAAAAATATCACTTATAATGTTTTTTTTTTTTTTTTTTTTTGTAAAATGTCATATATCAAGAATTCCTTCTTCATATCATTTTGTTAAATGTTTGTTTTTTAAAATTTATTTTACTGACCTTGGGAATAAATATCGCATATAAACTTTAGGCTTATATAATATATAGTTTTACACTTGTTTATGAAAGCAACAATTTTTTTTTTTAAAAAAAGATATTTATTATAAACGAAGACCGGCTCAGAGGGGGGACAATGGGTGCGACCGCTCCGGGCCCCGTCCCGTGCCCTAATAATTAAGGGCCCATTTTAAAATTTTTTTTTTTTTTTGTAAAAAAAATATATAGTAAACTAAATATAAGATTAGAAAGAGGCCCAAGAAAAAAAAATTGTGTGTATATTTTTGTTTTTATAACAAATTTATTTAATACAAAATACATTAAAAATAAATTTATAAGAAAAAAAATTTAGAGCATGGGCAATGGTAAAATAGGTGGAGTGGGTGTGAAATATTTTTTTATTATTAAAATTTAATAAGAAAGAGAAAAGAGAGAGAGAAGGAAGGAGAGAGAGAGAGAAGAGATTAAAATAATCTCTACAACCGGTTGTAAACCTACAACCCCTCTCTCCTGATTTTTACACTGTTTGATTACTTTTTAATTTTTTATTAGTCACAACCCTTCAAAGGTTGTGCCATTGCGTTTGGTCTTATAGAAAAATGTTTAGGGTCAAAAAAATTTTTTTGGCCCGGGGCCCCTAAAAATTTTGAGCCGGCACTGATAATACATCTCTTATTATTTGATAAAATCTTTAAATGATTTAAAATATATATATATATATATAATATTAAAAAATCTTAATCGAATATAGAGTTTCCCGTAATATATATAAACTCATCATAAATGGTTAGTGCCATACGTTTGACCCAAAAAGAGGTTACTGGAATACATTGTATTTTTTTTTTTTTCTGGTCAAAGACATTGCATTCTTTTTCTCCAGCACATACAATGTTCGAGTGCAACTAACACATGCATGTACACAATCTATGAAAAAGGTAATATAGATCGTCTACTCAAAAATTCATTACTAAACAAGATTTATAAATACTAGGAACAATGTCATAGTAGTGAACACAAGACAAAATACAAGCAGTGTAAACATTAAACAATGAGTGATAACAAGCAAAGAGTGTGTGCGTCTATGTTAGTAGTGATGGTTGTGATGCTATCAATTTCTCAAAATACGAAAGGTAATAATGATCTTGCGCTTGCTCCGATGTCAGAGAAAGGATTGTTACCAAATCCAATATCTTGTGTGGCAGACGCAAGAAAAGTTTCAGATTGTGTAGATGCAGTGAAGCAAGGCCAGTTAAAAAATATCAAAAAAGAATGTTGCATCGTTCTAATTGGTCTTCCTGAAGATTGTTTTGGGATTTTATTTCCTATGCGTTTTGCCTATCGTATTATGCTTAAAGTTACATGCAAATTGATAGGCATTAGTTAATCACCATTTTTTAATTAAAACTTTGTCCTATTTGTTTTATTCATATTATTGATATTTATAATAAGAGTATCTTTCTTCAATGCAGTATAGGGTTAAAAAAAAAAAAAAAAAAAAGAGTATCCTTCTTTTTATGAGTTATAACTTATAACTATAACATGCTTGTTTTATTTTTAACCTATCATGCTTAATATTTCTTACAATATAACAAGTAATTTGCAAGAAATCTTGTGGTTAGATATCCGAGATGCGACCATCACGACCATTTGAAGCCAAATTTGTCTCCTTCTTTAAATTCACGATGTTAAAGCATCGCACATTTAAATAATTAGTTACCAAACATCATTTTTTGAAATAAAAAACAAAGCATAAAACATTTATAATTTATGTAAAGAAGATGCAAGTTTGCTCTAGTTATTAATTATTATTTTCTAATCTTTTGGGAAACAAAATGGACGGTCGGATTGAACGTATGTATTAATTTCCTACTTTTATGTCCGTTATTCTCTTCCTTACACAATGCATGCATATAAACACATATGTATATCAGTATATACACATACTGATACACACACACACAGTGACACACATATACATATGTACACAATTTCTCTCTGTTCATTACTCTTTTTATTTGTATATATATATATTCGATAACCACTTTTGGAAGGAAGCTGTTGGATCGTTGTTGGTAAAGAGAACATGATATTTCTCATTTCTCTTCAGTCTCTTTCACATATTTTTATCTAAAATAATACTTTACCTTAGTTTTAAAAATTTGATCTCTTAGCAAAACTGATCTAACTGCTCAAAACATATGATTCGTCGGATTATGCGCATCTAATAGTTATTTACATTTATATAAAACATTCTGAATAAACCAAATAAATCGTCTTTTTAAAAAACCAAACATAATAATCTCTTTCTTTTTTTCTATAGAAATAGTCCTTTAAAACTGTTTACATATGGTTAAAGTTTAAGGAACAAACTTAGTTGCTTGCACTCCAAGAAAGTAACTTTTATCAGTTTGGATAAGAACTTACCATAAAGCTTCACAATGGCCAGAAGAATGTCTGTATAGGCCGTCTCCAACTTTATTTTAGAGCACTATAATTAAAAAACAAAGCAATTTTCATTAAGTTAGAGGAACAATTTTTGACAAGTTAAGAGCTAAACAGAGACATTAGGCTTACTTGTAGATGTAAGAGACGATTCCAAGGATCACACAAAGAAGAACAATGTCGATGCAAAAGTTGCGGCTAGATCTCATCTGAAATTCCCATCCCAATTTTAGCACATGATCGAGTTGTGATGAGACAATAATATTGATAACGATTATTATCGATTTCAAGAACCGGTTTATGTTTTAGGTTTTTACCTGCACAAGCTGTTGCTTGAGCCGAACGTTAGTGTTCTTTAAATCCGAAGTTGCTCCATCGACCTACAACATTCATGGAGAAATTACTTGTCTAGCGTTTTCTTCTACTGACTAATGAGGAGGATATGAATCATCAAAGGGAAACAAATCTCACCTTTGTTTCCATTTCGTCCATCAATGGGACTTGCTTATCAAGTTCCTAAAATCGAAAAGATGTAAATCTCAATCGGAAAGAATCAAAGAAAGCTCTATTAAATTGATCATCAGAAAACAAAGAACCTCGTTCATGTCACGCGCTAAGTTCTTCAATGCATCCAAACCTTCTGATATGACATCAAGACCTTCATCCTACAGAAAAGACAGTGCATAAGTTAATATAAATTCTCATTGATGAAATAAAAAGGCGATTCGATGAAATAAACATGCCTGTTTCTTTCTTCTCATCTCATATTCTTGCCGAAACTGGCTAGATTCTTCACTTTGTTGGAAAAATCCATCATCCATGTCTTCCTCTGATGGTAACAAAGGACGGATTAAGAAAAAGGCAATTCTCTAAAATGCCATAGTTTTTTATTTTTTAGTCCAAAACCATATTTATATTTATAGTATTGTGGTAAAAGGAAGACAAATTACTACCAGACATATCAAACTTGATGTTCTTGTTAGGTGCATAAGCACCTCCCCAATCATTATTAGCTTGTTTTGCTGCATTTTCATGTCCATCAGGAATCTCTTGAATCCTATCAGCTAGTGAGATAACTAGATCATAGCGAGATTCTCGTTCCTCTTTCGTAAGCCCTTTGACCTGTATAGATACAATGTAAATTAAAACAAATCTTGAAACACAATGCAAAATTGATATTCATTCATAGTGAATTAAAAGATGAGTAACTAAGTTATATAAACCTTCTTAACAGCAAGTTTTTGTAGTTTAACAACATCTTCAGCTAAACGCGCTTTCGTCCTTCGAACCTCAGCATTCATGGCCACTGCTGCAGCTCTACTCTTCTCCGTTGACGCCAATTCCGCTTTCTACATTGTTTGATACAAAATTCTAAACTCAATAACGTTAAGAGTCACTGAAATGAAGCAAAGTCTTATGTTTATTTCGATCTTTGAAATCTTTCTTTAACTAAAAAAACAACAAAATGTTTCATCTCTATCTATAAGCATGAATCTTGGCATCAAAGAAATCAAAAAATTTCAAATGATTTCACAACCAAGAACAGAACAATTTTTGAAACATTAGAACAAGATTTTTCAAAAGAGAGAAAGAGGAGGAGACGAACACGAAGAACAGCTTCAATATCGGAATCAATGGAGGTGTAAAGGCGAGAGAAGGCATCATCGCCGGAAGCACCGAGCTCGCGATGCTTGTCAACGTCATACTTATCGTATTTTTTGCAAATCTCTTCGACTCTGAAGATAATATTAATGACCGGCATTTCTACGTTGTTCTTCTTCTTCTTCTTCTCCAATGTCTCCGATTTGATTCACTGCTTCTTCGTTCCTCTCCGTTCTTCATTTTTAGACTCTCTCGTTCTTTAGAAACGAGGCGCGGAGAGTAAATGGCGGAATTAGAATTGTAAAAATATCGTTACGAACCTTAGGATAGACAAATTAGTGTATAATATTTCTTTACATATAACTAATATAAGCTGAGGAAAACATATGTATATTTATGTATTATCCAATACTAGGAATTAAACCCGCGCGATGTCGCGCGGGAGCTCATTTTATGAAATTTAGTTTAAGCTAAGTTTGATTTGATTAATTTTTAATAAGTTTTGAATCTATCTATAATATTGATAATGTGATTACTTGATCTATTAAGTTTTTTTTGTGTTATATACTATTTGAAGAACAAATTTTATTTAATGATTTAAATTACATATATAGCAAACAAATAAAACATCTACAATACTTTACAAAAATATAATTTCCAATACAATGTATTTAATTTACTAAAGAAGGTAACTCGAACCGGCAACATGGACACTTATGATTTGTTTGAAACCATGTAACAAGACATCCAACATCATACACATGACCGCATGACAATTTTAAGATAACTTGTTCATTAACAAATTCTTCTTGACAAATAACACATATTGTGTTATTGTTTTCTATGTTTCTTTGGTCTGATGTGAAGATTACCCTTTGCAAATGTTGAAGTCACGATCCGTAGTAATCATTACTACGGTTTTGGGAAGAGTTCCCAAAAGTGCTCGTCCGAGCATTTCTTCTATCAGCACACAATCAGCCGAGATATACATTGTTTTGTGCGAGGAACATCCTTGATGGTGAGAATGAGGTTAGAGAGCCGAGATGGCATATAAGACAGTTTCTTGGAAAGAGTTAGAACGAACGCCACCGGTCTAATATTGGTAGAGTATTAACTTTTATTTATTGCTATCTAATTAGAATATTGGTATCTAATTAGAGTTAAAAGTATTGTCTTTTGTTTATTGTTATCTAATTAGAATATTGTGTATATGAAAAATTTTCATTATTTGATTTAAAATTTTCAAATTTCATAGAAATAAGAACAAATTATTTGGCCATAGATTACGATTGAACAAAGAAATTAGCTTGTAATGCATGTACAACTGAGCACTAAAAAACGTTCCCCTTACAACAATTTGCTTGTTGTTTACCTATTAAAAATAACAAGATGAACGAGATTTGTACATAAGTATGATTTTTTTTTAATAGATTTTCACTCTTAAAAAATTGGAAAGAAGACAACTGTTATTGCCTTAATCAAACATATATGAGAGACAAATAATGTCTGAAATTCATATAAACAACAATACATATAAGATATACTAGAACTGTAATTGATATAGACATATAGTTTTGTGAGTTCCACATCAAAAAATCGATGAGACAAAAGCTTGTTTTTCATTTGGTTTAATAATTTTTGCAAAAGAGAGGATCTAATGTAATCATAAGCAATGTTTTTGATGCTTGAATGAGATCGAAGATTGTTTTAACTAATAATAAAAAAAAGAATAGAATTTTTCTTTTTTTTCATGGTCAACTTAAACAAAATAGAAAAAATCAATAATCTTAATCAGAGAATGAGTCATGGAATAGATAAAGTGGAAGCCTGTAAAATTTGGATAAAATGATGGCTTCAATGAGTTGCCGTCCCAAAAGACGGCAATTGGGGTTGGCATCGCGAAAAATAAAAGATAGAAAATAGATCTGAGAATAACCCGAGAAAAGACGCATAGACCAGAGGAAAAACCCTAGATCACGTAAAATAGAATTATAATGGAAAAGCATAACCATAAAATAGAGTAATAATAAAAAAGCAACCGCAAAAATGAAAAAAAACAACCGTAGAACATGGTTGCAAAAAAAAAAAAAAAAAGAGACGCAACCGTATAAGGTAATTTTTCAAATAAAAATTTAAAAAATTATGAAAATTTATAATGAAAAGACACAACCGTAAATATGGTTACAATGAAAATACACAACTATATGTATTTTTTCAGATTGTTATTATTATATAGATTAAATAGTATATATCCAGAATGTTTTACGATGTCATATAATTTTTTTTTTATATCATGTTGTGAAATAGTAATCATTTGATTTCTTATTGTCTTGCCCTTCTTGTATACCAAAAAAGTAAAACAGTTTTTTTTTCTTAATAAATAATGTTGTGATTGCATGTAAAACCGAAAAAGAAGGTCAAGGTGAATTAGATTGCAATATTTGTTGATGAAATTAAGAAAATATCAATCATGTGATTTCTTGTCATTGAATTTGTTATTATTCTCATGTATGATATGATGTAACAGTTACATGAAAACATAGTTTTTTTGTACCATGCTACTTTGTTATGTGAACCTCTAATTTATCAAATGAAAGTCTACAACAAAACTAAACTCTACATCTGAACCCTTTTGTTTTTTTTTTTTGGGCCAATTTTTTTTTTTTTTTTTTTTTGGGCCAACTCTACATCTGAACCTTAAACTCTTTTCTTTTGAACTAATTTTAAACCTTAAAACTCAAAAAAAAAAAAAAAAAAATGAAAATCCCAAACTGGAACCAGTTTATGTGTGTGTTTACACTGTTGGCAGGGGCGGATGCACTTGATAGGGAGTGGGGTCAACTGACCCCAACAAAATTTAATTATCCTTTGTATTTTTTAAAGAATTATAATATTGACCCCATTTAAAATTTAGAATGACCCCAATAAATATGATTTAAACTCATATTTTACTTTAAAAAAAAACCTTAAATCTAGATTCTCCAACTGAAAATATATTTAATCCCTCTAAATTGAACCCAAATCTATATTAACAAATCATGCAACATAAATTTTTAAAAAGTTAAGCTTATATTTATATTAAAAATTTTGTTTATACTATATATTTTTAATGTTATTTTTTTTTATATATATTTTTGACCCCAATAAAAAGTTTCTCTAGATCCGCCACTGACTGTTGGGGTTTCCCCTTTCAATCCATTTTTCAGTTTACTAATTAGTAATTACACTTTTAATCTTAGTGGTAACACTAACACGTCGTACCAAGTCAAACAGGGTGGTACGTATAAAGTGAGACATGGGATTTAATGTCACATTTAAAGCTTGTTTACTAGTATAAACTTTGACAAGTCCAATTAGTTGCACCTATGATTGCAACAATATTAATAAATTATATAGTTATTTTGCCCACCACATATCTTCATCTTCAACTGGACACAGTCACCGGAAAATATAAGAGATGACTGAAAAAGAAGAAAGCAACCACTCCACGGAGGTTGGCACCGTCCGATCCCTCCAAGAAACTCCCACTTGGGCTCTGGCCACCGTTTGTTTCTTCTTCATCGCCGTTTCCATTTTCATCGAGCGTCTCATCAATCTTCTCTCCACTGTAAGTATATATATATAGAATATAAAGATTAGGAAATCGACAATCACACAAGAACTCAAGAAACCAAAATAATAAAGACTTGCTTTATTAATAGCTTTAGAAACTTGCTCAAAACTAAAGCTCTCAACAACCTCAATAATCTCTCAAGCTCTCAGAACACAATATCTCTCAAAAGCTCAATAATAGAGTCTCACGCTAGACTTATATATATAGCTAACAACTCAACCCTAATTTCCTTTTTCTCATAAAGGATAATTTCCTTTTCTTAGATCAAGCTTATTCCAACATTCTCCTCCTTAAGCTTAAGCTCATCTTTTCCCAAATCTCGGACTCCAATCATCTCTCTCATTTCTTTGAACTTGATTCTCCCAAGTGGCTTGGTTAGTATGTCAGCTCGTTGCTCGCTCCCGGGTACATGCTCCACTCTGATTTGTCCACTCTCCACACATTCTCTTATAAAGTGAAACCGTCTATGAATATGCTTACTCCGAGCATGAAAAACTGGATTCTTGGTTAAGGAGATCGCAGATTGATTATCAAGCTTCAACGTGACCTTTTCACATGCTACTCCGGTGATTTCACTAAAGAGCTCCTGTAGCCAAATAGCTTGCTTCGAAGCTTCTGTACCTGCCATAAACTCAGCTTCGCATGATGATAGAGCAACCACATCTTGCTTCTGCGAGCACCACGTTATTGGTCCTTCTCCTAGATAGAAAATATGTCCTGAGGTGCTTTTACCATCATCCGGATCCACATTATAGCTGCTGTCGCTATATCCTACAAGTTTACTTGTCTTTGATCTCTTGTAGGTCAGTCCGAGAGTGGTAGTCCCCTTTAGATACCTTACACACTGTTTCATAGCTGCTCCATGACACTCTCTCGGACTCTGCATGTATCGACTCAAAACACCAACACAATAGGATAAATCCGGTCTTGTGTGCAGCAAATAACGAAGACATCCCACATTCCTTCTGTAAATCGTTGCATCTATCTCTCTCTCATCCTCTGCTTTAGACAAATTCAAACCAACCTCCATCGGCGTATAGACTGAATTGCAATCCATCATCCCTGCTTCCTCCAAGATTCGCTTTGCATATCGAGTTTGGTTCAGCGTGATCCCATCTGATCTTTGAGCAACTTCGATTCCAAGATAATAAGTGAGTAATCCCAGATCACTCATCTCAAATTTGGAGGCCATCTCCTCCTTAAACTCATTAATGATCCTCACACTTGTTCCCGTGACAAAGAGATCATCTACATAAACTCCAACTATTAACAAGTGCTCTTTTACCTCCTTTCGATTAACTGATGGTTCCTTGGAGCATTTAACAAAACGTAATTCCACAAGAATTTGATTCAACTTGTTATTCCAAGCCCTTGGGGCTTGTCTTAAGCCGTAAAGAGCCTTGTTCAGCTTGTATACTTTCCCTTCTTCTCCACTGATCTCGAATCCCTCTGGTTGAGACACATAGACAGTTTCTTCCAACTCACCATGGAGAAAAGCTGTCTTTACATCAAGATGATGTATTTCCCATCCTCGAGCTGCAGCAAGATCAATTAGTAATCTAATGGTTTCGATTCTTGCCACAGGTGCAAATACCTCTTCGAAATCTACTCCATACTCTTGCACATATCCTTTTGCTACCAACCTTGCTTTATACTTGTTAATGCTCCCATCCGAGTTCCTTTTCAGCTTAAAAACCCATTTAAGGCCAATTGGTTTTGCACCAATAGGTAAATCAACAAGATCCCATGTCTTTAATCTCTCAATGGAACTGATCTCTTCTTCGCAAGCTAAAGTCCACTCTCTTGAACCTTTCACTTCTTTGTAGTTCCGAGGTTCGTTATTAATACTTAATAACAATATCTCTCCTTCCTCCTCGGCTAGCAAAACATAGTCAGCAAGATATTTAGGCATCTGAGTTTGTCTTGTTGATTTTCTCAGCTCCGTGACAGCAGGTTCATCATTGCTTGCTTCCTCTGTTTCTTCATAACTTATGACCTCATTCACGTTCTCTGCTCCGTCCACTAATTGCCTATTCTCAACGTTTTCTTCCTCAGGACTATCTTCTTCAAGACCATGGTTACCAAAACCGCTCAGCGTAATTCTGAAACTACCCTCCTCTGTATTAATTTCTCTCCAGTTCCAGCCTTTCGTCTCATCGAACACCACATCACGGCTCACAACAATTTTCCGAGCTTGTGGATCAAATAGGCGATAGGCTTTTGATCCTGGCTCTATTCCTAAGTGGACTAACACTTTTGTCCTGTCGTCGAGCTTCTTTAGGTGAGGTGCATCCACTTTTGCATAAGCTATGCAACCGAATATCCGAATATGTTCGACGGTAGGCCTTCTTCCCCTGAAACATTCATATGGTGTCATGTCCTTCAATGTCCTCGTTCCTATTCTGTTGATCAGATAGGTTGAATGTCTCACTGCTTCTCCCCACAAATAGTTAGGCATGTGCATATGTTTCAGAATACTCCTTGTCATCTCCATTAGAGTTCTGTTTCTTCGTTCTACTACTCCGTTTTGTTGCGGCGTATAAGGAGCCGTAAGCTGTCTCTTTATTCCCAAGTTCTCACAAAAACTATTGAACTCCAATGATACAAACTCTCCACCCCTATCTGTTCGCAAGGTTTGTATCTTCTCTCCTACCTCTCTTTCTACTACTGCCTTGTAGTTCTTAAATTTCTCGAAAGCATCGCTTTTCTCTTTCAAGAGAATGGTCCACATATAACGAGAGAAATCATCAATCAGAACAAAAACGTATCTATTGCCCCCGCTCGTGCTTGGTGCAATGGGACCACATAAATCTCCATGGATCAGTTCTAGCCTCTTCTCAGCTCGGAAGCTAGTAGCTTGTGGAAAAGCTTGCCTTGCTTGTTTTCCTAACAAGCATGAACTACAAAGTTCTTTCTCAATCACCGTTTTAGGAGCTCCAAGAATGAGTTCCTTGTCAATCATTGTTTTCAGTGTCGCAAAATTAACATGTCCCAACCTGGAATGCCACTTACTTGAATCACTCAATGTCGTCAATAACAACCGTGCATTATCCTTAAGCCCCATTCGTACCTTGTAGAGCCTGTTTGGTGACCTCTTAGCTCTGGCAAGTACTCTTCCTTCTTTGTCTTTCATCACCAATAAGCCTCCTCGTAGGCGAACGTCGCATCCCGCTTCAGTTGCTTGCCCAAGACTAACAATGTTGCTTTTCAGATTTGGGATGTAATATACATCAGTCATGGTTCTAGGCTTTCCATTGATGTCAATGAAAGCGACGGTTCCTTTTCCGATGATATCAACACGAGAATCATCTCCAAACCTGACTTTTCCTGTTACAGTGGAGTCAAGTGTCGCAAAGTATCTCTTATCACCCGTCATGTGATTGCTAGCTCCATTGTCGAGATACCATATGTTCTCTCCATCAATATTAGTCTCGAATTTGCTTGGTGAACACTTCTTCTCGTTCAAGTAAACCACCTCGTGCATAAGAAGTGAATCAGCATCTTCTGTATCCTTTTCTTTATCATTCTCTTGTGTTTCCTGCAGTTTAAGAAGTCGATCCGGACATAGGTATGAATAATGACCATTCTTATCACATCTGAAGCAGGTAATGTGCGACATATCTCCTTGTCCTTGTCGTCCGCGTCCTCTTCCTCTACCAGAGAATATGCCTCCACGTCCTCTTCCTTTGTATCCTCCTCGAAAGTTGCCATTATACTCTTGATTTGAGTAGCTGTTTGTGGAATCTGTGTTGGCATACATCAATTTGCTTTGATCCTCAGGTAGATCCTCTTCCTCATTGATCCTTTCTTCATATGTCTTTAGGCGACCCACTATATCCTCAAAAGTTGTTTTATTGAGATCCAAGACTTGTTCCAAGGAGGCTGTTATGTGTATATACTTCTTCCTAGGTAGGCTCTTAAGAAACTTCATCACCAGTTTAGATTCATCAAGAACCGTCCCTAGAGCGGCTGACTTGGAAGAAATCGCAGATATTCTCCCTGAGAATTCATCTATCGTCTCTGTGTCCTTCATCTTCATTCGATCAAACTCAGTCATTAAGGTTTGCAACCTTGCCTCTCTGACTCTCTCAGCACCGACATGTCGCGTTTTGATAGCGACCCACAACTTCTTAGCGTCACTGATTTCTCCCACTTGCAGAGCTAGGGTCTCTGGAATCGACTGAAACAGAAGAGCTACAGCAACGTCATTCTTCTCTTCGTCTGCTTTTGCTGTTTCTTCTTCAATAATATCCCAGACTTTGTGGACCCTCAGAGCAGCCCTCATCCTCATCGCCCAGTATGTGTAATTTGTGCTAGTAAGCATCGGGCACAATATAGCAGATGAGGTTCCACCTCCTCCTTCCTTTGAGGTTTGACCTATCTTGCCAATAGCTTTCTCTTCTTTCGAACTCATAGCTCTGATACCAAATATTGAATATAAAGATTAGGAAATCGACAATCACACAAGAACTCAAGAAACCAAAATAATAAAGACTTGCTTTATTAATAGCTTTAGAAACTTGCTCAAAACTAAAGCTCTCAACAACCTCAATAATCTCTCAAGCTCTCAGAACACAATATCTCTCAAAAGCTCAATAATAGAGTCTCACGCTAGACTTATATATATAGCTAACAACTCAACCCTAATTTCCTTTTTCTCATAAAGGATAATTTCCTTTTCTTAGATCAAGCTTATTCCAACAATATATACTGAATCATACTTCTTTTATACAATTCTGTTTCTATTCTCTAATCTCATAGAATTTTTTTTGTCTCTTTTTTGCAAGAGTAGAGTTAGTTATTAACAAAAAAACAAAAAAGAGAGTAGTGTTAATTTAATTTTTTATAAATGTAAAAAGAAAAGTAAATTAAAAACTCACGCTTGCAAGAATTTACTTTGGAAGTTCTTATTTTATTATTCAAATATATATATATATATATATATATATATATATATATATATATATACTTCCTCCGGTTTTGTATACTTAGAGTTAATTTTTTGTAAGAAATTACTTGTCGTTTTAAGTTACCAATGTAACTTATGCCAATAACTTCCCAAATTACCCTCAACTAATTAAACACAAATATTCGGATTAAATGATTCACTTGTTTTCATGAGATTAATGTAGTCATTGTATATTTTTTCTTAATTAACGCAAATATAGTTAAAACGACAAATATACAAAACCAGAGGGAGTGTAATTTTATTTTTTGTTCTTTGTGTTATCGTTCTCAATTCGAATCTTAAGATACTAAACGTTTGAATCTTCTCGAAGAGTATTATTGATTCTTACAATGTACTGTCTTAAAGCTCTAGGTTGTTAGTTAGGCCAAAAATCCAACTTTTAATGTTGATTTCTGTTTGTTCATGGATCTTTTAGGACTTATATATATGTAAAAAACTGTTAATGTTAGTCTACATTAGATTAGATGAGCTATTAGAGTAAATTGTAATACAAAACACATTTATAAGTCGAGATGAGTATACTCTAATTAATATGAGTTGATGAAAGTCTATTATTATAATTTATTTGTCTCTTTTCTTGCAGAGACTTAAGAAGGATAGGAAAAAATCGCTACTTGAAGCTGTAGAGAAGCTCAAATCGGGTAAAAATCTGTCCCATCCGTAGCAAGTTCATTTGGTGATTAATTAATCTTTTCATAAGCTCACACTTATTATAAATAAATAAATTAAAAAACCTCTTATAGTTTGGATATAATCTCTTAATTTTTCAATGTTCTGTAAGGGCAGTTCTAATGGTGCTAGGATTCATGTCACTATTACTGAATGTTACCGAAGGAGAAGTTTCGAAGATATGCATTCCCACAAAGTATGCCAATCGACTGTTGCCTTGCCGTAAAACCATAAAATTACATGATGATGATGATAATGATCATGATAACAGCTTCTTTCATCATTGCTCTTCCAAGGTTCTTCTTGACCCATTGATCCTTACCATCATTTCTTAGTTTAGTTTCAAATACTATCTTTTACTCCAATATATAACATATAGAGAGTATACAAAGATTTTAAGTTCGGAAACTAAAGTTTTGATGACCATTGGAACTGTGGAACAATCATTCCACAATTCTGTCTTTTTTATCAAACACACAATTTAATTTGCAGAATTTTGATTTTTTTTTTAATTTTTTTTTTTTGTTTAATGAGTTTCCAGTTTTCAAAACTTTTTTTTTTTGTTTATATTCTACCATTTTGTATAATTTAAATCAGAGTTTTAATCACATCCATTTTTAGATGCTTAAATTGTAAAACTTATGAATCCAAAAGTTTTTACATAACTACTAGAAATCATGTAAAGGACTATTAATTTTTACAAGTCAAGCATCTAAAAATGTATATTATCCCTATTATTAACGAAGAAATCCAAAATGGAGGAGAGAGGAATGAAGAATCCAAAATGTCAAATAATTTACTTTGACGTTGACTTGGAGTCTTGGACATTGTCATTAGTGAGGGTCAACGAATAGAGTGCTAATATTAACTTATCAATTTTTAACTCCAAAATACATTATGGATTCTTTTTTTATATATATTCATGTGACGAAAAGTAGTCTGGTCATTCAATGTTTGTAAAGAAAATTACGTAAAAAATAAAAGATTATAAATGTTGAGTTAATATACATCAGGAGTCGGACTTTTTCTCTGCTTACTAGTAGGCGTAAAAGCATAACTAATCCGATTTAATAAAATTAATTTGCAGGAGGAGACGTCATTAATATCACAAGAGGGGTTGACTCAGTTGAGTTTCTTCTTCTTTGTGTTGGCATGTATGCATATTCTCTACAATCTTGCTATTCTTCTCCTCGGAATGGCCAAGGTACATATTTATATTGTACTCATATAGTATTCTTCCAAATATTATATAAACAAATATTTTTTTTGATAACTATACTATATATGTAGAAAATATGTATTTACACCTATTTGAAGAGATGTTGTGGAAAAAAAAATAATTGATGAAAGTTATGCAATCAAATATTATATCATCATATTTTGATTCTTTCTATTGACTCTGTTTATAATTTCAGAAAGTCTACTTATTCTAGCCCACACATCGGTGGTCCAGTGGTTGACGACACCTGGGAATGTGCTACAACACTCCCCCGGGGTTCGAGTCTCCCTGGAAACAAAAATCACCTTTGTGTGGGAAGTTTGTCAGTTGGACCTTGGTCCAATTGGTTTATCCGGTAGTTAGAAATGCAGGCAGCCTGATTACCCCCTGACATTAGTCAGGAAGACATTCCAAACCCGGAATAGGTAGTGTGGTGGTCATTCGGGGAGAAGTCCACTCTATAGCATTTTGTTGCGTTCCTACCGGGGCCGACTGGATCAGCTGATAGAGTTTATAAAAAAAAAAGTATATTTATTCTAAATAATTATATCCATATTTACAAATACATAAACTTCTTTTAAAATTAATTATACAAGTAAGAATTCCATAGGTTAATTATTCCATCTTCCATTAAAATAATTTCAATGTAAAAGTGATATATATATATATATATATATATCAATATAGCATGTATTATAACATTCTTTATTTTCCTGAAATAATACTATTTTGAGTCTATTTTTTACATATAAAATTATATATATGTTAATACATATAGATGAGGAAATGGAAATCGTGGGAGGAGGAGACCCAAACAGTAGAGTATCGAGCGGCGAATGGTGAGATTTTTGTATTCCATACTACAAATTATGACATGCAATATCACTAATCTTTTTTTCGTTGAAATTATATATGTTTAAGTTAATTAACATTTTATGTAATTTAAAGATCCGAATAGGTTTAGAATAACAAGAGATACCACATTTGCTCGACGACACCTGAGTTCCTGTATTGAAACACCGATTCAACTTTGGATTGTAAGTTCATATATATTTTTCATCTTTTAATTACATTATTAATTAACGTATAATCTAACTTTTGTGTAAAATTAATTAATTAATACATATCTCAAATATAATGATTAATAATTAAGATTTTTTCTTTTTAGAAATCTTTTTTCCGGCAATTTTTCAATTCGGTGGCGAAAGTCGATTACCTCACACTCCGTCATGGGTTCATCTTTGTTAGTATTTTATTTGTTTGTCAATGAATAATTATTCTATAAATAAACAAAATTTAAATTAATATGTTCTTTTGAAAATTGTTGATGCAGGCTCATTTATCGTCCAATAATGCTTTCAACTTCCAAAAGTATATACAAAAATCTTTACATGAAGATTTTAAAACTGTGGTTGGTATCAGGTATTCGAATTTGTACCTGTTTATATTTTTATCCGAATGACACTTAATTGACAATATCATCTTTTTAATATAAAAATTATTTTTTATATAATTTATAACAGTCCTTTAATGTGGCTAACTGTGGTTATCTTCATGCTTCTCGATGTTCATGGTAACTTAATTTACATATTTATTACTTAAAATTTTAATAAATACAAGTGATTATTCATTTTCATCTTTATCTTTTTCCTTTTCTTAAACATCAGGTTGGAGAGTATACTTTTATATGTCATTTGTGCCACTAATTGTAAGATTTTTTCTTTTTTTCTTTTTATTCAATATAGTTAATACTAATTAATTAACAAGTGTAACTCAAATAATTGATGACTAATATTGTGATGTAGATAGTTCTACTGATCGGGACAAAACTAGAGGTGATAGTGGCGAAAATGGCTGTCACAATTAAGGAACATAACAGTGTAATTAGAGGAAGCCCTCTCGTTGAGCCAAACGACACGCATTTCTGGTTTTCTAATCCTCGTTTCCTCTTAAGCATTCTACACTACACGCTGTTTTTGGTAATCTTGTCTAAACTACATGTCGTCTTTTCTATTGCTTCATCATAATTTTAACAGTTTGAAAGAAAAATTAACAATATGGAATTTTGGTTGACATTGATACAGAACACCTTCGAGATGGCATTTTTTGTGTGGATCACTGTAAGTTTAGTTCTTTAGTTTCCTTTCAATTACATATTTTGATATACGGATATATAATAGAGAAAGAAAAAGAATAAAGAAGTTAAATTGATATATCTAATTGCATTTCGAATTTTAATTATGATATTAGTGGCAATTTGGGATTAACTCTTGCTACCATGAAAACAGAGAGACCATCATCACACGACTTGTATTAGCGTAAGCACAATTTTCTATAATTTACAATTTCGTTCTTTTAATCCACAAATTGATTACATTTTCGGAAATATAATAATGTTTTTGTATTATAAATTATATCGTTAATAAGTATATGATTTATAGGGTGACAGTTCAAATCTTGAGCAGCTACATTACACTTCCTCTTTATGCCCTTGTAACTCAGGTAATTAAGTTCATACACATAACATTTAAATTAATTAGTCACACCGTTTCTAATGAATGGTTTTGCAATAATAGGCAAATTATTATTGTTAGTGTAACCTAATGATCTGAAGTTGAATTGGATGAATTGCATATATATGTGTACATAGATGGGTTCAAGCTACAAAAGAACAATCTTCGAAGAACAGCTAGCAAATGTGTTAAGACAATGGCATGGTATAGTTAGAGACAAGAAGAAGAGAGACCAAACGCCAGAAACCGAAAACAATGGTGATAACGATAACGGTGATGTCGATTCAGGCGAGAGTCCAATACTGTCAGAAATAGTTTCTGACGACTTCAGAATTTCGAGTAGACCACCACAGATTTTACAAGAGATACCGATACAAAAAAGCAACCTGAAAGGTGATGAGTTCGATGGAAAATGAGGAAGAGATTGTTGTAATGAATAGAACATAGAGTTTATACTAATGATGACTTATAGCAAATGATAAAACACTAATTAAGCTTAGCCAAAAGTTTAATTAGAGGTTGTGTAAGTAAGTGAGTGTCATTATTATGTACTATCTTGAAAACTTAAATTAATATTGGTATAGAAATATTTGGAGACTTGTTAGAACATTTATAAACTCATTCTTCTCTAAGGAACTTACAATGAAAGTCGTGATTCCTTTAGAACCAGCTTTGGTGAGCTAGTCAAAACTATCACTAGTAATTAACAATTTTTGAAATGCGCTTTTATATTCACATCTTATATCTTATATATTTATAAAAAGTAATTAATAGAACTTTAACAAATTTGTTACCACTTTGGAGTTTTGATATCACATGCTTTTGAATTTTGTTGAATGTTTGGATTTTCTTATATCATTTGGCCGGTAAGAATTAAGATGTGCGTATATTACTAGACAGATTCGTAAAGAAAACTAATACTGTAATTTTGAGGGCGGTACGTAAAAAGTGAGACACATTTAAAGGGATTTAATGTCACATTTAAAGGGACTTAATGTGACATTTAAAGCTTAACGTCAGTGTTTACTAGAAAGTAGAAACTTTGACAAGTCCTTGGTGCACCTATGATTGCAAATTTGCAACAATATTTAATAAATTATATATAGTTATTTTGCCAATTACATATCTTCATCTTCTCAACTGCACATAGTCACCAGAAAATATAAGAGATGACTGAAAAAGAAGAAAGCAATCACTCCGCCGAGGTTGGCGCCGTCCGATCCCTCCAAGAGACTCCCACTTGGGCTCTGGCCGCAGTTTGTTTCTTCTTCATCGCCGTTTCCATTTTCCTCGAGCGTCTCATCAATCTTCTTTCCAATGTAAGTATATATATATTGAATCATACTTCTTTTATACAATTCTGTTTTTATATTCCCTAATCTCATAGAATTTTTTTTCTTTTTTTTTTTTTTGCCAGAGTTTAGTTAGTTATTAAACATAAAAAAAAAAAGAGTAGAGAGTTAGTTTTTTTTAATATATATAAAAGGAAAAGTAAATTAAAAACCCACGCTTGTAAGAAAAAAAAAACTGTTAAGAAAAAGTTTCATTTGTTAGACTTATGTCCCGCATGTATTAGTTTGATTGTTTTGGAGGATGCCCGAGGGACTGCGCGCTCTCGACGAATTTGTTTATAGTCTTTCTATCTTTATATAATAAATCACAAGTGACTTCACAAAAAACTGCAACTCTCTCCATCTGACACGTGTCTTAAGTCCTAAATTTTATACTTTCACTTTTCTAAATAATTAAACTATACGGTCAAAAAGAAACAAAAGAGAAAAACAATTAAACTATATTATTTAAAAAAAAAGAATAAAGACTTTTGTGTAACTGTTTTCCCTTTTTTTTCTCTCATGATCTCAATATCTTCATTTGACGTAACAAAATGTTGATTTAAATTTTTTAGTTTTCAAAATATATTAAAACAAATAATCTTTATGCTATATGTTTAAAATATCTCAATCTCTCTCAATTATTTAAAATTTAAATTTAAATTAATTATATGTTTTAATTATTTTATTAAACAATAATAATATTTTAACTATATTAAAATAAAACTAATTCCCGTACGAAGTACGGGTCTAATACTAGTATTTTAATAAATTGAGAGCGACTCTTGTCTCTCCTCTCCTAGCAAAAAAAAAAAAGATTATTTTAAACATTTTTTCATAAATATCAGCTAAAGTTCTATTTTCAAAATTCTCAATTTGAATCTTAAGATACTAAACGTTCGAATCTTCTCGAAGAGTATTATTGATTCTTACTAAGTACTGTCTTAAAGCTCTAGGTTGCTAGTTTATCCAATTTCTAATGATGATTTCTGTTCAGGGATCCTAAAGGACTTATATATTAATGTTAGTCTACATTAGATTAGATGAGCTATTAGAAAGCATTATTATACAAAACACATTTATAAGTCCAGATGAGTAAACCCTAATTAATATGAGTTGAAAGTCTATTATATAATTTATATTATTGTCTCTTTTCTTGCAGAGACTTAAGAAGGATAGGAAAAAATCACTACTTGAAGCTGTAGAGAAGCTCAAATCGGGTAAAAATCTGTCCCATTCGTAGCAAGTTCATTTGGTGACTAATCTTTTCATAAGCTCACACAGTCACAGTTAT
Source organism: Erysimum cheiranthoides (assembly GCA_011420285.2). NCBI lineage: Eukaryota > Viridiplantae > Streptophyta > Magnoliopsida > Brassicales > Brassicaceae > Erysimum > Erysimum cheiranthoides. The sequence goes on along the minus strand of CM022183.2, from coordinate 8,658,510 downwards.
TATAAACAAAAAAATTAAAAACCCCTTATATTTAATTTGGATATGACACTCAGTTAGTTGAAATATCTTTTCCATAATTTAATAATCTTTAAATTTTTTAATGTTCTGTAAGGGCAGTTCTAATGGTGCTAGGATTCATGTCACTATTGCTAAATGTGACTGAAAGAGAAGTTTCGAAGATATGCATTCCCACAAAGTATGCCAATCGAATGTTGCCTTGCAGTAAAACCATAAAATTACATGATGATGATGATGATGATGATGAGAATGATCATGACAACAACTTCTTTCATCATTGCTCTTCCAAGGTTCTTCTTGACCCTTTGATCCATACCATCATTTTCAAGTTTAGTTTCAAATATCTTTTAATCCAAACTCCAAAGTGGAGATATATATAACGTATAAGAGTAGTATACAAAGATATTAAGTTCCGAATTTAAAGTTTTGATTGGAACTATTCCACCATTATTTAAATTATATTTTTAATCATATACATTTTTAGATGCTTAATTAACTTGTAAAAATTATGAATCAAAAAGTTTTACAAGTCAAACATATAAAAATGTAAATGATTAACGAAGAAATCCAAATATAAAGAGAGGAACAACGAAGTCAAATAATTTACTTTGACGTTGACTTGGAGTCTTGGACATTGTCGTTAGCGATCGTCAACGAATAGATTGCTAATATTCATTTTATATATTATGAATTTTCTAATCTTCAAAATGTCAAAAATAAACTACTTATCAATTTTAACTCCAAAATATATTATGGATTTTTTTTTGTTTTTTTGATATTCATGTGACGAAAAGTAGTCTCGTAATTCAATGTTTGTAAAAAAAAACAACTAAGACAATTACGTAGAAAATATACATCAAGAGTAGGACTTTTCTTTGCTTACTAGTAGGCGTAAAAGCATAATTAATGTCCAACTAATCCAATTTAATAAAATTTGCAGGAGGAGACGTCATTAATATCACAAGAGGGGTTGACTCAGTTGAGTTTCTTCTTCTTTGTGTTGGCATGTATGCATATTCTCTACAATCTTGCTATTCTTCTCCTCGGAATGGCCAAGGTACATATTTATATTGTACTTGTATATATATAGTACTCTTCCAAATATTATATAAGCAAATAATTATTGATAACTAAATTTTATATATGTAGAAAATGTATTTACACCTATTTGAAGAGATGTTAGGGAAAAAAACAATTGATGAAAGTTATGCAATCAAATATTATAACATCATAGTTTGATTCTTTCTATTTTTTTATTATTTGTCTCTGTTTAGAATTTCAGTAAGTCTACTTATTTTAAATAACTATATTCGTATTTGTAATTATACTAGTAAGAATTCCATCAGTTAATTATTCAATTTTCGCTTAAAAAAACTTGAATGTAAAACTCACATATATAGCAATATACAGCATGCATGTATTTTAAAATTCTTTACTTTTCTGAAATACTACTATATTATATATATATCTATATATATATATATATATATATGTTAATGAGTCTATGTTTTACATATAAAATTATATATATGTTAATATATACATATAGATGAGAAAATGGAAATCGTGGGAGGAGGAGACCCAAACAGCAGAGTATCGAGCAGCGAACGGTGAGATTTTTGTATTTCCTACTACAAATTATATATGACATGCAATATCACTAATTTTGTTTTCGATGAAATTATGTTTAAGTTAATTAATATTTTATGTAATTTAAAGATCCGAATAGGTTTAGAATAACAAGAGATACCACATTTGCTCGACGGCACCTAAGTTCTTGTACTGAAACACCAATTCAACTTTGGATTGTAAGTTTTTAGATATCCATCATCTTTTCATCAATTTATTACTCAACATATAATTTTTTTGGTGTAAAATTAATTAATTAAAAGATATCTCCAATATAATGATTGATAATTAAGTTTGTTTTTTTTTTTAGAAATGTTTCTTCAGGCAATTTTATAACTCGGTGGCTAAAGTCGATTACCTCACACTCCGTCATGGGTTCATCTTTGTTAGTATCTTATTTGTTTATCAATGAATAATTATTCTAGAAATAACAAATTTTAAATTAATTTTTGAAAATTGTTGATGCAGGCTCATTTATCGTCCAATAATGCATTCAACTTCCAAAAGTATATACAAAAATCTTTACATGAAGATTTTAAAATTGTGGTTGGTATCAGGTATTCGAATTTGTATCTGTTTATATTTTTATTCTTATTACTTTTTTTTTGTCAACGCAATATATAGATTAGCTTATAGAAGCCAATTTGGCGGAATGTTGTTTACATAGGTAACGTAGTACGGCATGGTACGAACATTTCGTGCCAAGGAATCCGCTTTTACATTCTCGCCTCGTGGAATAAGAGATAAAGAGAAGGATGAGAATTCTTCCCTATCAGATGCGATGTCTTCTAAGAAAACTGCGAATGCCGGCCAATCTGTTGGAGAAGACACCATCTTCACCAGGTCAGAGCAGTCAGTCATAAACGCCACATGTAGATTGCCAGCTCCAATCATACATCTCATCGCCCACAACAGGGCCTCCATTTCTGCATGCAGGGCTGATAGACTTCGCCGTCGGTTGGTAGATCCCATCGTTATCACCCTGCTTTGGGATGTACAGTACCATCCATAACCTGCAAAACTATCCGTCGCCTTCCATGATCCATCTACATAACATCGATAACCGCTAAAAGAGACTGGCAGAGGGTTTGAAGGTGGAAGAGGATGGGCTAGTATAGGCGAGATTGTGCCCTCCTCCTCCACCTGAGCCTGCTGCCAAGCCTGGGATTCCGTATCAGCCAATCGAACCACCTCGAGAGGATTCTCATCTATATTTTCAAAAACTTTGGCATTTCGAGCCTTCCAAATATACCACATTACCCAAGGAAAGGAGTCGATTTGGGCCTGTACTGGTTGCCGCCAAAAAAGGTAATCCAGATTTGTGAACAAGGATTCCGAGGGGAACAACTGTGATCCCGATGGAATGTGGGATAATGCCCATACCTGGCGGGCCGGTGGACATTCGAAAAGAACGTGATTAATTGTTTCCTCGGAGTGGCCACATCGAGCACATACCGAATCACAATTTATTCCTCGTCTGCTGAGATTGGCAGAGACCGAAATACAACCAGTTAGAGCCTGCCACATAAAATGTTGGATTTTCGGGGGGCATTTGATCTTCCATACATTTGCTTGCAGTGGGATACAGTTCGGCCCATGTACGCCGAGAGAAGCCCCATCTGGAGACGGGAGGCGTGCCGTATGGTATCCTGATTTGACCGTGTACTTTCCGTTCTTTGTAAAGTGCCATCCAAAGGAATCCGGAATGGTGCTGTACCCTAGGGGAATTGCCGAGACCATCTCAACATCTGGAGGGTCGAGGATAGTCTTCAGCCTGTCAAGATCCCATGATCTTGTATGATGATCAATCAGTTGGTAAATTTGTAGAGAAGGGTCCGTAATGGACCCGTTACTTTTTGCTGGTCTCGGGAATTGAGAGGGTATCCAAGGGTCATTCCATACAGAAATGGTTTCACCTGAACCTACTCGTTTAATTAGTCCTTTTTTTACCAGAGAGCGAGCGGAAACCATACTTCGCCATCCATAAGATGGTGAATATGATTTTATATCCTCCATAGGATTGGTGTTCCGATAGTACCGACTCTTAAAAACCTTTGCAAATAAAGAATCAGGCACCTCCATCAATCTCCATAGCTGTTTTGCCAGAAGAGCCGTATTAAAATCATTAACGTTACGAAACCCGAGACCTCCCAATTGTTTGCTGCTACATAATTTCTCCCATACTTGCCAGTGCATGCCTTTTGATTCGCCTCCCGTATACCACCAGAAATCAGCCACCGCGCTAGTTAGCTTGGAGGTAACTGATTTCGGCAACCGGAAGCAAGACATGACATAGGTGGGGAGTGCCGCAGCTACCGATTTAATCATTACTTCTTTCCCTCCTTTGGATAAAAATTTGGCCGACCAACTATTAATCCTACTTTGTAGCCTGTCACGCACAAAGAAAAACAGTTTTGTCTTGGAGCCACCCATGCTTTCCGGAAGACCTAAATAAGAACCCCATACCTCCCAGATTTTCAATTAAATATTCTTATTACACTTAATTGAAAATATCATTTTCTTAAGCATATAAATCGAATTAATTTTTTTTTTTTTACAGTCCTTTAATGTGGCTAACTGTGGTCATTTTTATGCTCCTCGATGTTCATGGTAATTTAATTGACATAGTTGTAACTTAAGATTTTAAGTGATTATTCATTTTTATCTTATCTTTTTTTCTTCTTAATCATCAGGTTGGAGAGTATATTTTTATATGTCATTTGTGCCACTAATTGTAAGAGTTAATTCAATATAAGTATATAACTAATACTAATTAACAATCTGTGTAACTCAAATCATTGATGAATAATATTGTGATGTAGATAGTTCTACTGATCGGGACAAAACTAGAGGTGATAGTGGCGAAAATGGCGGTCACAATTAAGGAGCATAACAGTGTAATTAGAGGAAGCCCTCTCGTTGAGCCAAACGACAAGCATTTTTGGTTTTCTAATCCTCGTTTCCTCTTAAGCATTCTACACTACACGCTGTTTTTGGTAATCTTGTCTAAACTACATGTCGTCTTTTCTAATGCTTCATCATAATTCCAGCATTTAAAAAAAAAAAAAAAAATTAACAAAATGGAATTTTGGTATGAAATTGTTACAGAACACCTTCGAGATGGCATTTTTTGTGTGGATCACTGTAAGTTTAGTTCTTTAGTTTCCTTTCAATTACATATTTTTTTATATACGAGATATATAATAGAGAAAGAAAAGAATAAATAAATTAAATTGATATATCTAATTGCATTTGGAATTTTAATTATTAGTGGCAATTTGGGATTAACTCTTGCTACCTTGAAAATCGAGAGACCATCATCACACGACTTGTATTAGCGTAAGCACCATTTTCTATAATTTACAATTTCGTTCTTCTTTTAATCCACAAAAATTGATTACATTTTCGTAAATGAAATAATGTTTTTTCTATTATAAATTATATCGTTAATAAATATTTATAGGGTGACAGTTCAAGTCTTGAGTAGCTACATTACACTTCCTCTTTATGCCCTTGTAACTCAGGTAATTAATAAGTTCATATATATAACATTTAAATTAACTAGTCACACCGTTTATAATGAACTAGATAAGGATCCGCGTATATGCGGGTTTAAAATAAAAATTTTATAACACGTGTAAAAAACAAAAAATTAGGACATGCGTATGCGGGTTTATAACTAAAATTTTATAACCTGTATAAAAAATAAAATTAGATATTCTATAAAATATTTATAAATTATCTAATTTAATTTTTCTCTTTGTTAAGTAATTATTTTAATATATTTTTAATTATATGGTTTTTCTATTATCAATCATGTCTCAAAATTTTATATTTTCATCCGGTGAAATCAATATTTACGCATCAACCTCCTAAAAGTTGACAAAAGAATTTGTAATTTATCAAAACGTGTAAAAGCATACAAAAATTTTACATTTAGATCAAAACCTCGATTATAACACAGTAGTCATATCAAACGTCTCTAAATCCTCGCATCTACAAAAACATTAGTCACTAACCCTAAATAATCACATCAAAAGTAAAACATATTATACATTAGAAAAGAAATTCACCTATTCATCCAATAAAGGGGTTGATTGGTTGAGACTTTTACTGTAGATTTTATTTTAAATTATTTAAAATTACAAAAAAAATACATATATTTACGCGTAATTATCGACATATTTTAAATTCCCTTTTAATGAAATAGGGGTGAAAATTTTAGGTTTTTTTTATTAATTCGACGATATATTTAAAAAAAATAAATATATTTACCCGTAATTATCGACAAAGTTTTTTTAAGAAATCCACTTTTCATGAAGTAGAAAAAATTAATCCCTATGAGATTTCTTAACATTATCTTTTTATATTTTTAAAATTATTTTATTTATAATTTTCTTAACATTATATTTTCATATTTATTTAAATTTTAATATTTTCTCATAATTATCTTGTTACATATTTAAAATTATTAAAAAAAAATATTTTTTTGACACGTGTTAAAATCTATAACCGATAGATATGACACGTGTCACGATCTCTTGAGTTGCTAACTTCGAAAACCCAACTTTATATAATAAGATGATGTGAATTTGATTTGGAGGCATTGCATATATATGTCTATAGATGGGGTCAAGCTACAAGAGAACAATCTTAGAAGACCAGCTAGCAAATGTGTTAAGACAATGGCATGGGATAGTTAGAGACAAGAAGAAGAGAGACCAAAAGCCGGAAACCGAAAACAACGGTGATGTCGATTCAGGCGAGAGTCCAGTGCCGTCAGAAATGGTTTCTGACGACTTCAGATTTTCGAGTAGACAAGAACCGATTTTACAAGAGATACCGATAAAAAGCAAAGTGAAAGGTGATGAGTTCGATGGAAAATGAGGAAGAGATTGTTGTAATGTATAGAATATAGAGTTTATACTAATGATGACAAAATACTAATTAAGCTTAGCCAGAAGTTTAATTAGAGCTTGTGTAAGTCATTGTTATGTAGCATAATGGTATCTTGAAAACTTAAATTAATATTGGTATAGAAATATTTGGAACATTTTTTAAACTCAATCTTCTCCAAGAGATTCATAACCACGAGCTAAACCACTAAATTATAACCAAATTATAACCGGTTTGATATGGTTTTTGGTGGAAAGTAACAAAAGTTGTGAAACATTAAGGAATTGCTTTCTTATTGTGAGGTTATTGAGGAAATTGTAAGTTATATATACTTGAACATAATGACAATGTCGCATTGGCAAAGCCGAAAACAGACTTATCTCTATGGTTCTTTGAAAAGCTCGCGACCGATGACAATCCTTCTGATCTCGCTTGTCCCTGCACCAATTTCATATAGCTTTGCATCTCTCAGAAGGCGGCCAGTTGCATATTCGTTTATGTATCCATTTCCGCCTAAACATTGTATCGCCTGCAACATCAAACCAAATCTCTTAGTCTCAGCTAGTGAAGGAAAGGTAAACAGATACTCAATATGTGTAGTTATGTGCCCTTCCGAGGTTTGTTTTGCTGTTAGCCATTAGATGAGAGAACATGCATGCTAGTGTGACAGTAAATTTAAGCTGATGAATTCACCCATAAATGGACTCAACGTTTAAGATATACACATGATGTTTGAAAGAGGAGGAAGGTAAGAGTAGTTGACCTGTAAAGCGACCTGTGTTGCTCTTTCAGCTGCACAAAGAATAGTCCCGGCGCAGTCCTAGAAGAAATAAATACATAAGTAGGCTAGTAGTGTTTTTACGTCTCGAGTATTGAGGAGTTTTTCATAACACAAAAAACAAGAAGGGAAGATTATTCATTATCAAATCACCTTTGGGTCGACTTTCCCATTGTCACAGTCCCTCGCAACAGAGTAAACGTATGACCTGAAATGCCAAAGGAACATCTTTCTCGTTGAGCTAAACTTTTGCTGTATAAGACTAAATGAATGACAGAGTATTGAGAGAAAGTTTTATACCTTGAAGACTGTAATGCAGTGTACATATCAGCTACTTTACCCTGAAATCCAACAAAAATGTTTTTAAGAATCTTATGATTAAAGTTGAGATATTTGGAGAAGTTTATGTTAAAGATTATCAAGATCAACCTGTATAAACTGTAATTCTCCAATTGGACGACCAAACTGTTCTCTCTGGCGTATATAGGGAAGTACGGTGTCGAGGCATGCCTGCATGATCCCTAACGGCCCAGCTGCTAAAACAAGTCTCTCCAAATCCAGACCCGACATCAGAACATACACGCCTGCACGTACACACCCCATGTACATCAGACAAGTATCGAGAGGAGGCTTGTAGCCTCGACTCAAGAAATGTACAAAGCATGTATGCAGCAAAACATGTGTCCGTACTCCGTGAATTAATACCCCCTTACAATACATAGCATTTCGATCTCAGATAATAGTAGATCATCATATTACTAGAAAGATAGACCATGCAATGCAAATTATCCATCAAACTAGAGAATAAGAGTAAAACGATGAAGATCCAATAATCAAAACCTTTTCCTTCCTTGTCAAGAATGTTTTCTTCTGGAACAAAGCAATTCTCAAAAACAAGCTCACACCTGCTCAGCAGAGACAATATCAGAGACAGAGAGGCAGTGACAAAGGGATTTAATATAAAACCGATATTTTTATCTTGAGAGAAAGGGAATTACGTATCGCTTCCCCGCATTCCTAGTTTGTCCAACTTTTGAGCAGTACTGAATCTGCAAAGCCACCACAATCACAAAATCAATTTAAAGAACTCACTCTCTGGATTCTCACTTTCTTTTCTTTATTAAAGATCATAGAAAGTCATTACATACCCGGCCATTCCCTTCTCTATAATGAAAGCTGTGATTCCTTTAGAACCTGCTTTTGTATCAGTTTTCGCGTAAACAACCTGATCCAACCAAGAACACAAATGGTAGAAAAATGTTAAAGCTAAATAAAAAATGTATCAAGTAAAAAAAGTTAACATATAAGCTAAACTATGTTACCAGTGTTTCAGCAGACGGACCATTAGTGCACCACATCTTGTTGCCATTTAGTATATAACCACCTTCTACCTTATCAGCCTTGCATTTCATGCTGACAACATCTGAACCGGCTGTAAAAGAGTATTAAAACTAAAATCAGTATACATCGGAATAACGAGCTCACTATACGTATATACGATATGTATCTTACCATTGGGTTCACTCATTGCAAGAGCACCAATATGCTCTCCACTGATAAGCTTCATAACAACAAATCATTAGTTAGCTAAAATTTAATAAGATTTCAAAACAAAATGTCAGGTGAAACATGCAACAGATACAGTTCACAGATTAAGAAAATCAAACTATTCAAAATCAAATAAGGTTCCTTCTTCCATTCATAATCAATCACTAACTCGGTAAGATTTCAAACACCGATGTTATTTATTGATAAAACCATTAGCATAACAGTAACAATACCTACAAGCTCATACCATAATACACAGACTCAGACTAAAACCATACCTTTGGCAAATACTTTTGCTTTTGTTCTGTAGTTCCATTCCTCACCTGTAAAGTGTAGTAATTAAATCTCCAACCTCAGATATTGCAAACATAGTTTGTGAGCACTATAAATTACCAATTGATTGATGCAAAGGTTGGAATGTGCACCATAAGACAAAGCAACTGACCCCGAAGCCCGACTAATTTCCTCCATAGCTATACAATGATACAAGTAACCAAGACCTAAACCTCCATATTCCTCTGAAAGTTAAAACCCAAGGACTATGCTTTTAGTTTCCCTTCTAAACATAATTGAGGTAATAGCAAGAGGACAGTGATCTACCTGGAGCAGTGATTCCATGGAGATTAAACTCACCCATAAGCTTCCATAAATTTACATCCTAATTAAAAAAACATGAAAAAAGATTAGATTTTTTGGTGAGATAAGCAACAAAAACGTAATTAAGAGAATGGAGTTAAAAAGACAGACCTTTGGAAATGAATTAGTTCGATCGATTCTTTCTGCATGAGGAGCAATAATATCTTGTGCAAACTTTGATACACTTTCTTTAAACTATTGTTACAATGTAACCAGAGAGAGACAATGTTAATCAAACAAAAACACAAATTTACAGGTCGAAAAATGTATTCAAGAAAAGTTTCATTACAAGAAAAAAAAAAATCATTTCAAGAAAAGGCAATTTCACAGAATTTTTCGATCAGCTCAAAAACAAAAGATGACAGATAATACAATAATGGAGAGGAGATAAAGAAAGAACCTGTAACTGAGTGTCATCGAAGAGGAGAGAAGAAGATAAAGAAGAGAAAGACCTCCTCCGTGTCTTGACGGCGTAACCAAGAATCGATCTCGCGGCGAAAAGCTTCTGCATCTTTTAATATTTACCGATTTGTGTTCGTGTAAATGGCTAAACGGGTTTGTATTATATAATTGAGATTAAACAATAACGAAGCTAAGAAACGATAAGGATGGGAATAGAGAGATATGAGTAATGAGTCATGGTCTATGTGGTTCCGTGAACCACTTTGATATTTGTTACTCTCTCCCATACTATCTTTATCTTCTCCATTATGTAACACTCACACTCACTATTAGACCAATTTTGAATCATCAAAGTTCTTTTTCTTCCTAGGTAACATTGTCAAGAACTGCAAAAGAAGTTTTTAAGAGTAGAGAAGGAAAGAACAAGAGATGATTTTTACTATTAAGTCCACATTTACAAATGCTTGTTTTTCCTCTATTTGCCCCATATCACCCTATTGAAATTACAAATTAACGATCAAAAGCTTTCAGTCTTTTCATTAACTTTATATAAACCTGTTTTACTCCTTTGCAAATAACATCCTGCAACAACAGAGCAACTTCAGTTTCACAGAGATGATATTAGGTTTAAGGAGATGTCAAGACTCGGATTGGCTTCTACCTTGTATGAGAGCCTTAAGGTACCAAGCACAGAGAATCAAGTAAATCTTCTCAAACTCTGGTTTTGATGATGATCCACTTGAGTTTTCTGTGCATTTGTGTATGTAAAGAATCAACGGAACACCAGAGTCATCCCCGAAAAGAAAAAAAAACAAAAAAAAAGGTCTAGGGAGGCTATACATATGGATATGGTGGTATCATCCAAACAAATAAGTTACATTTCATTCTGAATCTGAGTCAATGGAGAGATACAGTCGGGGTCTTACTGAACGCTTCTGCCGAGGAAACGAAAACGGACTATCTGATCTCTGTCTACTTGCCTTCTCTTGTCTACTACTGTCATTCATTCCCAGAAGCAACGACGCTGCAAATAAGTCAGTTAAGTATACTCGTTAATACAGATTATTCCAGTTCAGTTGCCTGTACAAGACCCAACAACCCAGACAAGTGAAAGAAATTTAAATGCAACAGTACAAGTTAGTCATAAGCACAAGAAGCAGTATTAAAGATCCCTTGATGTTTTAGGAAAAGAAAAGTAAAATCAGTTTCAGTCAGGGGAACGAACCAGTCTCTGACGAACTATCCAAAGCACCCTCCCTCGTCGACACTGGGTTGTTTTCATTAACTTTGTTTACACCTATTGTCTCTCCGTGATCACCAAGCCTAAGAGAGATCCAATCACCACTAGGGATTCCGTTTGACGTCTCGGCCTGATTTCTTAAATTAGACTGATCTGAGGTATCTGGTCTTGTTGGCAGAAATATTTTAAGTGAGGGATCGTCTCTACTAAAAGCCCGAGGATTGTTGACTAGTCCATTGTTTGCATCTGTTTCGGATTGTCCAACTGGTTCTGGAAACATAGGAACAGATGGCATTGATGTCTCTGGAGCTACTGTATAACCACTATCTGTTGCAGGGGCACAGTTTACAGTATCGGGGAGTAAACCAACTAACCCCTCTGGTACATCAGGATCAGATGCAAATAGTTGGAACCCGGGGCCTCCTTGGGTTTCCGAAGGCAACTGCCAAAGGTGCATATCATAGTCATCTTCAATGTTGGTAAAAAGATCTAAGCCCGAATTGCCCCCAGCCACGGTGTGAGGGTCTTCACTAAACGAGTTAATACCAGGTGGGTACAAAGGAAAATGTACCCTGTCATCATTTTGATTCTCATTGTAGGCAGATCCCCCAGTGATTACAACATCATTTTCTTCATCAGAATCACTTAGAACGATGACTTCATTATTACTCGCTGCTGCCGGTTGATGATTCATATCACTAAAGTTATAGCTTGGATCTACTTTCATGGATCGAGAATCAAGTTCCATCCCATTGTTTCCAAAATCAAAAGTTCCAACAGCACCCTGATTTACACTAGGGTCATCCCCATCCCTACCACTTCCAGTGGCACTACTGCTCATTGGTATAATATTTTGCTCCTGATACCCAAGCTTCTCTTGCCTGTTACTGGAAGACAAACCATTAATATTAGGTTTGCTAACTTCCCAAATGCCATTGCGATTCTTCCTTATTCCAAGTTTCAGAGGGGTTGGACCATCTGAGCAACCTTCTTGTTTAACCGGTGTTAGCATTTCCATCTTCGGTTTAATCTCATCAACCGTGGGCAAGAGACTACCATCAGGTGTGTGCCATCGTGAAAGTTCCCCCAACTCCCTGCGCTCGGTTTCACTTTTGAACTTCACACGCCAAGAACCATCAGGTTTCATTTCAATCTCAGTCAACTCTTCATCACAATGTCTCATCTGCCATGCAGGACGACAATATTACTAAAATGAATAAAAACATAGAAATCATCAAGAATTCTAACATCTACAAAACTTTACCTTTGATGTGATACGGTTAAAATAAGGATCTATGATTATATGCTCCAGAGAGTAGTTCTTCAGACAAATAGGACATTGCCACTGTAGTTAAACAAATAAACTTAGTAAACAATAGGAACAACCCAATTATCTAGACTAAAATAGGATACCTGCCTTTCTGGAACGTTGATTCAGCTCCACAAACACCTCAAGGTCAAAGCATCCCATGTGCACACAGGGTTTAAATCTCCCAGCAACTTTCATCCTAGAGCCGCTCATCTAGTGACACCAACAGAAAGGTAACAATAATCAGTCTAGAAATGGATGCATACACGACATCAGATAGTTAGGAAGATAAACAGAAACTTTGTGATCGCAAACACCTATTAAAAACGAGCTAGTCTACTACAGGGACTTACAGGACACCGGAGATTGACACCAAAGAAATCTGCGACAACCTCAATATCACTGTCACTATCGTCATTATCATTTCCAGTTGCACCTCCAATGCATCGGCATACACGCGCAAGAGCATCTTCAAAAGGCTCACCTTTATCCTCATCCGGAATCATGTTTAAGACCTAGATGAAAATTAGGGGTGAATTTAAAGGTAACTCACAAAAGTGCAATAGGTCATGTTCAGAGCATTTAGGAACACTAGAAATTGTTATGTCCTCTACTCACACAACAAGCCATTTCTTTAATTATCATTTTTCCCCAACTTTCTTAATGTTTCTCATGCAACATCTAATTAGTAAATACAAGTACCTGTTGCAGAGTCCGTCGTTTCACAAGTCTTACCCCCAAACAAAAACTTCGGGAGTCACATCCACTCAAGGATATCTTGTTAATTCCATCCCTAATACAAGGTGTGATCTGCCAAAAAAATGTGATGGGAGCATACTAGATTATAAACAGCTTGATATCAATTTCAAAGAGAGTAGACTATTCTATGAGAACATACAATAGGTCCATCATACAAAGAATTGTTACTGAAAAGAGATGAAAAACATACAATAGGTCCGTCATCGCGGCCATTGGCCCCCAGAAGCTGTGACCCGGGTCGGTTAATCGCACGAACAGGTACACCTATAAAATGGTATCAACTTAACCATCAATAGCATAGAGGAAATTTAATGAGATCTGCAGACCAATCAAATTAAGATACGTTTCAAAAGCATACTTATTCCAAGAATTCAATGTCTAAACATACATGAGATTATGATATGTGCTTGAAACCCATGTTCCTCATATTTCTAAGGACATGCTAATAACACTAACTTAGTTTGCATATTAACCCTAAACTATGAATTTGAATAGCATACCATTGACTTGCAGATCAGCGTATTGAGGCCACTGCATCCTAAATAGAACTTTGTCATTCAAGAGCATACACCAAGCCTGAAAGCAAACAAATAGAACTGCCAATTAGAATTTACATACACGTATATAGAGTGCATATCTAATATATTTATAAAACCAACAACCTGAACATCATACTCATGTTTCACCAATAAGTCTTTGTCTGCCCTTGTTATTTGAAATGTTCTGTCCACACTCTGCATTGGGTTTGAACTGAAATTGTGTCGGAGTATTAGAAGACACACACATCAGTTATTACAAAGTCTAATTAGGTGTTGTGAATCTGGCTAGGATACAACCATGATTCTAAATACTAAAATGAAACATGAGTCCCAGCTCAAAAAGCTAAGTGACTACGGTTCACCTCATCCCTCAATTAAAATCAACCCCCCATCCACAAACAGTGTGCAGACCGTAAGACTTAACTCTAACGTTTCTTCTCTCCCCAGAAATATAAAGATGACACAAAGCAGATAATTCACTAGTGATGCATGCATCAAAACTAATTTAACTGCAGGATGAAAGTAATGTATTTGAATTTCCACTGGAAGTGCTTCAGCTTGGTGTGCTTACCCATCAGTTGGGATCGTTGTTGCAGTCAACTTTACCGGATACAATGGATGTGCCATAGTGACCCAAAATCTGCACATAATAGACCATGTAAGACAGTTAATGTCATAACATGGCTAACCTAAAGATAACACTCAATTTTTATAACAAAGTTAGCATTGATGACAATGCTGGACATATATGAACAGTTCAAACACTAAAGACAAAAAGTGGCATATTTAAGTCCTCCCCTTCCATGTTCTTTAAGAACAGAATTGTCAGCAACAATGAGAAATACAAATAAAATTTTACTTATTTATCTCACAACTATGAGAAAAAGGGAAGTTATGAGCATCTTACGGGTCAGCTCGGGTAAGTCTGCATATCTCACAGTAAAATGATTCAGGAAGCGGTGGATTTCCTTCCATACGCTTCTCCGGGATAATGACACAGCCAACATGCTGCCAGACATGGCATCTTGGATCCTCGCACTGAAAAAGTTACAAAATCATTATTGAATTAGAAGGTATCACCAAAATTTTAGTGAGCCATAATACACCAAGAGATACTGCTAACTCAAAACAATAGTTGAAACGAATATTTTGTCACAGACTTACCTGTATCATTGACTCTGTCCCTAGTGAGCTTCCACAAATACACCGAACTTTAATATCTGGTTGAAAGGAATCTTCAGGTTCTCCCTTAACTTTAACATTACTGATATCTGAACTAACTTGTCCTTTTGACGCTAAGTCACTTGCCCCAGATGCTTGCATTTTCCTGTGGGGAAACACAAAATTATTTCGGTAAAACGAAAAGTAAATCACTGTGCACAGAAGGGAAAAACATGGCATATATCATAAGAAATCCATAGCTAAAACAAGCACTCACCTATATGCATCCTCCACTAGTTTTGCAACTTTTTCCCTTGCCACGGCATCCTTTTTAGACCACAACCTGGCCGCTGTCAGTAGGCAATGGAGACAACACTTATCAGACAACTCAAAACTGTTCTTTAATTACAGTTCAGGCATGAACAAACAAACATGAGTGCGCATGATCAATATACCTTTCTCATCAGAAAGAATGGCCAAGATCCGCTCAACAAGGTCCTGCACAAGCAAATGACCAAACAAAAAAACATACTCTCAATAATGACAATCCAAATCGGAACCCCAATTAAAGGTAGCCTATAGCGTCACGCAAATTTCCTGGTAACTAAGCTGTGATTTCCTATAGACTAACATACCTAACCAGTATAATTGGTAAAAAATAAAACAACTACTAATTTCAGATGAAACAGACAACCCTCTTTGCCAAGTAAATGGATACGCCAGAAATATAGCAACTCCGTTACAATTTACGGCAATAGTTCTCTTCCCAATTATGAGAAAGGTCCAATTACTACCACCCCAAACACTATCCTCTATGAGATGATAATAAACAGAGTTACAAAAGCAAGTGCAAAGTTTTAACCTGCTTCTTTCCCTGTTTAGAAAGTCCAAGCTGAGTAAGCACATCCTTGAGCTCTTTTATCCGCAAATATGCAAGTTTCTCCTGAATAATAACATCAGACACAAACTTTAAGCTTAATTATAGTAAGAAAAAAACCAAATTTAATCCAGAAACCATCATTTTCCAAGTTCTTTGAAATTTCTTTCTCAATATATATCTTAATCAAACCCATCACAATCATTATAAACAGCTAAAATTAAAACAATAATAGCAAAAATTATGAATGCCAATACCTTGCAACTAGCAACCAAATCCATCTCTTAAACCCTCAAAACGACGACGACTCAGTTCAAATCACAACAGCCTCCAAGCTCTCAAAAATCAGTAACAAAGCCGGAAAATTCCACAGCGTCGTACAGTAGTCTCCTCCATACAGCAACCGATCTAAAACAAACAAAGAGATGATCAATTACAGTAAGAATCAATTCCTCCTTCAGCAAATTTCAAAAAATTCAGCAAAAATTCCACGAAATTGAACAATTTACCCAGAGATCGGATACTGCATATCAAATCATCAAAAAACTGATAAATCAATTGGAAAAATTTAGTTCTCTCTACAGATTCAAACGACGCCGACAATTTTCCAAGTTTTCGGCTTCTTTTTTCAATTATTCTTTTTTTCTGATTTTTTTTTTGACCAAAGAGAAGACGGAACAAATCGATTTTACAGGTAACCGGACCAAAAGCTGATTTATTAAATCCGGTTTAATTAACTGCAATACGTCCGGGTTAAGTTCCAGTGTGCTAACACGTACCAAGAACCAACCTCACCTAACTTTCGTCTTTGTCTTCTTCTCTCACAGAAATACAGAATCGTATCGTATCGTTTAAACATAGAAAAACTATCAAAGACCTTGAGTCTTTTTCTTTTTGGTGGAAGACCTTGAGTCTTTTTATTCTAATTAATATGTTTCTAATTAAAGATAGATTGCCCAAGAAAAAAAAAAAAGTTAAAGATAGATTATATTATTTTGTTAGAAATCAAATCTACCTAATCACACTATATATATATAAATATATCAATAATAATAACAATAAAAAAAGAATTTTTATTTTGAACATTTTTGTTTATTATTATTTTAAATAAATTTTTAAAATTTTTATAAATCTTAAATTTCATTTGTTACCGTTTTTCTTTCTTTATTTCTCAAAATTTAATACTTTATTTTTATGTAACTACCATTAATGTTGCTGTACACTTTTATATATGTAAAAGTGAACAACAACATTAATGGTAGTTACATAAAATAAAATATTAAATTTTGAGAATTATCAAATTTTGATATTTTATTTTTATCTAATATATATATAAGTGGTTTTGAAAAAAAAAAAGTTATATAAATAGTTTGTCTTAGCTTATTTTGTATGCATATCTATTATCTCTAACTCTAATATATAGAATCGATATCCAACATACAAAAACAAAACGCAATTATTAAATCCATAATATATATTCTAGAGAGTATTGCACACTAGCATACTTTTTGTATATATATATCATAAATCCAACGTTCGTTTGAATGAACAAATCTTTGCAATCCAATATGAATTGTGTTTATGCTTTAGCTCTTTGCACCAAATAGTTGTTGTTTTCTCTCACTGAGTAAAAATATAAGATAACATTCATTGTCCATGTGACCATATTCCAACTCTTTCCAAATAATGAATGTTGTGAGAGAAAACGACATGTATTTTGTTAGTGTAAAAAGGTAAAGTATGAGAACAATTCGGTTTCAAAGATTTCTTCGAATTGCATGTTGGTTTTATATATTAATCTGGATTCACAAATTGTATGTTGTTTTCATACGTTAGATATCGATCTATATATTAGGGTTAAAAAGGTATAGACATATAGATGTTATACAAAATAAACTAACACATCCATATAGATATCGATCTATGTATTTGCTTGTTCATAACATAGTTAAGATTATATATAATATATGAATATAAAGTATATAAAATTAATATTAAAATCAATAAATAAACGCTAAAAATATTCTAACGTTCGTGAAATTAACACACAAAAATTATTGAAGTTCAAAGAATGATTAGTGTCATAAGAAATCATTATTTTCAATCATAAAAAATCAAATTTCATGAAAAATGAATGGAGAAATAAAAAAAATTGAAACTTTGACTAAAATGTTTTAAAGAGATGTAGTATGGTACCTCAACTTCAATAATGGAGACAATCAAAAACACATTTGAACAACCAATATTGCCTCTCTTCTCAAATTGATTTACTTTGATTGTTGCACGAACTTTTGTATCATTTTATTTTGTTTCGTAAGAACTAAAGAAAAGACATGCGTCTCATATATATGGATGAGATTTATGAGAATGAGAAGTAGTAATATTCATTGTCCCATATCTTGGATTCAATGTATTTATATCCAAAATTTTCAATACTATTTAGCAATAAAATAATATCAATACTTATCAAGTTCAAAAACAAATTTGAATAATTATATTTAAAGGGAACATTTTTTGTATCAGTCAAACTTTTGGCGCGTTATTTATTTCTATTAAAAAGTTATTTTGGCGGGTTATTCATCTTTTATAAAGGATCAGTTATTTTGTAGTATTGAGTTTTTAAGTCAAAGATACAATATACATTTATTCCCAAAAAGTGATATGATGCATTATCAATGTTGATTTTTATCATTCCTATCATATCAGAATCTAAACAGATGTTTTAGTATTCATAAATTTTTGAATGATGGTTAGATTTCATACTCCACCACATATGTATAATAAAAAAAAAGTATTTAAATTATAATGAAATAAAAATGAAAAGATAACATAAAAAATTATTAATATAATAAAAATGTGTAGTATTAATATAAATATATATATAATATTTAAATAACATCTTTGCAAAAAGAGAGATGTAATTTTTATATTATATTTCGATGTTAGTTTAGATTATACATTTTATTTCAAAATTACTGATCACGAAAATTAATCAGTTTAATTTGTGCAGAGTTGCATTGTTTGTTCTGAATGTTGGAAAGTTTGAGAGACTTACACGTTGGTCTAGTAGAAGTTTTCTTAGATATAGCAAAACAATTTGTAGGTTTCTAGTGTGGCATATGTTCGGAAATTCATTGGATCGAATTCAAAAAGTTAAGAACAGTTTTGAGAATCGTTTTTTCTAATCAGTAGCAAACATATCAAATTTAGTACTAGGATAGTCTTAAGAGTGTTACCAGAGTGATTCAAAATCAAGTGAATGAGCAAACAAACGTTTGATAATATATGTATTATTCTCTTTCTCGTTTTAGTTTTTAATAATTAATTTTATAGTTGTGTATTCAATCGTTTGTGGTATATATAGCCCTTTTGATATTTAATTACAATAATACTAGTAATTATAGTTTTTGTTTCTTCTTAATTTAGTAGTACGATGCTATTAACCCTAATAAATTTTAGTATTAAATTCATCAATTTATACATTTATATAGTATATTTAATATTTTTTAAAAAAAGTTGAAAAGAGATTTTAATCCCATGTGAAACAAACAGTATATTATTGCTTCTTGTCGTACAAATACAAAAATAACAAAGTCATGAGTTTCTGCAATTTGACAGTTGACATTATTTAGAAATTCCTTCTTTCTTTCTTCTGTGAACGATATTATTTGGAAACATAAGCACCATTGTACAACAATCTCGTACTTCAATTCCACCATTCGTCCCAAATAACCAATTTTTTCCAATCTTTGAACACCCAAAAGCTTGTACTTGAACCTCAGGCCACAACTGGGTACGAGGAACATGTTGCAACACCTAC
Organism: Erysimum cheiranthoides; assembly: GCA_011420285.2. NCBI lineage: Eukaryota > Viridiplantae > Streptophyta > Magnoliopsida > Brassicales > Brassicaceae > Erysimum > Erysimum cheiranthoides. The sequence continues at coordinate 8,638,898 of CM022183.2, read as the reverse complement.
CAAAATCAAAGGAAAAGTCAAATAGGTAGAGTAAGAGAGCTAAACCGAAACGAACCAAACCAAATCAAACCACATTTGTTTTCGATTCCATTTCTTCTTTACTAAAAATAAATTAACTAAGACTTAACGCGAACCAAACCGAGCTGGTTAAAAGAACTTACCACACATGTTCTTCCCCATTTCCATCTTGAAGTAACCATTATCTCCCCAGTCACCTCCCCATGAGTTCTTTATAAGCCAATACGGAACGTCGTCTTCAACTCCATAACCAACTGCTAACACAGCATGGTTTACATCCTGTTGCCACCAAAACTCCGGTTTACTTACTAAATGTTGGTAAATTATAACATTTTGAAATGTTTTCCCGGTTTAGAGAAGAAGCAAAACTCACCATTGGAGTGTTTCCACAAGTATCACTAGTAAAAACTCCCTTCTTGTAAAACCGGAACTCATGTACAACCTGAAACGCTACACTCACTGGCCTTACCAACCCGACCGCGTGCTTCAGTTCATCTTCTGCACCCTATTGTGTTTATGTATATTAGAGAATGTATAGTTTGTGAAGTGTGAATTCAATTTCAAATGAGGGATTTACCAGGGTAATGTTGACAGAGTCAAGGACTTGTACACCGATGTTTTCAGCTGAGAATTTGCAGCTTATACCGTCTTTACCAGTGTAAGGATAAGCCTCCTCTGTGTCAATCCCACCATTGTATTTGATGTATTCAAAGGCTTGAGAAGGAAGTCCACCATGACAACCAAAGTTATTAAAAGTTCCAGCACAATCCACAAGCTGTTGCTCCGATAGCGATATTTCTTTTCCAAATGCTTGATGATAAGCAGCCTCAAGAGCTCCAGTCGTGCTGCATTCAAGCATTGATCACATATCTCAGAGATTCTGATTAAATCATTTAACAATTCATGTCCTAGACTTTACCTGAATGTCCAGCAAGATCCACAATGTCCTTGTTCTTTAACAGGGCTAACAATACCATCTTCTCTCCAATCTTTCTGCAATTACACAATCTGAAGACTCAGACCAAACATTAAAAGTTTCTATCTTTAGAAGAGTTAAAGATTTAAGAACAGGAAGAGAATAGTTACTGTGTCTGGAACTGCAGCTTCAGTGATCTTGTGGCTACCCTTTAAAGTGGCAGAACAGTTTTGAGCAGCTCCAAGCTTGTGTCTTTGAAACTCTTGCCATGTCAAATCAGCAAATTCTGTAGAACAAATTCATAAAAACATAAAAAAAAAAGATTAGGTGGCTCAAACATCAAACCACTACCACAAGGAACGTGACTCATCTTGAAGTACTACAACAACGTTGTCACAATCATTAAACAAATACACTAACTAGTTCAGACTCTAAACCATTAAAAAAATCTTGAACTATCTAAATTGAGACAAAGAAAGCTCAAATCAAACATTCTTGAACTATGTGAATTGACACAAAGCTCAAATCAACCTTTCTTGATCTAAGTGAATTGAGACAAAGCTCTAAAAAAACATTCTTGAACTATGTGAATTGAGACAAGAAGGCTCAAATCAAAGCATTAGAGATAAACTTACGATTAAGAGAGAGTCTGTAAGGTAAGTTTTTCTTATTAGTGGATCTGATTAAATCAAGATTCTCTTTAAAAACTGAAAATCTTAACTTAATCTCCTCAACGCTCTGGTACTTCTTCCCATACCTTCACAAAACTCAAAATTTTCACCAACCGAAATTGTAAATTTCAAACAAGTCAACGACGAAATACAAATTGAGAATTTACCGGTGAGCAAAGCGAGAAAAGGACAGAACATGACGAGACTGGCCTAAGATCTGAACGACAGTGTCTTCAAGCTCCTGGAGATTATCAGACACCATCTTGATTGGATTAGATTCATCAAATCCGATCTCTTTATCCGCTGTCACCGCCGCAAAGAGAATTAATAAGATCGATGAAGATAGGATTAGTTTAACAGACATGGCTTTTCCTCTGGTTCTTTACTCTCACACAAAAGCTTCTTCTAAGTCAAGAAGAAGACGAAGAAGAAGATGGAGGGAGATTATATTTCTCTTTCTATGTGGGTCTCAGTTTACACGTGGTGAGTTTTTATTGGTTTACTTTTAGGTTCAATAATTGGATTTCTGACGTGTATAGTGACGTTGACATGTATGGGTCTTTCTGACAGATATAACAGAACTTTGTTTAGTTCTTACACTAACTATCTTGTTTGGAAATGGAACATGTGTGATAAGAAGATAATAATATTACCAAATATTCGTTGTTATTTTGTGGATTTTTATTTGTTTTGGATATGATATTTTTTTGTTTGGAAATTAGTTGAAGGCCTAGAGGCTAGAGCCCAAGCCCTTCCGACCTATCCCTAGAGATTGCATATGCACACAAAGTGTTTTAATTCTAATGTTTTTTTGCTATGAAATTTTAATTCTAATGTTTGTTCGTTCATTAAGGAGGGTATTTGGTTTTTTGTGGTTAAGCAATGCTGGTGAATTTTTTTTTTTTTTTTTTCCGATATGACAACTTGTTGCGAACTGTTTTTCGTATGTTATTTCGTATGCATTTAGTGTAAGAGATGTTTTAAGAAATGAAAGATTGTTTTTAAGTAAGGTGAAGTAAGGCATAAGTTTCAATGTTTATATGTATAATCTTTGTTTGTCCATTTTGTAAGTCAGTCCTTAACAAATGCATGGGGTTTTTTGTTTGTTCGCGAGAATGGATTTCTCTCGTTAAATCTGTATGGGAGTTTGTGGACACACTTGATTACCTAAAAATTATTATAAACTTGAATTATGATTCCTTTAATTTTATTTCTAAAGGAACTAGAGTTAGTATCTTATATCATTTTTTCGGTGGGTAGTTAGTCTTTAATATCATTAGAGTCATGCTGAAGCTCACAAAAATTTAAGGAAAAAGAAATGTGGCATTTGTTATTTATAAAAAATAAAATTAAGATAATAATATTAAGATTGTTTTAAATCGTACACATTAGTGATAATTCAATAATTTAATAAACGAATCCAAATTTAACTATGTTTAATAACATATAAAATCATAAAACCAAACATAAAACCAAGATAAAATCATAATCAAACAAAACAAAATCTAAATAGCATGAATGCTAAAAAAATATGATAAAATGTAAGAATCCAAGTTTTCCTTTTGAAGAAATCATCAAAATCCATAAGAATTGTGCCAAACATTTCCGTATACAAGATTTGTTTTCTGATTTTTTTTGTTTTCAATGATTGTTGATAAACGTTTAACACTGCTTTGGTGCACGACATGTACGAATGAGACTAATGACATTTTAGTCCAGCCCAGTTCTTGTTATAAATGGATAATTATCCAAATGATTATCTTATCACTTTGATCTTATCCTTCATAATGTAAGGCCAAGATATACCAAATACAACAAAAAGCAATACAAAATATAAACCAAAAACCTAAAACTCCAGACCAGAGGATGGGTACTACCAACGTGCTCTTCTTCTCTTTATAGTATTGTCGCTCTTTTCAGTATTTTCGCCGTCTATAGTTTCAAGTATTTTAAGCTTCAAACAATTAACCACAAAACATATTAACTTATATTTAAAATTAATTTATACTTAAAATCGACTCAACTCCATCTAGTCTCATCTCAGACTCAACTAGTTCCACCTCTCAGACTCAACTCCATCTAGTCTCACCTCTCACATCAGCCTAGGTTGAAGTGTTGCTGCTGAAAATAATTAAACATAATACAATCGATCTTGCTCGAATACCACTTTAGCAAAAGTTAGACGTATTTTCAACTCGTGGACTCAACTCCATCTAGTCCCACATGTTCAAAATAATTTTCAATTTGATATTATATAAAGAAAATGTATCTCTTCTGGTAAGTTGTAGGATAATAATGACATATCAATCTATAATATAAAGTAACAAAAATCAAAACTTAGTGTATTCAAAAACTAATGACTTTAGCTCAAAAGAATAATATAACACATACAACAATAAACGAATCTTATAAAGAATCATAATAAACTCAATCAAATAACTCAAAAAAGCATTAAGCGTCCGAACTCAAATAATCAATTAACTAAACCTATGTTTTATCAAAGCGAACAATAAAGCATAACAATATTGACCAACCAATTGAATCAAACAATAAAGCATGATTACGTATATATATGAGCGGATGAGCCAATCAAAATGAAATCATATAATCTGATGGATTTCAATAATAAATTAAACATGAGTAGGATTATAGACTAAATCGACAATTAATTAAGTATGTGTCGATCTAAAGCAAGAAAGCATTAAGGGGGAGTTATTGGTTATATGATTTGTAAATACTAATTAAAATACTATGTTATTCGTTTAATGATTTGTTTTTAGATTTTCAAATCCACGTTTTATTAAAAATGGATTTGAATGGATTTGACAGTGAAAAATAGAAGGATTCAAATCCGTAGGTAAACACATGTTATTTCAAAATCTACAAGTATTCTTTCCAAATCAATAAGGATTTTTAAATTCTATATGGATTTCAAAATCCATGAACCAATAACCCCCCTAAGTATGCATGTCAGCATGAGTTTGGGAAGTCAAAACAATAAGGTTCAAAATTAAATAAGTATGTGTTGAATTCTTATAAAACAGTAACATAGCAATACCGATTATTGATTCATTGAGCAACAGTCATGAAATTGCAATAACAATCTCAATAATTAAGCATGATACGATATGTTATAAAGCATGAACCGATCTGATCATAACGATTATTAAACTTGAGGTTACTAAGAGAAGACAGCGAACATTTTTTTAACGTGTTATATATGAACAAAAGAGATTTCGAAATTATTTGTGTGACATAAGGCAATATATATAGTAGGTATAAAATTAGGGTTATTTTGAAAACCAAATAAGAATCTTCTAAACTATTTTAATGGATTTATAATGGGCTCCATATAAAAACATAATATTTATAACAATATTCTAATTTAAAAATTATTTGTGGCCTTAGCAATTGCCATTCCAACAAAACCATTGTCACGTAATATAATACAAAAGTACTCCTTCATATACTTCTCTATAAGACCAAAGGTTATAATCTCATGTGGATCGTTCAGTCACCAATAATATCCAAAGAGGATGTTGATCACACAAACGTTGGTACTTGTTCTTTTCATCCTCTCCTTCCTCTTCTCTCCAAGTTTTGAAGGAAAGTGATGCAGAGGAGATTGCGATTAGGATCATAATTCGCGCTGATGGTAAAAGGGACGGTTTCTCTACTACTCCTTGAGGCATGGTCATGGAGATTGAAGGAATAAATTGTAGGACCGCGGAAATCCGGAGTAGAAAACAAAGAATAAGACGGTCATCTATGCGAATTAAAACTTTGAAAACCGATTAAGAAAAGTACGATAAAACTCAGAGTCTTTGCCTTTTGTTTTTCCCATTTCATTTCTAAGATAATAATATTTCAGAACTTGTTAATTGTTTTTTGGTTCAATTTTCATAGGATCCCTGATTTGTTCTTACAACATGATCCTTATGTTCTTTTAATCAAAGACACAACCTCAATTACAAAAACCATATATAGACAAAAGTTAACTAGACAAATTGCTACATCATGAGTGTTACAGAAATATATGTAACTGAAATAAAAACTTTTCTACAACATGACTAATACAAAGTTTAAACATTAGGGACAATGAGACAGACGTGGTATCTATGATGTACACCAAAGAAATGTGAAATAAAGTGGTTAAATTTCATCTTCCATCACCATATATGATTGTGTGAGAAATGAACATTGAGTTGTTGGCAGAGGAAGGAGAGGCTGATGGTGCTGATACTGATGAGGTCACTGAACTAGAAGTGATTGCCAAGGAAGGTAGTCCCATTAACACCGGAGTCGAAACTCCGATTCCTGGAGTATTTGGAGAGAACTCAGGCAATCTTTGGTGTCTGTTTATGTATTGGACCACTTGTTCCATGTTAGGTCTTGCTTCTGGTACAATGCTTGTACAGAGCAACCCGAGTTTTAGAACCATTTCGACTTCTCCAGGTACGAATTTACCTCTCAATCTTGTATCTATAGCACAAACTAGAGAACCTTTTCTCCAACATTCACAAACCCACTTGACCAAATGACGTTTCTCAACCGGCATCTCGGGATCAAATGGTCTCCTCCCACATGTTACTTCAAGCATGAATGCACCAAATGCATACACGTCGGTTTTGGTGGAAGTTCCTGTTGAGGTTAGCTCGAGCGCCATGTAACCTATGGTTCCTACTGCTGCTGTTGCAGAGAGGTTAGCTCCATGATCATCAAACCTAGCCATTCCAAAATCTCCTAAAAACCCTTGGAGATTTCCATTTAACATTACATTAGAAGCTTTGATATCTCTATGTAAAACAACTTGACTGGCTCCTGTATGCAAGTAACAAAGCGCAGATGCGATATCTCTCAAAATCGTTAGTCTTTGAGACCACGAAAGAGGCGGTTTATCGCCGTGAAACAAGTACTGATCAACGCTACCTCCTTCCATGTACTTAGAGACTAGCAATAACTCGCCTTTTCTCCTACAATACCCGAGAAGAGGAACAAGATTCTTGTGCTGTAAACTTCCCATTGTCACAACTTCAGCCACAAACTGTTTCATACCTTGCTCTGCATTGTGCGATAGTCTCTTCACCGCTATGTCACCTAGAAGAGGCATAGTTCCTTTATAGACTTCTCCAAAACCGCCTTTTCCCAGACGACCATCTTTGTTAAACCCTCTTGTTGCTTTGTATAAAGATTCATACGAATAACGAAGTGGACCGTATTCTTTTTCCCATGGCTCTTTAACTTCTGCATACTTCTTTCTCCTGTAAAGAAAAAATCCTCCTACAACCGCCATTAATAAGAGTGTGAGGATAACCAGTAGAGCAATAAGCAGATAAGGTGTTTTCTCCGGTTTCTTGGGACGATGAGCCGTGGGAAGTTTAGAGATGTCAAGACTCTGTAACAATACTCTGCTTCTACTGAAACTCCATCCTAGGATGTATTGGTAACTAATCAATGATCCAGTTGCAGCCGAAAACCCGACAAAAGCTTTTCGATCAGGGAAGATTGCGGTGAGATTGATTGTTTTTGATAAAAGAGGCTTACTTGGCTTATGATTCTTTAGAGGTGCTAAAGTAACATTGAGTAGAGTATCTTCATAATCAATCCATACCTGAATAGGATCTCCACTCAAGAGTGTTAAGCTTTTGTTCTTCCCTTCTCTGTCGGAATAATATAAAGCTGAAGCAGAATCAACAGACTGGAGACTGTTCACGTCTATACCGACATGGTTTTTGTTTATGTCATCAAACTCTGCGCTCTGGACAGTATCAAGCTCAATAGCTAAAACGTGAGAAGAAGGAGATCCATTAGTTGAGATGTTGAAAAGTCCTAAGTATTGAGTTGGATCAGCTTGTGTTAAATCCATTGAAGATGATAGAACAAAAGCAATCCCATGACCACCATCAACTCCTGGCTTAGGGACAAGAGCACAAACGAAATGAGTCGAGAAAGAGAGACGTTGAGATGAAGCTGAACCGAAATCGAATGGTCGGTTGAAGAAAGCATGACCCTTTTGTTGAGTTGTGGCGTTTGTTAGCTGCAAAAGTCCTTCTGGTGATTTGAATCTTGCAGAGCCATCAAGGTGAAGATTGGTTTGGTCTTGGTTAAAGTTATTGTAGATGAAATTTAAGTCTTGTTGACTTGAAAAGCTAATAAGATTAACAAAGAAGATCAAGTAGAGAAATAGATGCAATCTTTTAGCCATTGGTAATGGAAAAAAAAAACAAAGACAAGTTTGGAAAATTAATCACAAGTTCTGGTTATAAGGGAATGGCTTCAAAACCAAATTCTACGTTTCTAAGTCAAAGAAAAATATTCCCTCAAGGCAACATAAGAGTTTTTTTTTTTTTTTTTTTTTTTGACATCAGGCAACATAAGAGTTGACTTTAGACTTTTATATATATAACTTTGATAATTACTCTAATTATAATAGTTTTCTTCGTTTAAAAATCTACTAAAAGTACTCCTTGAGAAAAGTATATGGTCTACACTCGTTTTAACAATCTCAAGTAGAATTAAATTAATGCGAAATAACCTCGAAGTAAACATTATTGGTTAAGCATCCATAAAAAGACAAAGATTCTGCACCTATATGACTTTGGAGACGAAGGTGTTGTGAGTTCCGAGTAAATAGGAGGTACCGTGCTTAAGAAGCATTCCTGAAAAAGCCCTACTTTGTCAAACTCAAACACATGTAGTGACTAGTGACTTTATACATGCATGAACCGGTCCACTTTAAAAGATTGACTTGATTTCTACTTAAGAAAAGGATGATTGATACAATTATTTCAAGCAGCTGACAACAAAAGCATATATGTAAAGAATATGTTTTTTTTTTCATTTTTAAAGTATTTTTTTTTAAGAAATTAATATCCAAAACTATTTAAGAAATAATTTTTGTAGAATGCAAGTAATTGTAAATGAATAGAACGAAATTTACCGGAAGAGTTTTTGCCCATTTGACAAAAAAAAAGAGTTTTTGCCCATTGTTAAATGTGATGTATGTATAATTTTCTATTGTAAATTCTTGTGGTGTAAGTAGAACAGTTTGTTACGAGTTATCTGCAGAATTTGCTATGAATAATGTATAGTTCATGAAGATTATAATAATCATTTATAAAATTTAAAGTATTTTATAATGATAATGTAACTGAAGATAAAAGAAGAACTATTTTTCTGAACTTAGAAACTCATTAGGTTAGTGGTAAACCAAAATGTATGGTTTTAAAGCTTTTTAATCTAGTATTTTAGTATTTTTCTTTTTTTTTTTCTTCTTTTGGTAAAAAAGAAAATATAACCTTTAGTATTTTAGTATTTTTCTATCAATTATATAACCTTTCGTTGTAATTACATACATTAAAAGGTAAACCATCTATCTTGAATATGTGGTACAAATACATTTGTCTCTTGCAGAATTGTTTGTTATAAAAAACTGTAGTAACTAAATTTGTTCCTTTGTGAAGGTGTTCCTTATAAAACACTGTAATATTAAATTTGCTAATGGTGAGAATAAAAATGGATAATTCTTGTGGGCTGACATGATTTTAATTATAACTTTTTGGCCCAATCTTGGTCCGATCTGTTTTTTTTTTTTTTTTAATTAATCTTAATTATTTTGTTTCTTTAATTAATCTTAGTTAAATCTGTTATTTTGCCTTTTTGGGGGTCCGTCTACAAACAGATCATACAAAACATATATTCAATCAATCATTTTAAATAATTTTTGTTAAATTAAAATTATATATTATTTAATTATTTATTCTAAAAAATCTTATGAAATCTAATGTTCTTAAACTAATAATTTTAAAAAGTATTTAATAACATTATAATGATTGGATTTTTTACAATAAATTTCTTTAGTTAAAAATGCAAAAATCTAAATTTTATGATTTCAAGTAAAATACAAAAAAAATTTATAGTAGATTATAAATTTTTTTTTTTCTAAATTCATAATAAAAAACCCCCATATTTACATTCACAAACTTTTTTTTTAAAAATTTCTAAATTCATTTTCGAATAAATTTCTTTTTTTTTTTGTCGGCAATTAAGGAGTTAATTATAGGAAACTTTTACAATCTCCGAAGCTTTAACACCGTTTGTTCGTTTGTTCTTCCTTTTTCTCCGCCGCATTGTCTCGCTCCATTAGAGAATGTGATTCGTCTCAGAGAAGCTTCTTCTTCTTCTTCTTCATCTTCTTCTTCTTCTTCTTCATCTTCTTCTACATTTCTCTCATCTCCAATCTCCCTTTTCGAAAACGTGAGTTTTCAATTTCTCCATTCTCCAATCTCCAATCTCAACACAAAATCAAGCAAGTCTCGTAAGAACACATAACCTAGATTGATGATTCCGTACACAATCCGGTGTATCGAGCTGATTCTCTGATGTAGAAAGCCCTAATTCCCAAGAGTATGTATGTTTTTGATTGATTCTCTCTTTTGTGATTTGATTTACTTATGGCAATGGTGGAGAAGAATAGTTCTGCAATCGGATACGTAGCTCGAAATCTATTACTATGCTTATTCGTTATCACGACGATCCTCTTCGCTCTCTCTTGTTACTTTGTGTTACGTTCCACTGCTCACAATCGTTTCCTTAGCTCAACGTTTTCATCTAAATCATTTGTGAATGTGAAAGATGTTGTAAAGAGGGAGAAAGATAATTGTAAATGTGTTAAGGATGATAAATCGGTAATGTCGGTAATGTCGGGTCCTCTTAAGGTTTATATGTATAATATGGATCCCGAGTTTCATTTCGGATTGTTAGATTGGAAACCTGAGGGGAAGAAGAAGAAGAATGGTGATGATAGTGTATGGCCTGATGTTCAGAAGTATATACCGCCTTATCCGGGAGGTTTGAATTTGCAACATAGTATTGAGTATTGGCTTACGTTGGATTTACTTGCATCGGAGTATGAGAATGCGCAGAGAGCTATTGCTGCGAAACGGGTTTATAACTCGAGTGAAGCTGATGTTATCTTTGTGCCGTTTTTTTCTTCGTTGAGTTATAATCGGTTCTCTAAGGTTAATCCTCACCAGAAGATTAGTAGGAATAAGGATTTGCAAAGGAAGTTGGTTGCTTTTTTGACTGCTCAAGAGGAATGGAAGAGATCGGGTGGTAGAGATCATGTGGTTCTTGCTCATCATCCTAATAGTATGTTGGATGCTAGAAATAAGCTGTTTCCTGCTATGTTTATACTCTCGGACTTTGGAAGGTATCCTCCTACTGTGGCGAATGTTGAGAAAGATATCATTGCGCCTTATAAGCATGTCATTAAAGCATATGAAAACGATACATCTGGTTTCGATAGCAGACCGATTCTTCTTTACTTTCAGGGTGCCATCTACAGGAAAGATGTAAGTTCTTCTGCTACCTTGCTTTAGTTCTTGTGTTCATTTGTTTGTTATTCGACAAATCAGATTGAGATGTTTGAAGTTTGAGATATTTTTTCTTCAAGCGAACTGTCTTCTACGTATATGACAATAACAAGTTAGCATCCTTTTTAGTCAAACACTAAATATGGTTTGCTCCAATGTGTCACATATCTCAGGGAGGGTTTGTGCGTCAGGAGTTATTCTACCTCTTGCAAGATGAGAAAGACGTGCATTTCTCGTTTGGGAGTGTGAGAAACGGAGGGATAAACAAAGCAAGTGAGGGAATGCACAACTCCAAGTTCTGCCTCAACATTGCTGGAGACACTCCTTCATCAAACCGTCTCTTTGACGCCATAGCAAGTCACTGCGTGCCTGTCATTATCAGTGACGACATTGAGCTTCCTTTCGAGGACGTTATTGATTACTCTGAGTTCTCCGTGTTTGTTCGCACCTCTGATGCCTTGAAAGAAAACTTCCTGGTTAACTTAATAAGAGGAATAACAAAAGAGGAATGGACACGAATGTGGAACCGATTAAAAGAAGTGGAGAAATTCTACGAGTTCCATTTTCCGTCGAAGGTAGATGATGCAGTCCAGATGATATGGCAAGCGATTGCACGCAAAGTCCCGAGTGTTAAAATGAGAGTTCATAAGTCTCGTAGGTATTCTGGATCTGTTTCTGAGACAGGGAAAGAATCAAGATGGTCGTCATTGATACCAAGGAGTTTCTGGTGAATAAAGATGAGAATTTTGTTGTCTTCATTTTCTCAGAGGACATCAAATTGTTTTTTATTTTTGTGTAGAGAGAAGTTTATGTTGGATCAGAAGATTTGTGAACTTTTTCTCCAAATCATAGGTTTATATAGACAGAGTCACAGAGAGACCAGTCTTCATTCTAATTCGATTTGTGCTTTTCTCCAAAGAAAAAGAATAATGTTGTAAGTCGATTTGTTAATTGTTCATTTTGATCTCTATATAGTTTTTACATTTATGGTAATCATAGTTTATTTAAAGTAGCTTCTGATTGCTGCAGATTCTATGAATGCGTGTAAAATGGTGATTTTTCTCAACAGATGAAACATATACATTTTAAGTTTACGAAGAGGAGAACCAACAAGTCAAGTTTTTTAAGTTACAACATTTAAGTAGCTAAACAGATTTAGATGCATAGAATACAGAGTTTTTTAGATCTCATCTTCCATGCCCGTCCAAGATCGTGTGAGTAACAAACAGAGAAATTGATGAGTTCTTTAAATTGTGGACTCCAATGGCAGATAATGCTTCCATTGAAAATGGCATAAAAGCCCCAATACCTGGAGTTAATGGCGAGAAATCCGGCAGTGGTAGGCTCCGGCTTAGGTATTGCACCACTTGTTCCATGGCAGGTCTTGATTCTGGCATAGAATTTGTGCAGAGCAACCCAAGTTTCAGAACCATCTTGACTTCCTCGGATGAGAACTCTCCTCGCAATCTTGGATCGCTTGTCTGAAGTAAAGAACCTTGTTTCCAGCATTCAAAGACCCACTTGACCAAATATTGCTTTCCAGCTGGTAGCTGAGGTTCCACAGGTCGTCTTCCACAAGTTACTTCAAGAAGGAAAGCACCAAAGGCATACACATCGGTTTTTGTAGAAGTTCCCATTGTTATTAACTCAGGTGCCATGTAACCTATGGTTCCCACAGCAGCTGTTGCAGACAAGTTGGCTCCATGGTCGTGAAACTTAGCCATGCCAAAATCACCTAACCTCCCGTTGAACTCAGAATCTAACATGACATTTGCAGCTTTTATATCCCGGTGCAAAACAACTTGCTTGGCTCCTGTATGCAGATAACTGAGAGCCGAGGCAATGTCCTTAAGGATAGAAATCCTTTGAAACCATGAAGGAGATGGGTTTTCATCATCAAATAAGTACTGGTCAAGACTTCCGTTGGGCATGTACTCAGAGACTAGAAGTAACTCACCTTTTCTTCTGCAATACCCGAGAAGAGGAACCAAGTTCCGATGCTGTAAATTTCCCATAGTTACAACTTCTGCCACAAACTGTTTCATACCTTGCTCTGCATCATGGGACAATCTTTTAACAGCTATATGCCTCCCTATGGGTAAAGTTCCTTTGTAGACTTCCCCAAACCCACCTTTCCCAACACGACCATCTTTCCCAAACCCATTTGTTGCTTTGTACAGAGACTTGTAAGAGAATCGGTGTGGACCGTATTCCTTTTCCCACGATTCTCTAACTTCTGCAAACTTGTTTCTCCTATACCAATAAACTCCTCCGAGAACCATCACCACAGGAATCACTAATAAGATCACCAAACCAATAAAGAGTGGATTTAATTTCTTTTTTGCCTCTTTAGGAAGAGGCACCAGAGGGAGTTTAGAGAGATCAAGAGTCTGTAATCGTTCTTTGCTTCTACTAAAACTCCACCCGAGTATATAATGGTTACTGAGAAGATTCCCTGTTGATGCAGAGAAGCCAACATACATCTTTTTTCGAAAAATTTCTGAGAGATTGATGGTTCTTGATATAAGAGGCTGATTTGGCTTCAGGATTTCTATAGGAGCCAGTGTAACATTTAACAACGAGCCATCGTAATCCACCCAGACCTGTATAGGCTCTCCACTTAGGAGATTTATGCTTATATTCTTCTTTAAGACGTTGTCAAAGTAAGATGGCAGAGCAGATTCAATAGATATCGGGTTGTTCACATCGATCCCAACATGAGGCATTTCCAACTCATTAAACTCTACTGTCTTAACAGTATCGAGCTCAATAGCTAGCAGCTGAGAAGAAGAAGGAGAAGTCCCATTTATTGGGTTGCTGAAGACGCCCAAGTACTGAGTTGCGTATGCATGAGAGAGATCCATAGAAGGAGATACAACAAAGACAATCCCATGGCCACCATCACCTCCCAACCTAGGAGGCACCAAGGCACACACAAAATGTGTATAGAACGAAAACGATGAAGATGGATCAAAATCAAATGGCTCCTTGAAGAAAGCATGACCCATCTGCAACTCCGTAGTATTTGTTAACTCCAAGAGCCCATTAGGAAGGATCCTGGCAATCCCATCAATAAAAATATCAGCTTGATCGAAACCATTGTAGACAAACCCGGTTTCTTGTTGACTTGACAGACAAATTAGATAAACGCAAGAGAAGATCAAAGCCAAATGTAGTCTGCAAGCCATTGGTACGGAAGAAATAATTGTTCTTTCTGGTAACAAGCAATCTCTTAAGCTTAAAAACAAGGTCTAGTTATAACTTCAGGACAAGAAGTCAAACTTAAATTTCAACGTTCTATTTCCTCCACTTTTCCTAGCATTTGCTAAAGAAATGTAGTCAGCTAATGCAATTATATTCCCAAATAGGCATCACCAAGTTGACTTCATGATAATATAATGAAATATGACCTTTTCATACCATAATTTCTGCATAATCTAATATGTCATGTAAATTAAGCACTTCGGAAGAAACATCTTACGGTTTACACTAGTTAAACTAAGGTCAACTGAAGCAAACAAATCAAATACTCTATGATAATATAAGCAATGATAACCGTTATGCATAATCTAAACCATCATGTACTTTGAATACTGCTAGAGATACATTTTGTGGTCTACTTTGGTTATTCCAAAGCCAACTGAAGAAAACAAAAGAAAGCTAAGTACTTCCCTCTTGCAGAAAAAGTTAAATGCTACTCCCAAACTAATCTTCAAATGCCTTGGAGTACAAGATAGTTTCTAGCATTCAGAAAGTCAAAAGTTAGATAACACATGTATTCACTGGTGTGATCTTAAGTCCGCTTTTAACTTTTCAACAGAGACAATCCTAAGCAAACACACTTTTCTTGGTCAAACTTTGATGAATTCCAACTCAGTTTATGTAACAATTCCAAAGCAAGTGCAATGCAAACTAAGTTCGAATCTAGAGTCAAATCCCTATATATATTAAATACCAAGAATTTGATTAGGAATCTATATATAGTTGATCAAGTTACAAAGTCACATGGGGGTACTAAGAGATTTATAAAAAGGTGTAGAATGATCTCTTTAAAGAACATTGGTTTTAGGAAACAAGAAAAGTCAATTGTTTCCTTCTCTTCAGATTTGTAATACAAATTTCAAAAGGTTATAGTTAGGAAATCAACCATAAAATCGATCTGGATTAATCTTCTAGATACAAATACAAGAACAAGACTGCTACTGAGTTGTTTTATTAGGGTTAAAGGAAGATAGATGGTAACAAATCATTTATTACAGACATGTTAAATGGTGATAGTCATGTCTAACGTCTACCAACACAATAGAAGTAAGACATGTTATAAAAATCTATCTTGGCCTTACGGTCAAGGAAATTAATACCTTCTTACTTAAAAACTATGCAGAAGACAAGCTCACTTAATAACTCAACCAGCAATATTGTTAATTAATTAGCTAAAGAGATTTAGATGCAGAGAGTGACCTTAGAGCTCATCTTCCATACCCTTCCAAGATCGTGTGAGTAACATACATAGGCATTGATGAATTGGGGACACCAATGGTAGATAATGCTGCCGTTGGAACTGGCATATAACCCCCGATACCAGGAGAATCTGGTGAGAAATCAGGTAAGGGTAAGGTCCGGGTTAGGTATTGCATCACTTGTTCCATGTTAGGTCTTGATTCTGGCACATGGTTTGTGCAGAGCAACCCAAGTTTCAAAACCATTTCAACATCCTCGGATAAGAATTCTCTTCCCAATTTTGGATCTCTGGTCTCGAGTAAAGAAGCCTGTTTCCAGCATTCACAGACCCACTTGACAAGATATTTCTTTTGCACTGGCAACTCGGGATCAAAAGGTCGCCTTCCACAAGTTACTTCAAGAAGGAAAGCACCAAAGGCATACACATCAGTTTCTTTAGAAGTTCCAGTTCTTATTAGCTCAGGTGCCATGTAACCTATGGTTCCTACAGCACCTGTTGCAGATAGGTTGGCTTGGGGGTCATGAAACCCGGCCATACCAAAATCTCCTAACCTTCCATTGAACTCACCATCTAACATGACGTTAGAAGCTTTTATATCCCGGTGTAAAACAGCTGGATTGACTCCTGTATGCAGGTAATTAATAGCCGAGGCAATGTCCTTAAGAATAGAAATTCTCTGAACCCATGAAGGAGATGGATTTTGGTCATGAAACAAGTACTGGTCAAGACTTCCGTTGGGCATATACTCAGAGACCAGAAGTAACTCACCTTTTCTCCTGCAATACCCGAGAAGAGGAACCAAGTTCCGATGTTGTAAATTTCCCATAGTTACAACTTCTGCCACAAACTGTTTCATACCTTGCTCAGCATCATGGGACAATCTTTTCACAGCTATATGCCTCCCTACGGAAAGAGTTCCTTTGTAAACCTCTCCAAACCCACCTCTCCCAACACGACCATCTTTGCAAAACCCATTTGTTGCTTTGTACAGAGACTTGTAGGAGAATCGGTGTGGCCCATATTCCTTTTCCCACGATTCTCTTACTTCAGCGTACTTATTTCTCCTGTACCAATAAACTCCTCCGAGAACTATCAGTACTAGGATAACCGATAAGATGACCAAAGCAATAAACGGTGGAGTTGGTTTATTCGTTTCATCTCTTGGAAGAGGAGCATGAGGGAGATTAGAGAGGTCCAGTGTCTGTAATAGTTCTTTGCTTCTACTAAAACTCCACCCGAGTATGTACTGGTTACTGGTCAATTTCCCTGTTGCTGCAGAGAAACCAACAAACATTTTTTCTTGAAAAATTTCTGAAAGATTTATGGCTCTTGACATAAGAGGCCGATTTGGCTTCTGAATATCTATAGGAGCCAGTGTAACATTTAGCAAAGAACCGTCGTAATCCACCCAGACCTGGATAGGCTCTCCACTCAGAAGATTTATGCTTATATTCTTCCCTAAGGCATCAGAAAAGTAAGATGGGAGAGCAGATTCAACAGATATTGGATTGTTCACATCAATCCCAACATGAGCCTTTTCCAGCTCTCTAAACTCTATTGTCTCAACAGTGTCGAGCTCAATAGCTAGCAGGTGAGAAGAGGAAGTCCCATTTGTTGAGCTGTTGAAGATGCCCAAGTACTGAGTTGAGAACGCATGAGAGAGATCCATGGAAGGAGATACAACAAAGGCAATCCCATGGCCAGCATCAGCTCCTAACTTAGGCGGCACCAACGCACACACAAAATGTGTATAGAATGAGAGTGATGAAGATGGATCAAAATCAAATGGCTGCTTGAAGAAAGCATGACCTATTTGCAACTTTGTTGCATTTGTCAACTGCAAAAGTCCACCGGGAAGGATCCTGGCAAGCCCATCAATAAAAAGATCTGCTTGACCGAAGCCATTGTAGACAAACCTCGTTTCTTGTTGACCTGACAAGCAAATCAGATAAACACAGGAGAAGATCAAAACCAGATGCAGTCTACAATCCATATCTACTGAAAGAAAGAGTCCTAATTTTATGGGTAGAACTTTTTCTCCTCAGTAACAGGGAATCTATGGAGCTGCTAAACAAGGTCTACTCATAACTTCAAGAGAAGACGTCAAACCCAATTATCAACAACATTCCATGTCTAATACAAAATATATTTCAAATAGACATCACAAGTTTGACTCGATGATAATATAATGGAAGAAAATTTTGACAACTACCATAATTATACATAATCTAATCCATCATGTAAATTAAATACTGCCGGAAAAAAACACTTTACAGTCTACTCTGGTTATTCCAAGGTCAACTGAAACAAACAAAAGCAAGTTAAGTACTTCCCTCTTGCAGAAAACTTTCATGTTACTCCCAAAGGAATCTCAAATGAATGGTTCAAACATTCAGAAAGTCAGAGTTAGCTAACACAATATATACAAACATGATACATTCAAAAGATTATGAAAATTTTTCAAGATATCTAATCCTAAGTACAGAGAAGCAGTAATCCAATTTTTCAACCCAAAAAAAATAAGTTTATGTAATCATGTAACATTTCCAAAGCAAGTGAAATGCAAACTAATTCGAATTCAAAGGCAAATTCTATTGTTGTTTCATACTAATCACCAAGAATTTGACCAAGTCACAATCTCTGATCAAGTCATCTCTTACGAATTCCAATTAACTAAAAAACGCGAAATGGAATATGCAAATCTCACATAGAACGAAACAGTCTCCCGTCATTTTCTCTCCGACTATTCCAAGTCATAAACCCTAAATTTCTGTTGAAAATTCCATCATTATCCAATAATTAGAGTCGTACATACCGGGAACGGTGTTTATCTATATATTTGCTGATTGACCTCGGCGATGACTTCCAGGATCGGAGCTGCGAGGTCGAAATCATTCGCGACGTTATTTTCTGTCGCCGGAAGAACAAAGACGGCTCCGTCATCGGCAGCGAGATTCCGGGACGGAGGGAGAGCTAGTGGAAGCGCTTTACATTAAGCGCGTGCAATTCACGTGTCAGAATATGTTTAAATTCTTTTAAAATTAATTTAAATTCGGGACAGTGACTTTACGTTATTAGGATTTAGGCCCACTTTGTAAGGAGTATTAAATCATGGAAGCCCAAATGTACTAACCGGGTAAATCAAATTCAAACCGATTCAAATTTTAACTAATAAATCAAAAGAAATTGATTGAACCGTTCTCCCAGAAAAAAAAAAAAGAAATTGATTGAACCGTTTTATTTGGTTGTTATGATTCTTATGAACATCCATAATTCCATTTACCACACCAATTTTTTGTTTTTACTACACAAATTACCAAAATCAAATTTTACACCACACCTTTTTAACTCATACGGTTTCATCTAATCCAATTCATTATACTTACGATTAATTACACTAAAATCGTGATTTTTAAACCGTAATTCTAAAAGTTAGCTGACTGGAAAGAAAAATAAACCGAAAATTAAAAAATTAACCATCTCAAAAAATAGATGTTTTTCTTTAAAGCCACAACAGTAATATTTCACCCAATCACTAACAGTAAATCACACACGGTAAAACATCAAAGAAAGACCTGAAATATTCACAAATTAGATAATTGCGTGACGGTGATCGTAACACGAAATTTTTTCATGGAAGTGTTCAACAAACGAAGGGCAAAAAACAAAATCTTCTCCTTGTTTGATGCTGATGACATTGAACAATTCTCTGAAGGTTCAAAAGGTAATATCGCTGTTGATTACTTCCAGCGTCTCTTCTCCTCTTCCAACCCTTTGGAGCCAAATGAGCTACTGGAAGGCATGCTCCCCCGTGTAACAGAAGCCATGAATGTTGAGTTAATCAAGCCTGTTAGTGTGGAGGAAATCAGAAAAGCTGCCTTTGGAATCAGAAGCAGCAGTGCTCCGGGTTCGGATGGGATGACAGGCTTGTTCTTCAAGACTTATTGGAACATTGTGGGGCCACAAGTAACAAAAGAGGTGCAACTTTTCTTTGAAGAAGGCCATTTTCCATCTGCATGGAACTATACTCAAATCAGTCTTTTGCCAAAGAAACCAAATCCTTGTCGAATGACTGATTTGCGGCCTATTAGTCTTTGCTCTGTGTCATATAAGATCATCTCACGGGTACTGTGTTCAAGACTAAAGCAATTCTTACCTGAGATAGTGTCTGATGCACAAGGAGCCTTTGTGTCAGGAAGATTAATATCAGACAATATCCTGATAGCTCATGAAATGGTTCACGCTCTAAGAACTAATCCAGCTTGTAATGAAGATTTCATGGCAATCAAAACGGATATGTCTAAAGCGTACGACCGCGTCGAATGGGACTTCTTAGAGGCTCTGTTCATCAAGCTTGGCTTTCACCATAAGTGGATTGAGTGGATCATGTACTGTGTTCGGTCTGTCTCATACTCGGTATTGTTGAATGGAAACTCTTATGGTTTCATCAAGCCAGCGCGATGTATCCGTCAAGGCGATCCGCTGTCTCCTTTTTTATTCATCCTCTGTGCGGAAGCCCTAGTTCATGTGATGAATAAAGCGGAGATTGAAGGAAGAATATCAGGGCTCAAACTTACTCCTCACTGCCCTTCAGTACAACATTTGTTGTTCGCTGATGACAGCCTCTTTCTAAGCCAAGCAACATTCAAAGAAGGAATGGAAATACTTCGGTGTTTAAAGCTTTATGGTGACGCATCAGGACAGGAAATTAACTTCCAGAAATCATCTATTACCTTTGGTGAGAAAATAGACCCTATCATGCGTCACTTAATCGGTCAGTACATGGGCATCACTCAACAAGGCGGAGCTGGCAAATATTTGGGTCTCCCTGAATGTTTTAGTGGATCAAAGAGACAGCTCCTGCAATACATCACTGATAAGCTGAAATCACGTTTATCTGGTTGGTATGACAAGACTCTATCTTTGGGAGGGAAAGAAATCCTTTTAAAATCGGTGGCCATGGCTCTCCCTGTATATGCAATGTCTTGTTTTCGGTTGACGAAATACCAATGCCAAAAACTAACCAGTGCCATGTCTAGCTTCTGGTGGAACAGCTGTGAGGACAAACACAAGATGCATTGGGTTTCTTGGGAGAAAATATGCAAATCAAAGAAGGAAGGTGGGCTAGGCTTCAGAGATATTGGCAACTTTAATCAAGCTCTCTTGGCTAAACAAGCATGGAGATTGCTCTCGGCCCCTTCTTCTCTACTCTCTCGTGTTTACAAAGCAAGATACTTCAGTCAAGTTAATTTTCTTGATGCTAATCCAGGAAACAGACCGTCTTATGCTTGGCGTAGTATTCTACATGGACGAGAGCTTTTGACTCAAGGTATCATAAAATCCATTGGAGATGGTACTACAACACTGGTCTGGTTGGACAAATGGGTGATGGATGAAGCTCCTCGTAGGCCTCTGAACATACAGAGTCAGATTGATCTCAATTTGATGGTTTCAAGCCTCATTAACTTACAAGGAGTGTGGGATATGCAGATTTTGTCTACTCTTTTTCCTCCGACGGATGTAGTGAAAATTGCAGCCATGCCACCAGACCTTGCTTCACAAGATAGGTATATATGGGCTTACTCCAAAGAAGGTTCTTACACAGTGAAAAGTGGGTATAACCTGCTGGTGAAATCTCAAAATCCTATAAACTTTGTCCCTCCTGAGTTACAACAACTTAATAGTCTCAAAGAAAGAGTTTGGAAGATCCGTACACTACCAAAAATTAAGATGTTTCTCTGGAGGGCTCTGTCTGGGGCGTTAGCGGTTGCAGACTGTCTTAATGCCCATGGATTACAAGTGGATACATTATGCAAGTTGTGCCGTGTTGAACCAGAGTCAGTTTGTCATGTTCTATTCCTTTGCACAGCAGCTCGCAGGGTCTGGGAAATAGCTAACATATGGCCTCCTAATCATACTTTCTCTCAATCGCTGGTGGAGAACATGGAATTCATTATGTTACAGGTGAACTCTCAAGTCATCCCAGCTCAACTACGGTTAGCTATCCCATGGCTACTTTGGGGAATATGGAAGCATAGGAATTCCCTGTTATATGAGAATATTCAAGGTGATCTCAATATGCTGATAGATTCAGCTTTAGAGGAGTCAGCCATCTGGGAAACACAATCTAGACTCGAGACGTTTGCCGCCTTTAAGTAAACATTGGAAGAAGCCGCCTGCAAATATTTTGAAATGCAACATTCACTCTTCGTGGATAAATGCAAGTTGGATGTGTGGTCGATCATGGATTATTAGAAATCAAGAAGGGAATGTGGTGTTTCATGCCAGAGATGCATTCACTCCCACGTTTAATCGCATAGCTTCTGAACTGACATGTATTGTATGGTCCTTACAAAGCATCAGAGATCTACATTTGACAAATGTGGAAATTTGGTCTGATTTGGGGCCTGCTATTGATGCGATTAAGCAACCAGATAAGTGGCTTCGGTATAGACCCCTCTTGGAAAAGATCCGACGCCTAATTGCTGAGATTCAGGGGATTTCTTTTCACTTATCTTCCCCTCAGGCAAATTCCCTCGCAAGAGACATAGCTAGAAGTGTTTCGAAAGAAGGTCGGCTTCAATCTTATCTTGCGCTTGGAGGCCCAGCTTGGTTACACAATCGAATTGAGGAAGAAAGACGTCACGCTTGTGTAGCTTCTCTCTTTGCTGCAACTTAATCTCTGTGTTTTTGTGTTGCAGTCTTTAGTTTTGGTGGTGACTGTTGGCAGTCCCCTTTTGTTTTATTGCGCCTTGTGAGCCAAAACTTTCCCTATTTCAATAATATTTTGATGACAAAAAAAAAAAAAAGATAATTGCTTTAGAGAACAAACTGCTTCAATGAGATCACTCAGCATCTATGTCTGGTCCATGTAATGGATACTCAAAAACTTCATTTCCTTCCACTGTTTGGCCTAGAGAGACGAGATTCAATGTCTTCGGATTCCGCAACCACGTTTAGAGAGCTCTTAGATTCCAATAGTTGTTCACCGTCTTTCGAATTGTTGGCTGAAGAAGAAGAGACCGAAGGAGCTGACCAGTTTCTTGCAGTACATGAGACTGTAAGTGAGGCTGCATCGACCACTACAGGACTAAACGAGCCGATTCCAAGTGTATATGGTGAGAAATCCGGCAATGGTTGATTCCCGCTTAAGTAAAGAATCACTTGTCCCATTGGTGGTCTAGATTCTGGCACGATGTTTGTACATAGCAACCCGAGTTTCATAACCAACTCGACTTCCTCCGGTACGGATTCTTCTCCCAATCTTGGATCTTTAGTATCAAGCATAGAATCTTTCTTCCAGCATTCACAAACCCATTTGATCAGAAATCGTTTCTCAGCTTCCACCCCGAATTCCACGGGTTTCCTCCCACATGCTACTTCAAGCAAGAAAACACCAAAGGCATAAACATCGGTTACCGTGGAAGCTCCCATTGTTATTAGCTCAGGTGCCATGTAACCTACAGTGCCAACTGCTGCTGTTGTGGCTGCATTGCCTCCATGGTCATGAAACCTAGCCATACCGAAATCTCCTAACCTACCGTTCAACTCAGCGTCTAACATAACATTGGAAGCTTTGATATCTCGGTGAAGAACAACTTGTTCAGCTTCTGTATGGAGATAAAAGAGAGCCGATGCTATACCTTTGAGAATCACAAGTCTTTGGGACCAAGAAAGAACCGGACTTTGTTCATCAAACAAATGCTGGTCAAGACTACCATTCGGCATGAACTCAGAGACCAGCAAAAGCTCACCTTTTCTCCTGCAGTACCCAAGAAGTGGCACAAGATTCCGGTGTTTCAGACTTTTCATGCTCACAACTTCAGCCACAAATTGTTTCATCCCTTGCTCACCATCATGTGACACTCTCTTCACAGCTACAGTTTTGTTCAAAGGGAGATCTCCTCTGTACACTTCTCCAAAACCTCCTCTTCCAAGAAATCCCTCCTTGTGAAACCCTTTTGTTGCTATGTATAAGGATTTGTAGGAGAAGCGGTGTGTACCAAATTTCTTTTCCCATGGTTCACTTACTTCCGCATACTTCTTCTTCCTGCGGTAATAAGCTCCTGCAAGAACAGCCATTACTATGATAGCAAGTGTAGCGGGCAGAGCGAAAATCAGAGCATATGGTTTCTTATGCTCAACTCTAGGCTGAGGAACTAGAGGAAGTTTTGAGATGTCAAGGAGCTGCAATGATTCCCTGCTTGTGCTGAAGCTCCAACCAAGAAGATAATGATAACTGATTGCTGTCCCTGTTGCTGCAGCGAATCCAACAAACAATCTTCTACTCGAGAAGATTTCTGAGAGATTCATAGATCGTGACAAAAGAGGCTGACTTGGCTTCTCTTCTTCAAGAGGAGCCACAGAAACATTGAGTACAGTTCCTTGGTAATCAACCCAGACCTGTATAGGATATCCACTTGAGAGGTCTATGCTCACATTCATCTTTTCTACCTTGGAAAAATAAGAAGCCGGTGCTGATTCGACTGAAATGGGATTGTTCACATCAATCCCAACGTGATTATCGTTCGTCTCACGGAAATCTGAGTTTCTAACAGTGTCGAGCTCAACAGCAAAGAGGTGAAAAGAGGAATCTCCATTTGTTGAGGCGTTGAAAATCCCCATGTACCGAGTTGGTTCTGCCCGCGAAAAATCCGCAGAAGGAGATATCACAAAGGTAATGCCGTGGCCACCTGTAAATCCTGGCTTAGGCACCATAGCACAGACGAAGTGTGTTGAAAATGAGAGCGGTTTAGAGGAGCTGAACTCAATTGGTTTCTTGATGAAAGCATGACCCATTTGATGCTGCGCGTCTTTGACCAGCTGCAGTAATCCAGTGGGAAGCAATGTAGCAGACCCATCAAGAGAAAGATTCGCTTGGCCAAAGCCGTTGAAGACAAACTTTCTCTCATTTGATGAAGTTGACAAAGAGATAAGATGAAAAGATGCAATCAACCAGATCAGAAGCAATCCTTTAGACATTGGTGCTTATGAAACAGAGAGCTCTGTCTAGCTGCAGAGAATAAGGAAGTAAATATTATTACAAGAATTACAGTGTCATAGCATCATCTGCATACATATCTTTATTGGCATTACAAACTGGACTGCAACAGCTTGATAATATTATATAAATCATCATAACTTCACGTGGTTAATGTACAAAATCATATACTAGTTTAACAGAAATAATCCAAATTTAGTCCAAAGAAACAAAGGAAAGTGCTAGAAGCGTACTAACAAACACTAGAAATGTATTAAATTAATCATTGCATGTGTCTTGGATTTAGTACCCAAAATCTTCCACCGGATTTTCCTCATACTGCAGCTACTTATATAATATCTTAAGATGGTTGGTAAGAAAACAATTACTTAAAAAAAATATACCAGATCAGAAGCAATGAGCCATTACTGCTGTTAATTAAGAGAGTTCATCGTTCTCTGTGCAAATCTTTTTCCTCTCTGTTCAAACTTCGTTGGCTGCAGAAAACAGGATATGAACTTATGTTAATGGTAAAATCACAGCCTAACAGCATCCTATGCATTTACTTTTCATTGGCTTTACAAACTGGACTCTAAAAGCTTTGTAAATTTATATAAATCAAGAACTACTTCACGTTGTTAAATATTCTAAATTAGACATTACTTTAGTATAAAGCCAAGCACCCACCTTTTTATAGAATATTGAAGTAGGTAGAAAGAACCAAGCTTAGGCAAGTTAAACAGAGAAAAATGCAGTCTTAACGTTTAAGTCTTGTTATCTTTAACCTTCTCATGGAAATATAATATTCAACTCCATAGAACTACCAGATTCTCTTTGACAACCTAACATCTAAATTCTTTATATGATTGCTGCCTGTATGAACACCTGCTTGGTCTATCAAGGAGAAAAATCATCAATGCACAATGGACTCCATAATGTGATAAGAATACTATAAATAAAATAACATACCACATTTGTCACACTAGTTTATTTAAGTCCATATGATCCTATATATTTGACTTTCACACAAAATAGCATCTTAAACATCTACAGTATTGACCTCAGAAAAAATAAAGGAGCTAAAATACACAAAACTTGATACATGTCTCGGACCAGCTACAAATGTTCTTAGCTCTAAAAATATTATGATAAATTTTGAGGAAATTGATTCTCTATTAGACCAGATGATAGCTGCATATATCACAGATATAAGAACAAAAATGTAGTCTTTAACAGTTTCAAGAATAAACCTCAGAACTTTACCTGTCATGGGATGAAACAACCATCTCTAAGATTCCCCTTATATTGTTCAGTTCTGTCACGAACTTCATGATATACTCACTTGTGATCCCACTCGGCTCCACAGACTGAACTCATTTCGAACTATATAAGAAAACCAGTGAAAAATACGACAACAGATGAAAAATTTAATGTGATTAGTTAACAATCCATCACAAAATGAGCATGGAACAACCACGAAGTTCATAGCAATGACATTAGCAACATAAACCTTAACTCCTTGACTTGTAGATGTAACAAAAGTCAGGACAAGATGGGATGTATACTCACCTGAAATGAGATTTATATGAAGAATTCGGAGATTACTCAAATACAGGTAGGGCATGAAACCGTCACATTGAAACCGACCCTCCCCAGATGGAAGGTCCTTGCGCCATTCAAGCAGAGAACCAGAACACTGGTTTCTGTTACTCTGGGGCTTGTCGTACAAAATTATTTTCTTTTATCATATAGAGAGACTTGTAAACATCTGTACAAACACCTCATTGGAAAAATGCAATAAACTAACGTAGAAAGAGAAACGAAGATGGGACAACTAAATACAAAACTTTAGTGTATATACACATCAAAAATTTACAAAGCCTAAAAGCATTTCTACAAAAGACTCCAAAAACTACTTTTGATTTTGGATGCCTTTAAGAAATATCAAAATAGACTTCACAAGTGGAGCACAATGGTAAGCGTGCCAACCAGAGTTACTTCACACAAGCCCAAAAAAGAAAAAACTACAATAAGAGGAGAAAATTCTCAACTTTTACCGTCCGTGCCCATGGACAATCGAGTGAGTGACAAATGTAGAGTCGTTGGCCGAGGAAGAAGAGTAAAAGGATGCTGACAAGAGCTTGGTACTTGGGGAGGCAGGGGAGAGGTTTGATCCGATGACTAGCGGGGTAAAGGACCCGATACCAGGAGAATCTGGGGAGACATCAGGCAGTTTTAGGCTCCCATTTAAGTATTGCACAACTTCTTCCATGGAAGGTCTCAGTTCTGGCACATCATTTGTACAGAGTAGCCCTAGTATTAGTACCATTTCGACTTCCTCAGCTGAGATTTCACCTCTCAATCTTGGATCTCTAGCTCCGAGCAATGAAGCCATTTTCCAACATTCGCGGACCCACTTAAGTAAAAACCGTCTTTCAGCTGACAACTCAGGTTCCACAGGTCTCCTCCCACATGCTACTTCAAGTAAAAAGGCACCAAAGCCAAACACATCGGTGGCAGTGGAAGCTCCCATTGTAACAAGCTCTGGTGCCATGTAGCCAATGGTTCCAACAGCAGCAGTTGTAGCAGGGTCTTTTCCATGATCATGAAACCTTGCCATACCAAAGTCCCCTAACCTTCCATTAAATTCACCATCTAACATTACATTAGAAGCCTTGATATCCCGATGGAGAACAACTTGAGGAGCTCCCGTATGCATGTAATTGAGAGCTGATGCTATATCCTTGATGATTACAAGTCTTTGATGCCATGAAAAGGGCGGTTTTTGGTCATGGAATAAGTATTGGTCAAGACTACCATTGGGCATGTATTCAGACACCAGAAGTAACTCACCTTTTCTTCTACAATACCCAAGAAGTGGAACCATATTCTTGTGCTTCAGATTACCCATGCTCACGATTTCAGCCACAAACTGCTTCATCCCTTCCTCTGCATCGTGTGACACTTTCTTCACTGCTATTTGTCCATTGGAAGGCAGAGTTCCTTTGTACACTTCTCCAAAACCTCCTTTTCCAAGAAGTCCATCCTTGCCAAACCCTTTCGTTGCATGGTACAGAGCTTTATAAGAAAAACGGTGTGGGCCATATTCTTTTTCCCATTTCTCTCTTACTTCTGCATATTTCCTTCTTCTGTAGAGATAAGCTGCTCCAAGAGCCAAAAATGCAATGATTGCCAGTAAAATGAGCAATACAATAAGCAGCACTGATGGTCTCTTATTTTTAGCTCTATGACGAGGAACTCGAGGAAGTTTAGTGACATCCAGGGCCTGCAATGACACCTTGTTTCTGCTAAAACTCCACCCGAGTATGTATTGGTAACTGATCAATGTCCCTGTTGATCCAGAGAACCCAAGAAACAACTTCCTATCTGGAAAATTTTCTGAAAGGTTGATGGATCTTGACAAAAGAGGCTGACTTGGCTTCTGAATTTTAAGAGGGGCCAGCGAAACATTAAGTACACTTCCTCCATAGTCCACCCAGACTTGAATAGGATCTCCACTCAAAAGCTTTATGCTTTCGTTCTTACCATCTATCTCGGAAAAGTAAGCAGCCGGAGTTGATGCGATAGAGATAAGGCTATTGACATCAATTCCAACATGATTGGCATCAATGTCATCAAACTCAGCGCTGAGAGCAGTATCTAGCTCAACAGCAACTAGATGAGAAGAGGCGGATCCGTGAGTCGAGATGTTAAAAAGTCCCAAGTACTGTGTTGCATCTGCCTGTGTGAGATCCATGGAGGCAGATAAAACAAAAGCAATACCATGACCACCAATAAATCCTGGCTTAGGCACTAGCGCACACACAAAATGTGTTGAGAAAGAGAATGATTCAGGTGAACTGAACTCAAAAGGCTTCTTCAAGAAAGCATGCCCCATTTTCTGTCCGGATCCATCAGTCAACTGCAACAGTCCTTTGGGAAGAATTTTGGCAACTCCATCAGTATAAAGATCTCCTTGGCTAAACCCATTATAGATAAACACATCCTCCTGTTGACTTGAGATGCAAATCAGATGGACACAGAAGATCATCAAGATCAGATGCAATCCTTGAGCCATTTCTGACAAAACAGAGAATCTGAGTATTCTGAACGAATCTTTTCTTCTGCACCAATGGTGGATGATAATGTATCCACCTGCAAAACACAGTCAGGTCAAAACCTCCCAGTCTATAATCTAAAGTCCAATCATTTTCATTGCCAAGTCCACAGCATTTTCTTGACATTTCTACCCATCGAACTTGTCGAGAACAATAAAAACAATTTATGTCTGAACATTTCCAGAGTTGACTTAAGAAATGTAGTGACATTATTACCAGGTGGCAATGACATCCTGCATTTGCATATTCTAAGCGATCACATATTTTAAACATAACAGGTGACTATAATATATAAAAAACTGAGTCTTGTCTATCATTCCCTCCTTAAAGAATAATTCTCCACTACTCTTCTATCATCAAGAACACACCCCACCACCAATCCTGAAGTCAGACTCTCTAGTTAAACAAATATGTTTACTGGTTTTCTCAATTACTTGACCTGTTCTTTCGAACAGAGAAACAATTCAAAGTCCAAGAAAAGAATCAACGATCTTTTAACGTCTAGGCAGATGCAACATAATTAATTGAAATGCTTCTAAATCCAAAAGCAAGTCCATCATGTTCATGCCAAATACGAACTCCGTTGATTCCATTGGAATACTTCTAAACTTGGCTGAGATCATCTTCTTCTGCATTTGCTACCTATGATTTGGAGCTCTCGTGTTCATCAATTCAAAAAAAATGAAATTGAACGGAGAGCGACCAATTAAATCTGATTATCAGGGAGAAATTGAAGGGACAATATACTGTGACTTGAACAAACAGGAGACGTGAATGACATTTGCTACCTTTTGGGAGCAGAAGGATCATATATAGCTACACACCAATGAAAACATGCCGTAAGCGAAGCTTCCTTCGTCCCCATGGCTCAGAAACAAAATCTCTTCAATTTAGGAATCACCAGATACGCACAATGAAATTTAGCCGATGGGAAACAAGCGCAGTGTAACTCGAACCCGTTCCCACACGCCGTCTTTGAGAAAGAAAACTGCGATATCATCATCTCGGCCGAGGGATTTTTGCGACGGCGGAGGTGGACAATGCTCGTAACGGAAACAAAGTAAACGACGCTGTTTTTGCAATTATACGGAGTGTAATTATAATTTTTATGGGGGAGATTATGCAAAAAAGAACCCAACTTTTGGGGTAAACTGTAATTTAAATAAAATGACTGATTGACGAAAATTGGGTTGGCACTCGGTTAATCGTTTCGTTTTCGGTTCGATTTGTTCGGGTTTTGGGTTTTTTTGGATTATAGAAAATATATCCATTCAGAAAATATTTTAATTCGGTTCGGTTAATTCAGTTTTATGTATTTTAGATGCTATAAAATAATCTCATTCAACATCAAATTACATATTTAAAATTTTAAAGTAAAAATTGGTTTAGTTTTGTTTTTAACAAATAAATTATAAAAATATAATATAACTATACTAATTTTAATTAAAATTGTAGATTTTAGTAATATATTTCAAAATAAATATATTTGTATACATTTAATATAAATATTAGTACTTTTAGTGAACGTTGGTTGGTTTGGTTCAGTTTTTCATAGACGAAATTATAGAATAACAAGTTTCACCATAAGCTTGGATCTTGAACATTAGAGTTAAAATGTCATTTCTTATCCTAGCATTCACAAACCGAAATAGAAAGATCCAAACTAAAACACCGAAGACTAGATCAGTTTCCAAAACCAAAAAACCACAAAAGCCTAATGCAAAACAAAACCATAAACTGGTCTTTGGATTCTACAACTGTTTTCCAACTCTTACCTTGTTAACCTACCTAACCCTTTCACACAGCACAAACACACAATCACCTCCTAGGATTCGGATTCCTATTATCACGGATTATGTTGCGCTCATCCCAAATCGGGCACCTACATGTTGCTTTCTTGTTCTTCCATTCAAGTCCACATGTGTAACAAAACTCATATCCGCATCTGCGCAAAAAAAAAAGCATTGAATCAATAAGAGTAGCAAAAATGACCAAACAAGGTCTCTCCTTTCTTTATCCATGACCTGCAAATTTACCATTGTTTATGTTGTGCTTCTAATGAAGTCCACTTATTTTATCATAGAGATAAGCTACAACTTCTTAGTGTACCACTAGGAAGTAGACTAGGAAGTAAAGTACCTGCAGGTTATATGGTAGCAGCCCCAAGCAAGCTCAACCATGTTGTTACACTTTATGCATTGTCGCCAACGCTTGCTCTGTGCTAGAGACTTCAGCATTCCATCTCCAGCATTCTGATAGCCCTTTGATTTACCGAATTCGTTGCAGCTGAGCTTATAGTGCCACGGTACCTTGCACTGGGTGCAGAAAAACTGCCTACATTTCATACATTTTCTTGCTGGAGATTGCTCAGCACCAACAAAAAACTGTTTGGTATATTCCAAGACCTCAGCTTTGGCCATCAGCTCCGAACATTTGGGATATGGACAATAGACTTTATCTGTAACATTAATCGAGCCTTCTTTCTTGCGTTGGATCATCACATCAACCAGCTTAGGATCCAAAAACTTTGCACAGCACTCGATCTTTACTTCTGATTTGCACCCTTCGCTCGGACAACTAGCAGTTTGCCCTCCTAGTAGCTTCACTTCAACATGCTGTTTCATGCAGGAAAAGCAGAAACGGTGGAAACAACCATCTACCGAGAACATCTTATCAACAGTGATTCCTTCGTAACAAATCACACAAGTTTCCTTGAACGTCTTGCCTTTACTAGTTTCCTCAGACCATTTGATTTGAGACACAATAGCATCTCTTGCAAGCTTAAAGACAAACTTAACATCATTTCTTGTCAAAAGCAATGGTTGGCAATACGAGAATTTCTTTTGGAGAAGAGCCACTTTGTTCACAAGTGTCGCAACAACGCTCTGCCCCGGTATCACCCTACCAGTTACCTAGATTACAGAGCAAAACATGACCAGCCATATCAAAGCCTAGTAATTTCAACAAACGTTAAGGAACAGGAAATAAACTAAAAAGTTTCACAGCTACAATTCAATGATCCATCTCCAAAAGCTCGAAGATAATCCAGTAAAATGCCTTAATCCAGTTTCAGGTTTAATGATTTGCAAATGATTATCTATAACAAATGAAGAATGCAGAGCTATAGGCATTAGGTATTGCAAAGAAACATACACAAATCACAAAGGCAAAGAAGTCATACGCATTAAGTATCACAAACAAACAAAAAAAAACAAGAGAACAATACTGTAGAACACCAAATTAGCAACTAAAAGTAGTAAAAACTTTTGAATTTCAAGATACCCACAAGTCACAATCAAACACAAAAATTCATTCTTTGTTAATGTTTAAGGTTTCAGTAAAGATCACTCACGTATTGAAAGACCTTGAAATGATCAATGAAAAAAGTGACTCTTCCCAAATCAAAGGTCAAAGCTTCATCTAACCCATGAACAAGAGCCTCCAATTCCGCAATTTCAGGGCTTTTACACTCTTCAGCTCCCAAAACCTTCTTCACTTCCCAAATCAGATTATCCGCCGAGTCACAAATCGCCACACCAACACCACCAACAATAACCCTCGTCTCACCAATCATCTCTTCACTCACTAAACCTTTACAATAAACCCTAAAGCTCTCACCTTTAATTGCAGCAAACGGAGCAACATTAGAGGAGGAAGAAGAAGAAGAACCCTCGACACTTAAAGAGTACGGCTTTTGGTAATAGTCACCGTCTTTACTCCAATCTCTTTCAGGAATACTCATAATCTCTTTAGCAAACTTCTGATCATGAATCCGACGGTCCAGATCAACTTTAAGTCTCTTCATTTCCTGTTCACCAATCTCACGATCTCTCCTCTCTTGATCGACTCGAGCAATGTCCTCTAGAATCAGAGCAGTAAAGTCAAATTCTTCTTCTCCGGCGGCGAAATCGACTGTTGCAACGGCGGCGGAGGAAGTGTGAGATGCTAGTGAAACGGTTAGGGCTTCTTGCATTTGGAGATTGAAAGCTAAATCGTGGTCACGAGATAGGGTTTTAGCCGCCATGATTTCTTCACGCTGTTCTTCGAGTATCACTGAGACTTCGTCTTCTTCAATCGCCGCCATTAGGTTTTCTCAAGGGACTACAGAGAGACTGTTACCGTGATTAAGAAGATATTTGAAGCGTTCTGAGAAAGACTTCGCCTTGACATTTTGTCTTCTTTTATTAATTTTTTTTTTCTTTTTACTTTTTCGTATTATTTAAAGATAATTACAAATAAAATTGGATTTTGTGGAATTTTTATTCTCAGTTGAATATAGTACAAAAAAAAAATCTAGATAATAACAATTTTTTTTGTGGAAAGATAATAGCAAATAAAATTGGATTTTACGGAATTTTTATACTCATTGAATTTAATCTAGTACAAAAAAAAATATATATCACCGAATATTCAATTATTCATGAAGATCAATAATAGTAATGAAAGTGAATTAATAATAAAGAAAATCCAAAACGTCCAGAGTTTATATCTTAAAATTGTAAAATGTAAGAAAGAAAAATCCTAAGAAAGCAAAAAAAAAAAAAATGTATTTCAAAACACTTATTAATCTAAGTGTTTGGACGCTTTGGGTAGAAGAACGTAACGAATAATGCACTAAACATCATAAGGATGTAGACAAAAATGAAAATCGTCACCAGATTGGGTTGATGAGGGCAACCACCTCCAAGCTTCCATTGAGCTCCACATGTGTAGCAAAACTTAAAGCCACACCTAAAACATCAACCATTAAAATTACATTAGCCAAAAACATAATCAAATTCCAAAAATTATTGAGGATTATAATCGTAACAGCTATAGAATGTGATTAGCTATGGTACCTGCAAGTTACCACAGGGCGTTCCTCCGATAGTTCAACCATGTGTTGGCAACTTTTACATTGTCTCAACACTGTTTTAGTAGGCTTTGGACAAGACCTCTTGTATTCCTCGCACGACAAGTTACTATGCCACGGAACTTTGCAGTAGATGCAAAAGGGTTCACGGCATTTAGTGCAACATCTCTTAACTCCATCTAATTCAGTAGAGTCAAAGAGCTTGATTTTCGACATCCAAGCCGAGCAACTTGGAATAGGGCAATGAAATCTGTCCCATTCAGGAATTGAGTCCTGTTTGATCCTTCGTTCCCACATCTTTCGTACTCTAGGTGTCAAAAGGGGAGCACAGGTTCTAAGATTCAGGTTCGTTTTGCAGCCATAGTGAGGACATGTAAGTACACTTCTTCCCTCTAGTAGTTGCACTTCTATATATTGTATCATGCATTCCACGCAGAATTGATGATGGCATAACACAACATTATACATCTTCTCGTCGAAACAGATACCACAAATCTTCTTATGGGAAGGAGGCATACACATTTCTATTGATTCCATTGCATACTTATTTCTAGTCACAACAAAAACAGGTATGCTAGTTGTCAATTGTTGTCTGATGCGTTGCACATCATTCATAAGCAATGCCATGTTCTCATGCGCAGGCGCGGATCTCTCCATGACCTAAAAACATTCAAGGCCAAAAACATCAATTATACGAGATTATATAAATAAAGCAAAAGACATGTGAAACTTGAGAGCCACGAAAACTTACCAATTCTATAACCTCATGATTATCACTGTAAATTGAGATATGTTTGATCCCCAAACTCACAGCTTTGGTTAATCCTAGCTTCAATGCAATAAGCTCGGCCTCCAAAACTGTGATTGTTGAGTCATCAAGTGATCTCGCTATGTGAAACATGAGACTATCATTCTCTCCTCTCCAAATTGCAAACCCAAATCCCACCAAAAACCTCGTAGCTTCCTCCCTTATAAAACCATTGATGTGAAGGCTGTAGGAGTCTGAATTCAAGTCGCCTAGTGAGGATTTTCCGGCAGGTTTTGTGCCATCTTCTCGTACTAGAATGCGTTCTTTCTCCATGAATCTATTGCGCATACTCAAGATTTTTGTTTTCTCTAGGAGTCTTAAGATTTTATGACTCGTAGATTATATATATCAATGCAGAGGCGGCTCCTATACCAAGTTCAAGGATAATTAGGATAGGTTTGAGAAAGAAAGTTACCTTTGATTTAAAAAAAAAAAAAAATTACCTTGATTTTATTTTATTCAAAAGAAATACTCCGCGTCTATCTTTAACTACAAGGATTTTTTTAAAAAAACTTAGTTTAATAAAAGTTACAATCTAGTATGCGATTACAAAATCTTTGAAAATCTTATTCTTTTGTTGTTTTATTTAAAGATAGACAGTTTAGTAATTTTTACATTCTCTAATTTAGTAATCTCTCTAGGCGAGCAGATGCAAAATTTAGGAGTTTCATATGATCTCAATACATATAATATTTTGATTAACTGTTTTTGCCGCTGTTCTCAACTAGTCACCTCTCTTTTGCTTTAGATATTCATGGGAAGAATGATCACTATGAGCCCAGCATTGGTTATAGACTTATAGAAAAAGAGATAACATTATATCTTAAAAGTTAAAACTTGTTAAATGATAAATGTGAAAGAATACATAACTTTATTTTTTGTGCATTGTTGTGAATGAGGGTAGATGTATAATTAAAGATGAATGTGTCGATATTTTTAGATTGATTTTCCACAAATTTTCATAACGGTTATTTTTTTTTATAAATTATTAAATTTCCAAAAAATTAACATAATCCTCGGAAATTCGTTGAAAGATTTACAGAATAGATTCTCTCTGGTTATCGAGAAAGCAATTTTCGTCGTAAATCCAAAATATTTGAATCCGTCAGAATTCTTCTTGGAAACGACTTTGTTTTCTTGTAGTGAGAATTATATTCTGATTTTATTCCGAATTTGAAAGTATCCTTGGTTTTGGAATGTGTAATCTATACTATATAAAAGTTGAGGCTAAATGCTTCTAAGGCCGTCCACATAGGATTTAAGACGGCCAATCACGATTAGCCACCTCACTAATTAACATTTTAAATGAAAAAAAATAATTTGGAAATAGAATAAATGTAAATTTTCTAAAATATTACGTAGTAGAAAAATGTAAAATGTAAATTTTCTAAAATATTATGTAATAAAGAAATGTAAGCTTCTTAAAATATTACGTAGACAAATGTAAAAATTTAGTTAAAGAAAATAATATCAAAATAAGATAAATAGAAACTTCCTAAAATATATAATAGAATAAATGTAAATTTTCTAAATTATTACGTAGTAGAGAAATGTAAAATGTAAATTTTCTAAAATATTATGTAATAAAGAAATGTAAGCTTCTTAAAATATTAGGTAGACAAATGTAAAAAGTTAGTTGAAGAAAATAATATGGAAATAAGATAAATAGAAAGTTCCTAAAATATATAAAAGTTGAGACTAAATGCTTCTAAGACCGTCCACATAGGATTTTAGACGACCAATCACGATTAGCCACCTCACTAATTAACATTTTAAATGAAGAAAATAATTTGGAAATAAAAGTAATGTAAATTTTCTAAAATATTACGTAGTAGAGAAATGTAAAATGTAAATTTTCTAAAATATTATGTAACAGAGAAATGTAAGCTTCCTAAAATATTACGTAGTAGACAAATGTAAAAAGTTGGTTGAAGAAAAGAATATGGAAATAAGATAAATAGAAACTTTCTAAAATATTACGTAGTAGACAAATAAGAAAAGTTAGTTTTATATAGTATAGATTTTAAATGAAGAAAATAATTTGGAAATAAAAGTAATGTAAATTTTCTAATTATAATATATAAATTTTCCTTTTTGTTTAGTAGATATCGTCAAACAAAAGGAAACTCTAATTTTACACCTCCTCTTAATTTTATATAAATACATTGCTTGATCTTCACTTTCACATCATAACTAACCCCTACATTTTTTTGATTTGATATTACATTTAATTATGACATGAAAGTTTTATTGAAATATTAATGGTGTTTATTTTTATTTAAATTTGCAGGTTGGATTTGTGAAAACAAAGCCGTGAATCGATCTAAAATTTTGGATTGTTTCAGTTGATCAACATGTCTTAATATATATTGTAAGTATAATATTTTTTCGTTTTTTCCTTTATGAATCAATGAGTTTATTTTTAGTGTTCTAATTTTTACATCGATAATCTATTAAAAAGTTTAGTTTGATTTTTTAGTGTATAAGTTCTCATTAAATATTGATATTAATTTTTACTAATAATCAACATGTCTATCAATAATTAGTAAAGAGTAGATTTTATATTGTGAACGTTTGATGGTTAATATTGACGCTTTCAAACTATGAATAAGGTACTGTCAATGTCTATTTTTTGGTTATTTGTTGCGTTTTAAATTATTTTTTGTGGTTTTTATCAACAACCGACTAATAATTTTTCCTCCTATTCGATTGATTTTATGTGTTGAAACAACCAATTTCTTTTTTCTTTAGTTTTCAATTTTTTTAAAAACATATTATTAATTATAAAAAATATTAGTTAAAAATACCCCGCGCGTAGTGCGGGTTCAAAACCTAGCTTCTTGTGTTGATGTATAACTTTGATTTTGATTTTCTAAAATATTATGTAATAGAGAAATGTAAGCTTCCTAAAATATTACGTAGTAGACAAATGTAAAAAGTTGGTTGAAGAAAATAATATGGAAATGTGAAGTGATCTTGGTCTAGTGGCAAGTCCACAGAAGATAGACACCATCACACCAGGGATCGTGTCCCCGACCCTACAATTTGTAGGAATTAGGCTAATGGGCCGGCCAGTTGTGGCCCAAATGTTGACAAAAAAATAAAATAAAATAATATAGAAATAAGATAAATAGAAACTTCATAAAATATTACGTAGTAGACAAATAAGAAAAGTTAGTTTTATATAGTATAGATTTTAAATGAAGAAAATAATTTGCAAATAAAATAAATGTAAATTTTCTAATTATAATATATAAATTTTCCTTTTTGTTTAGTAGATATCGTCAAACAAAAGGAAACTTTAATTTTACACCTCCTCTTAATTTTATATAGTATAGATTGCTTGATCTTCACTTTCACATCATAACTAACCCCTATATTTTTTTGCTTTGATATTACATTTAATTATGACATGAAAGTTTTATTGAAATATTAATGGTGTTTAGTTTTATGTAAATTTGCAGGTTGAATTTGTGAAAACAAAACCGTGAATCGATCTAAAATCTTGGATTTTTTCAGTTGATAAACATGTCTTAATATATATTGTAAGTATAATATTTTTTCGTTTCTTCCTTTATGAATCAATGAGTTTTTTTAGTGTTCTAATTGTTACATCGATAATCTATTAAAAATATTAAAAAGTTTAGTTTGATTTTTTAGTGTATAAGTTCTCATTAAATCTTGATATTAATTTTTACTAATGATCAACAGGTACATCAATAATTAGTAAAGAGTCGACTTTATATTATAAACGTTTGATGGTTAATATTGACGCTTTCAAACTATGAATAAGGTACTATCAATGTCTATTTTTTGGTTATTTGTTGTGTTTTAAATTTTTTTTTGTGGTTTTTATCAACAACCGACTAATTATTTTTCCTCCTATTCGATTGATTTTATGTGTTGAAACAACCAATTTCTTTTTTTCTTTAGATTTCAATTTTTTTTTAAAACATATTATTAATTATAAAAAATATTAATTAAAAATACCCCGCGCGTAGCGCGGGTTCAAAACCTAGTATATATTAAAAATAATCACGAATTAAAGATCAAACTGTATGATTTAACGTTGTAATGTGCTTTTGATGTGGCATAAGCGTTTCTCGGAAACAAAATTGAAGGTTAGTAATCACATTTGATACGAGACTATGGTTAGGTTAGTTAGGGTATGGTTATGATGATTTAATTAATTAGTTTTGGTGTTTAAGTTTATGAATTAGGGTTTACGATTAACTTGTATGAAAGCCTATGTAAGGGGTTTTATTCATTAATAAAAAGATAACTTCCAACAATTAACCTAATTCTCTAAAAGAGACTTGGGTTAAAGGGAAGCTTAGCTTAAAAAAAAAAAAAAAAAAAAAAAAATGAAGCTTAGCTTTAATATCTTCTACTTTCAAGCTATAGCTACGGATCCGATTACGAGATCTAAGTCTAAGACTTTGGCTCGTATCAAATGTGATTAGAGATGATACCTGCAAGTTACATTGCTGGTTTTATGCGATAGTTTGATGATCATCTGTTGACAATTTCCACATTGACGCGACATTTTTTGAGGATTTTGACCAAACATCTTGTATTCCTTTAGCTTGGGAGGTTGATAGAGGACAAGGCAAAATGGACAAGCTTCTGTGTTTTCTGGCTAGGGATGGACCAAAACTCTAGGCATCAGATCTCTACAGAGAAAATGGATGTAATCCTAATTAAAAGGAGTTGTAAAACACTTTTTCATAGGAAAAGAAGTTACATCTATCTCCTTTGGTGATGGATTCTTTGTATAGTGGGTTTAAAGGCTCTTGAAGGCCAAACTAACAACAAGAAAGCTAGTCAAAGAATGTTAGTCCATCGACGTACGGTTGGGCTCTTCTATCGTGGCTCTACACTTCCTCAGCATCAAATTTCTTTTAATTTCTTCTTTGCCTATATATGAAGCTTAATTTATTTTGATACCTATTGGTATTTTCTGTTTGCGTTTAATTTCTTAATGGAATGATTCAATGTTAAAAAAAAAAAAATATATATATATATATATCATAATCTCTTTAGCTTGACAGCCACAATTATATAGATGAAGAGCAATAATAGTAATGAAAAGTAAACTAATAATAATAAAGAAAATCCAAAAAGCTCAAGATGCTTACATTTTAAAATTGAAAAATTGTAAGAAAGAAAAATTCTAAGAAAGAGGTAAAAAGAAAAAGTGTATCAGAGAAATCTAAGTGTTTGTAGAAGAACGCAACGACTAATGCACTAAACATCATACGGATGTAGAGTAAAATCCAAATATGCTTCACCAATTTGCGAGAATGATGAGGGCAACCACTTCCAAGCTTCCATTGAGCTCCACCTGTGTAGCAAAACTTAAACCCACACCTAAAACATCAACCATGAAAATTACATTAGCCGAAAACATAATCAAATTCCAAAAATAATTAATGATTGTAATCATAATAGCTATAGAATGTGATTTAGATATGGTACCTGCAAGTCACATGGCCGTGTTTCTCCGATAGTTCAACCATGTGTTGGCAACTTGTACATTGTCGCCACACTGTTGCAGTAGGCTTTGGACACGACCTCTTGTATTCCTCGCACGACAAGTTACTATGCCACGGAACTTTGCAGTAGATGCAAAAGGGTTCACGGCATTTAGTGCAACATCTCTTAGCTCCATCCAATTCAGTACATTCAAAGAGCTTGATTTTCGACATCCAAGCCGAGCAATTTGGTAATGGGCAATGAAATATGTCCCATTCTGGAATTGAGTCCTGTTTGACCCTTCGTTCCCACATCTTTTTTGCTTTAGGTGTCAAAA
The DNA here is from genome assembly GCA_011420285.2 of Erysimum cheiranthoides. Lineage (NCBI taxonomy): Eukaryota > Viridiplantae > Streptophyta > Magnoliopsida > Brassicales > Brassicaceae > Erysimum > Erysimum cheiranthoides. The sequence continues at coordinate 8,598,887 of CM022183.2, read as the reverse complement.
GATGAGGACAGCTTCTAAGATTCAGGTTCGATTTGCAGCCATAATGAGGACATTTAAGTACACTTCTTCCCTCTAGTAGTTGCACTTCTATATATTGTTGCACGCATTCCACGCAGAATTGATGACGGCATAACACAACGGAAAACATCTTCACGTCGAAACAGATACCACAAGTCTTCTTATGGGAAGGAGGCATACACATTTCTATTGATTCCATTGCATACTTATTATTTCTAGCTACACAAAAACAGGTATGCTAGTTGTCAATTGTTGTCTGATGCGTTGCAAATCATTCATAAGCAATGCCATGTTCTCATGCGCAGGCGCGGATCTCTCCATGACCTAAAACATTCAAGGCCAAAAAACATCAATTATACGAGATTATATAAATAAAGCAAAAGACATGCGAAACTTGAGAGCCAAGAAAACTTACCAATTCTATAACCTCATAATTATCACTGTAAATTGAGAGATGTTTGATCCCCAAACTCACAGCTTTGGTTAACCCTAGCTTCAATCCAATAAGTTCAGCCTCCAAAGCTGTGATTGTGGAGTCATCAAGTGATCTCGTCATCTGAAACAAGAGACTATCATTCTTTCCTCTCGAAATTGCGATCCCAAATCCCACCACTGACCTCGTAGCGTCCCTTACAAAACCCAAATCCCTTACAAAACCAGTGATGTGAAGGCTGTAGGAATCAGAATTGAAGTCGCCTAGTGAGGGTTTTCCGGCAGGTTTTGCGCCATCTTCGTCCATGTATCTCTTGTGCATACTTTCAGATTTTTTTTTCTTTTTTTTCTTTAGGAGTTATGATTCTTTAAGGTTTGATGACTCGTAGTAGTATATATATAGGTCAGTTTAAGATTTGGATTAGTTTAAGAAAAGATTTCGTCATTATCCGAAAATTAAGTAAATATGTACAATTTATCTCATACAAATAGAAATAGGATTGAACACATAATAAACCCAAAAGATTATTAAATTTAAAGATACGAAATAACTTATAAAAATCTCCTATATATTAAAAAGAAACTATTTATATATATATATAAGAAAACTAGTTTAATAAAATTTACAATAATCCATTACAAAATCACTGAAAAACTTATTCTTTTGTTTTGTTTAAAGATGGACAGTTTAGTAATCTTTACATATGATCTCTATTACTCTATAGATATAATATTTTGATTTAACTATTTTTGCAGCTGTTCTCAACTCTGTTTTGCTCAATGGTATTTGTCACGTTAAGAGGATTTCTGATGCAGTATCTCTGGTTGATCAAATGGTCGATGGGTTCTTTGAATATCTATACAACATTTCGTAGTAGCGTTTCTAAAAAATCGAGAGATTTTGCATATGTGAATGTAACTTGATATCCAAGGAACATAAGCTTGTGTTTCACGAGGTTCTGCAACAATGGAGAGAAAAAATAGAGAACAAGAAAGACAAAAAAAAAAAGCATTCCTCAATACTGAAGATTAAATCAAAAGCTAAAAGAGAAAAGAAACAAAAAGATACGTTAAGAGTGGTCTCCCCTCAATGAACATCTCCAATGTGTTAAAGTTAAACAGTTTAACTTAAACCAATGAGGGCTCCTATCTGCAATAAACCTGAAAACTAAAAAAGAAACAGAGAAAATAAAACATATAAGCTTTGATATTGATAGAATTTTTTTCCTTAATTACATGATACATTGGTTATAGAAAAAGACATGACATGATATATAGTATCTTAAAACATAATAACAATGTATACTATCTACTTCGGCCAAGTTGTATATAATCTATCTTTATGTTATCAATTAATTTACTTGCTGATGATATATAAATGTGAAAGACATAACTTTTATTTGTGTGCATTGTTGTGAATGAGGGTAGATGAATGTGTCTATGTTTTTCTACTGATTTTCGACAAATTTTAAATTCATAGCAGTTATATATTTTTTTATAGATTCCCAAAAAAGCCTTTTCGCCGTAAATCCAACACGTTTGAATCCGTTGGAGTTCTTCTTGGATGTGATCATGTTTTCTTGTAGTAATATATTCTGATTTTTTTACAGAATTTGACAGTATATATCTTTTGTTCTGGAATGTGGTAATATATATTTATAAATAATTACAGAATAGAACGTTGTAATGCGTTTTTGATGCGGCATAAGCGTTTTTCGGAAACTCTCTAAAAAACATTCCAAACGGTCTATACATTCCAAAGACATTCCAAACTCTCTAAAAGACATTCCAAATGCATTGTAGTGAGGTAAAATAATAAATATATAAAAAAAATCCAAAAGCTCAGAGCTTACATCATAAATTGTAAAATTTAAGAAAGAAAAATTCCAAGAAAGAGATGGAAAAAGTGTATTTCAAAACACCTATTAAGTTGGCCAAAAAAAAAAAAAAAAAAAAAAACCACCTATTAATCTAAGTGTTTGGGTAGAAGAACCTAACGACAATGAAGCAAACACTTTTAACATAAAAACAAGACTAATTCAGCAAACATTATAAATAAAATGAGAAAACTAAGCACATCCTCCAATAGTTTGAGATGATGATGGCAATCTCCAAGCTTCCATTGAGAACATGTGTAACAAAACTTATAGCCACACCTAAACATCAACCATGAAAATTTTACATTAGCCGAAAACATAATCAAATTCCAAAAATAATTGATGGTTATAATCATAATAGCTATAGAATGTTATTAGAGATGATACCTGCAAGTTACATTGCTGGTTTTATGCGATAGTTTGATCATCTGTTGACACTTTCCACATTGACGCGACATTGTTTGAGGTTTCTGACCCAACATTGTTTGAGGATTTTGACCCAACATCTCGTATTCCTTGCATGACAAGTTACTATGCCACAAAACTTTGCAGTTAATGCAAAAGGGTTTACGGCATTTAAAGCAGCTTCTCCTGACTCCATCTTCAGTAGTGGATTCAAAGAGCTCGGTTTTCGACATCAAAGCCCAGCACCTTGGATTTGGGCAATGAAATCTTTCATAAAAAGGTATTGAGTCCTCTTTGATCCTTTGTTCCCATATCTCTTTTAGTTTAGGTGTCACAAGACGGGCACAAGTTTTGAGATCCATCTTTGATTCGCAGCTACAATGAGGACATCTCGGTACACCTCCCGCCATTAGCCTCAGTTCTATATGTTGTTTAATGCAATCTACACAGAATTGATGACCGCATACAACATTAGAAAACATGGGTTTAGCTTCGATATTATAGCCGAAACAGATACCACAAGTCTTCTTTTGAGCAGGAGACGTCATAGGTAAGCTTATTGATTCCATTGCAAGCTTTTTAGCAAACTTAGCTTGTTTTTCAGTCACAAGAACAGGAATGCTAGATGTGAATTGTTGTCTGATGCGTCGCACATCATCCATTAGCAAGGCAATGCTCAGATACTCAGGTGTGGATCTTTCTATGACCTAAAACATTCAAGGTAAAACATTAGTAACGAGATTGAAACAAAGACATGTGAACCTTGATAGCCAAGAAAGCTTACCAATTCATATATCTCCAAACGATCACAGAAGATTGAGATATGTTCGATCCCTAAACTCACGGCTTGGGTTAGTCCGACCTTCAATGCCATAAGGTCAGCCTCCAAAACTGTAGTTGTGGAGTCATGAAGTGATCCTTTCATCTGAAACAAGAGATTATCATCCTCTTCTCTGCAAATTGCAACTCCAAATCCCGCCAATAACTGATCAGATGTTTCCTCCTTTACCAAACCCTTGAAGTAAAGGTTGTATGTGTCGGAATTGATCTCGACGGGTTTTGGGACATCTTCTCGTACTAGAGTGCTTTCTTTCTCCATGAATCTGTTGCTCATACTCAAGATTTTTGTTTTCTCTAGGATTCTTAAGATTCTATGACTCGTACGTAGATTATATATTAGAGCAGAGGCGGTTCCTATATATACCAAGTTCAAAGATTAAGATAGGTTTGAGAAATCTTTTTTGGTGAAAGAGAGTTTATCTTGATTTTATTAGTTATATCTCCTTATAGTTCAGGGAATCGAAAAAAAAAAATTAAAAAAAAAAAACGCTAGAGGAAATTAACTTCAAAAGTCAAAAGGAAACTTAAGACAATGAATGTTTACAAGTTTTTGTAAGTGGTTTTTGATTTTGATTATAGTTTGTAAATTTTTGTATTAAAAATACTATAAACTTTTTATAAAAAAAAGTTAATTACCTTAAAAAGGGAAAAACCAATAAAACATAGATTTTAGATTTTCTTTGAAAATTGACAAAAACTATTAAATTCTTGAATCTCTATTTTATAGAATTTTTTTTATATAAAGTAGATTTTTAGAAAAAATAAAATTTAAAAAAAAAAAACTTCAAAATCTAAAACCATTTAAATCCTAATAAACTTTTAAGAGTAAGTAAGAAAAAAAAAACACCTACTGCATAAAGGAAATTCAAATAAAGGAAACTTCTTTATCAAAATTTTTTAAAATTAACTAAGGAAAACTAATGAAATCTATGAAGTAGTGAACCATAAAGAAAAGAAACTTCCAATTTCTCGAGCTGCATCAAATATTTTTGAGTTTAAATTATTTGGGTTAGTTCGATGAAATCTCATTTTGGTTTAATTTTGCTAAATATATACATTATTCTATTTTTATAAAAGTTGGTTAAGTACTAACAAAGTCGAATTAGTACTGATATATCTATATATATATATTATATATATAATTTACAAATACTATTTAAAGTACATTTTATGTATATAATTAAAATTAATTATTTTTAGCCGACGACAAAAAAAACTTATAATTAATAATATTCGACGAATTTGATGTATATATATATATCATAAACTCAGAGCAAAACCAGGGCCTAGGGATGATATATTAGAAATGATTTTATTTTCCGTATTAGAATAAGTACATTGTCTATTTTAAAACGTGATGCTTATTAAAAAGTGTGTAACAGTGAAACCCATATCAAGAACCCATATGCAGAGCTTACATCTTGAAGTTTTCAAATTAAACAAAGAAAGATTCAAAGAAAAAGATGAAAAGTACTGTTTAAAAAAAAAACTATAAATCCGTGTTAATCCAAACACAGAGATTAAAGACTATAATAATCTACGTAATCGGGCATAGGGGGAGAATCATCAGATAAACCACCATTAGCATACAAATCATCCCAATCATGATCATGATCATGTCCATCACCTTCATTAACATCACCATGGTCAGTAGTTGGGCAACCAGTAGGACAACTCTCTTGACTCTTCTTCCATTCAACTCCACATTTATAGCAAAACTGATACCCACATCTACAAAAAAAAACCACAATAACATTACAAAACATAAACATTTCGTCTTAAAATTATATGTTAATCGAGTTAGCTATGTATATATGTACCTGCAAGTCATGTGGTTGCAGCCTTGATTAAGCTCAATCATGTGTTGACACTTCACACATTGGCGCCAGTTTTGGTCTTTTGCTAGAGACGTGAACTTCAAGTCATTAGCTTGACGGTCAAGGTGAAGTTTGTACTCAGCACAGGACAAATCAGAATGTGATGGTACTTTGCAATCAATGCAAAAGAGTCGACAACATTTGACACATTCCCCATCATTCGATTTATCAGATCGAGAAATCGCGGTTTTGGACATCAACTTTGAGCAGTTTGGATATGGGCAGTAGATTCTCTCTGCTACGGGAATCGAATCCTCTTCCATCTTTTGTTTCCACAGCTCAATCACCTTAGGTTCCAAAACCTTGCTACAGTTTTCAAGAGTTAACTCTAACTTGCATTCATAATTAAGGCATGTGGGTAATGTTCCGTTACTCAGTTTTACTTCCACAAACTGATTAACACAAGAATAGCAATGACGGTGATGGCATTTATCGAATGCGAACATACGCTCTGTATCGGTTTCTTCCCGACAAATGACACAAATTTCTCCCTTCACCTCGGAGGCGCTGCTACTGCTGGTTTGAGAAACAGTTGCCTCTCTTGCAAGTTTCAAAGCAAACTTAATATCTTTTTGGGCAACCAGAATAGCTTCACTAGAAGTAAATTTCTTTCTAAGGCTTTGAACTTCTTCCATAAGTTGTTTCACAACTTTTCTCTGCCTAGGCTTACGTTTACCAGTTTTTATCTGCATTTGAAATCAAATACAATCTCGTTAAACAAAGACATGAGAACATTACAATCATTGATATCGCTTCTCTTTAAGATTCTTTTATAGAGAAAGTATTAAGCAAATACCAAATATTCACGATAATGATTATAAATGTTATTTCTCACAAGGCTAAATATAAGAGAGAATACTAGTTGAATACTTAAGGACTCGTAATTGAAATTGCACTACTGATTCATTAACTCTTAACTAACTTCATGTAGACGCCAAATTAGAGTCTCATAAATCATTTAAAAGTGCATATTAACAAAGTAGAGAAATTAAAACACTTACGTTTTGGTAAAGCTGATGGTCATAACAACATATAACGACCTTTCTGATCCCTAAATCGAATGATTCACTTAACCCACGAACCAGAGCCCTAACCTCAACTCCTTCAAGGTCAATCTTGGGGTCGCTTACTGGTTCCTTTATCTCAAACAACAACTCATCCGTCTGATTGCAAACCGCAACCCCGAATCCAGCCATCGCCGTCTTTTTCCTGCCGTGCGCTGCCTTAATATCTTTACTAACCAAACCCTTGAAGTACAATCTGTAGACGACATTTTCCACATATTTTGCTGTCGCAGATTTGGTTAACCTTCGTTTCTTCGAAATCATACCTACTTCGTCTCTGTCCATGACTGCTTAGTCCCAAGTTTTATCGAAAAATATTTGGGTGAATATATAGGAAGAAGGGCAGAGAAAAGTAGCGTGTTTGAGAAGATATCTTAATTAACTTTTTTTTATAAATAGAAATAATCACTTCCTTTTTTTTTTTGACACTAGAATTTACTTACCTTTACATAAAAATTTTAGAAATATTTGCAACCGTTTCCGATAAGTTTCGATTGATTTTCTTGTTTTTTCAAAAATGTACATTATTCTCGATTGATTCTCATTATTACTTATGTTGTAATTATTGCAATTATATGATGTTACAAATAACATTTTTAAATAGAGATATTATGCGTACTAATCCTTTTTGCTTAGGGTTTGTCCTTATTAAAGTTAGTTTCCTTGTTAATCTATAGTTTCTATAAAGAGACTCGCATGCTCTGTTTTTTTTTTCTTTCATGTTCCTTTATAAAATTAAAAGAACTTCCTTCTCAAACCTTTCCTTGATCTCATTACCACTTCTGCTTGCTTTTGCGAAGAATATGCAGCGTATACGTCAACTTTTTCGTATTATATAAAGATAATTACAAATAAAATTGGAATGACTTAAAAAAAAAAAAAATTGGATTCAGAGCAATAATAGTAATGAAAAGTATATTAATAATAAAAAAAATTCGAAAAGCTCAGAGCTTACATCTTAAAATTGTAAAATTTAACAAAGAAAAATCCTAAGAAAGAGGTAAAAAAAAAGTGTATTTCAAAACACTTATTAATCTAAGTGTTTGGACTTTGGGTAGGCCAACGCAACGAGTAATGGACTAAACATCATAAGAATGTAGACAAAAATACCAATCGAGAAAAGCTTCAGCAGTTTAAGATAATGAGGACAACCACTTCCAAGCTTCCATTGAGCTCCACATGTGTAGCAAAACTTATAGCCACACCTAAAACATCAGCCATGAAAATTACATTAGCTAAAAACATAATCAAATTCCAAAAATTGAGGGTTATAATCATAATAGCTATAGAAAGTGATTAGAGATGGTACCTGCAAGTTACATTGCTGGTTTTATGCGATAGTTTGATCATCTGTTGACACTTTCCACATTGACGCGACATTGTTTGAGGATTTTGACCCAACATCTCGTATTCCTTGCATGACAAGTTACTATGCCACAAAACTTTGCAGTTAATGCAAAAGGGTTTACGGCACTTATAGCAGCATCTCCTAACTCCATCTTCAGTAGTGGATTCAAAGAGCTCGGTTTTCGACATCAAACCCCAACACCTTGGATTTGGGCAATGAAATCTTTCATATACAGGAATTGAGTCCTCTTTGATCCTTTGTTCCCATATCTCTTTTAGTTTAGGTGTCACAAGACGGGCACAAGTTTTAAGATCCATGTTTGATTTGCAGCCATAATGAGGACATCTCGGTACACCTCCCTCGACTAGCCTCAGTTCTATACGTTGTTTAACGCACTCCACACAGAATTTATGAGTGCATAAACCAACGGAAAACATGGGTTCCTGGCTGAAACAGATACTACAAGTCTTCTCCTGAGCAGCAATGCTTATTGATTCCATTGTAGGCTTATAAGCAAACTTAGTTTGATTTTCAGTCATAAGAAGAGGAATGCTAGATGTGAATTGTTGTCTGATACATCGCACATCATCCATTAGCAAGGCAATGCTCAGATGCTCAGGCGCGGATCTTCCTATGACCTAAAACATTCAAGAAAAATCATGAATTACGAGATTCAAACAAAGACAATCTGAAACTTGACAGCCAAGAAAACTTACCAATTCATATATCTGCAAACTATCACAGCAGATTAAGATATGTTCGATCCCCAAACTGACGGCTTGGGCTAGTCCGAGCTTCAATGCCATAAGGTCAGCCTCCAAATCTGTAGTTGCGGAGTCATGAAGTGATCCTTTCATCTGAAACAAGAGATTATCATCCTCTTCTCTGAAAATTGCAACTTCAAATCCGGCCAATAACTGATCAGATGTTTCCTCTCTTGTCAAACCCTTGAAGTAAAGGTTGTACGTGTCGGAACTGATGTCGCCCGGTGAGAGTTTTCCGGCGGGTTTTGGGGCATCTTCTCGTACTAGAGTGCTTTCTTTCTCCATGAATCTGTTGCTCATACTAAAGATTTTTGTTTTCTTTTGGAGTCTTAAGATTCTATGACTAGCTCGTAGAATATACTCCCTCCGTATTTTATTAATTGTCGTTTTAGAATTTTTATTTTTTTGAATTATATGTCGTTTTCAAATTTCTATGCAAAATTTATTACTTTTTAATGTTTTATGATGTTTATAAAACATTAAAAAGTAATAAATTTTGCATAGAAATTTGAAAACGACATATAATTCAAAGAAATAAAAATTCTAAAATGACAATTAATAAAATACGGAGGGAGTATATTAGAGCAGAGGCGGCTCTTATAACCAAGTTCAATTAGGATAGGTTTAGGAGAAGAGTTATATCTTGATTTTATTAATTAATTATAAAATATAGTCTAGGATCAAATAACTAAACAAAAAAGGATATTGACTTTAAGAGAAACGGAAAATAATAAACTTTTAAGAGTAAAGTGAGAAAAAAAAAGAACCAAAATTTTTGTAAAAAAAATAATTAAGGAAAACTAATGAAAACGATGAAGTAATAAAGGATAGAGAATTTTATATTGCGTCCAAGTATTTTGCAAAATATCTTTGGAGTATTATTACTATCTTTGCGGAACAGAGAAGAATATTCATGGACTATCTTTATAAGCAAAAAGTTCTCGTGATTTTTTTCAATAAAATTTTTGATTAAAAAGAAGATATGTGTTTCTTGGAATTTTTCTCCAAACAAAAATCTCCACAAAACAACAGAAATAGAGACTGTAATTGGAGATAACATATGGGATACAACAACAACAAGGCAAGAGATCAACGGCTAAAGTTTTTGTTGAAGGAGAAACATTTTTTTATAAGATTTTCTTAATCTTGTTTACCCTTTTGTAATTAATTCTCAACAATATTCTTTAATTTAAAACAGTTCAGAAAATTAAAAACATGAGATAAAACGTTTTATTAAAATTTCGTCGAATATTTAAGAGAAAGAAACAGGTTCGAAAGTTAAAAAACTGTGTAAACTGAACCCATAGCAAAAGCAAATATTCCAAATAATAATTAAACAAATCCAAATCCCTGCAGAGCTTACAACTTTAAACTCTCAAATTAAACAAAGTGATGAAAAGTGATTCAAAACAACTGTGTTCATCAAAACACAGAGACTAGAGAGTATAATAATCACGGTACGCATCTTCATCGAAAAACGTACCACCACTAGGGGGATGACGATCACCTACAGTCCAATGATCACAACCACAACCGTAAGCCCAAGGATTATCATCTTCATGATCATGATTATGACCATCACCGTCACTGCCGAAGTCATCACTGTTGAAGTCATAAACCTGTTCTTCATCACGATAGATGTTGCTGGTTTGAGAATCAATTGCCTCTCTTGCAAGTTTCAAAGCAAACTTCATATCTTTTTGGGCAACCAGAATAGCTTCGCTAGAAGTAAATTTCTTTCTAAGGCTTTGAACTTCTTCCATAAGTTGTTTCACAACTTTGCTCTGCCTAGGCTTACGTTTACCAGTTTTTATCTGCATTGCAAAATCAAATGCCATCTCGTTAAACCAAGACATGAGAACATCACAATCGTAATCATCATCACAAAACAAGATATGACTATATATATAGCTTCTCTTTAATTCCACGTTAATAAAACTCATTTGAGAAAGCATATATTATTATGCAAGTACCAAATATTCACGATAATGTTTATAAAACCTATTTCTCACTAGAATTGTAAGCAAGCAATTAGTTCATAGAATCATATTTGAATATTTAAACCTTATAACTAAAACGACACTACTATATAATTAACCATTAACCATTAACTAGTTTCACCAAACACAAATTTACACGCCCATTTAGAGGGTCAAATTATTAGTATATAATTGGTTAAGGACTTTACAATGTCCGGTTTAATCTAATTATGATGTAATCCTGATTCATTAGTTGTTGTATATAAGATATATAACAACCCTTAGATCATTTTAATGAAAATCTGAGTTTACATCAAGAAAAAAATTACTAATAAAAATCATAAAAAAAATTGCATATAAATTAACTAACCTAAGCAATAACAAAGTAGAGAGAAAAAACACTTACGTTTTCGAGCTTTTGGTACAGCTTCTCGTCCTCACAATAAATCACGACCTTTCTGATCCCTAAATCGAATGATTCACTTAACCCACGAACCAGAGCCCTAATCTCAACTTCGTCAAGTTTAATCTTGGCGTATCTCACTGGCTCCTTTATCTCAAATAACAACTCATCCGTCTCATCGCAAATCGCGACACCAAATCCAGCTACAGACTTCTTTCTCCGACCGTGCCCTGCCACATATTCCTTACTCACCATACCCTTGAAGTACAATCTGTAGACGACATTGTCCACAAATTTTGCCACCGCAGATTGAGTTTCGTCAACGACCTTAGAAGAACCCTCGCCTTCAAGGTTTGGTGTATCTCCTTCGATCTTCCGTTTCTTCGAAACCGTGCCTACTTCGTCTCTATCCATGACTTGTTTTTTAGTTCCCAAGTTTTGTGGGGAACATAAATGAGTGATATATAAAGGGAAAAAAAGAGAGACTATTGTAGCGTACTTGAGAAGATTAATCGTTAATTACACTTCACATCAAATCTTTTGGTAATATTTGTAACCGTTTTTAGTTAGTATCGATTGATTTACTTTATTTTTTCTGTAGATTCTCATAATTATGTTATTAATTTTTGCATTTATGATGCAATAAATTGTTTATATTTTTTTGACAGTTCTTGGAACATTCTAGTGTCTAATGGATTTGATTTTTAATGATTTTAAGGGAATTTAGAGGATTTGAAAGAATTTTTAGAGGATTTCTTTACAAAAATCTAAATCTCATGATTTTAGATGGAATTTAGAAATATTTTACAATAAATCATAACAACTTTATCTAAAATCATCAAAAAAATCATATTAACAGTGTTCTTGTAGATTCTTCAAAGGCGTTAGGGGAAAAAATTCGTAAGATCCGAAATGTATTTTTTCTTTTTCCTACTGTATTTTATAAAGCATAAAAATATGCTATAATTAAGAACCACAACGAAAACAAATTCATGATGGTAAACGACTCTGGTGGAGTCGGTACGCCTGTAATTGCGACCGTGGTGACATTGGGCGATACATATGGAAAAGACCATGACGACAACCTCCGGCCTTGGCTCCACATTTGTAGCAAAACCTATGTCCACATCTACCATGAAAATGAAAGGCTTAATCAGATCACTAAAACATATAACCAAAAATTCGAAAGGATAATGTTATTTATAGATATCATACGTACCGGCAGGTTACTTTGACGCATCCATGAGAAAGTTCAATCATTTGTTGGCACTTCACATTGACGCCAAGATTTCTGCTTTGCTAGAGCTTTCAGCTTTATATCATCTTCTGTAGGAGTTGGATGGAGTCTCTTGTAATCGCTGCACGACAAGTCATGATGCCACGGAACTTTACAGTTGTTGCAAAAGGGCTCACCACATTTGAAGCACCATCTAATGGTTCCCATATCTCGGGTTTTCGACATTAAAGCCGAACACCTTGGATTTGGGCAATAAACTCTGTCAGCTACAGGAACCGATTCTTCTTTGATCCTTGTTCCCACATCTCTCTTAGTTTAGGTGTCAAAAGATTGGCACAGCTTCTAAGAGTCAGCTTAGATTTGCAAAGGTAATAAGGACATCTTATCACACTTCCCTCGAGTAGCCTCACCTCTATATGTCGTTTTACACACTCGTTACAAAACCGATGATAGCATTCATAAATAATGAACATCTGATTAGCAATAATATCATCATCTAAACAGATTTTACAAGTCATCTTGCGAGTAAACTTCGCTTGGTGAGTAAGATTCTTAGGCATGCTTATGCAGTTCCTCCACCACCACGAACTCCATTTATATTTCTATTTTATATTTCTATATGCAATTTATCAAAAAAAAAAAAAAGGAAATAGAAAAACGTTGAAATTAGAGTAGCGTGATAATCGTATTTGGATTATTATTCTTTTCGGGTAACTTAACTAGGGCTTCGGTTAGTTCGATTTGGTTTGTTCCATTTTTAGGTTTTTTTAGTTTTAAAAATGTTGCCGCAAATAATCGAAAAAAGTTTTGGTTCCATTATTTTGGTTCTTAAGTTATTTCGGTTTTTAATTTCAAAAACCGAAATCAACCGAAATTTTGTTTTTAAAAAAGAAAAATGATTTTTGGTTTTCTTCCGGTTAATATTGGGTAACTTCGGTTAATTCGGTTATGAACGAAAACTGGTTTAATTTTTTGTAAATCGGTCTAATTGTAGTATATTCGAAAAAATTTTAAAAAAAAAATTAAAAAATTCGGGTAACCGAAAATCAAACCGAATTAACCAAAATTATCGGTTAACTGAACTACATTTCAACTCTTATCGATCGGTTAATGACCCACAACCGAAATCAAACCGGAAAAAAATCTCGGTTCAGTTCGGTTTTTATTTTTTTAATCCCAGCCCATTGCTTAACCGTTTGCACTCAAGTCTTTTTGGATTATTATTCTTTTTGGGTAACTTAACAGTTTATAATTCATAACCAATCAGACCCTATTTCACCCATAGTAGAACTTTTGTGTTTTCTTACAAACCTACAAATAGAAGCTTAACTAACATATCAGATAAATAACAAAATATATAAGTGAATAATTATTAACTGAACTGTAGGTACCAGTTTTAGCACACTCCCCGTAACCCGACTAAACCAGCATATCTCGAAGGAATTAAGATAATTGGGTTACGATTTGGGCCCCAAAACCCAAATATCAACTCGAAGCCCATCTGATCGATTGACGACCTCACGATGGAAATGAGAGCTCGGTAATCGTAGTGATAAGCTCGAATAAATAAAAAATATTGCGAGATCATTTGGGATAAGGCAAGATCCAAGATTCACATCCGAAAGCTATGGAAATAGGGCATTTTCGTAGATTCTATGGAGAAACTATAAATAGAAGAGCCCTAAACCCTAGAAAGGGATCTCCATTCTCTCATTTAGAACCCTAGCCGCACTTGTGTTCTTGAGATGATAATCCTACTCTTTACTTGTAACTCAAACGATTGCTTATTCTCATAAACGTTCTCCGTTTGATCTCTATTCTTTGATTAATTTTATTCCGGAATTCAGTTTGTGCTAAACTTAGTTTCCACGAGAACTAATTGAAAAAAGAAACATTTTGTATAATAATTATAAAATGTCAAAAAGCATGTTTAGTATATTAATCATGTTTTTTTGTAGGATTAATTAGGTTTTGTTTTATTAGTTATACTAGGTTTTAAACCCGCGCTACGCGCGGGGTATCTGTTTAAAGAATTTTAGTATTTTTTTATATTGAAAATTTTTGAAAAAAAGAAGAAAATAAATTGGGAGTTTCAACATAAAAAAATAATTAATGAAATTAGAAAATAAATTATTAGTCGGTGGTTATTAAAAACCACAAAAAACTATTTAAACACAACAAATAACCAAAAAATAAGCATCGATAGTACCTTATACACTAAACGATCAAACTAAACTTTTTAATATTTTTTAATATTTTTAATAGATTATCGATGTAAAAATTGGAACACCTAAAAAACTCATAGATTCATAAAGAAAAAAACGAAAAAAAATATTATACTTACAATTAGGACATGTTGATCAAGTGAACAGATCGATTCACGTCTTTGTTTTCACAAATCCAACATGCAAATCTACATAAAATTAAACACCATTAATATTTCAATAAAACTTTCATGTCCTAATTAAATGTAATATCAAAGCAAAAAAAAAATGTACGGGTTAGTTATGATGTGAAAGTGAAGATCAAGCAATGTATTTATATAAATTTAAGAGGCGGTGTAAAATTAGAGTTTCCTTTTGTTTGACGATATCTACTAAAAAAAAAGAAAATTTATATATTATGAGAAATGACTCGTTATCACAACAGTTAGTTATTATAAAACTACCATTATTTATTTGTATCCATGTTAATTTTAAAGAACATTTCCTTTAATTTTTAATATTTCTTATTTGTATTTTTGCAAAAACTGACTTTTGTTGCAAAACTAAAACTAACTTTACTTATTTGTCTACTACCTAATATTTTAAGAAGTTTACATTTATCTACTACGTATCATTTTAGGAAGTTTATATTTCTCTTATTTCCATATTATTTTCTTCAACTAACTTTTTTAATTTGTCTACTACGTAGTATTTTAGGAAGCTTACATTTCTCTACAACGTAATATTTTAGAAAATTTACATTTCTCTTATTATAAAACTACTATTTTTTATTTTTATCCATGTTAATTTTAAATAACATTTCTTTTAATTTTCAATTTTTATTTTTGCAAATCTAACTTTTTTTGAAAAATTAAAACTAATTTTTCTTATTTGTGTACTACGTAATATTTTAGGAAGTTTCTATTTATCTTATTTCCATATAATTTTCTTCAACTAACTTTTTAAATTTGTCTACTACGTAGTATTACATTTCTCTATTACATAATATTTTAGAAAATTTATATTTTTCTTAAGCTTACATTTTTTTACTATGTAATATTTTAGAAAAATTACATTTCTCTTATTTTACATTTCTCTACTACATAATATTTTAGAAAATTTACATTTCTTTTATTTCCAAATTATTTTCTTCATTTAAAATGTTAATTAGTGAGGTGGCTAATCGTGATTGGCCGTCTAAAATCCTATGTGGACGAAATAACATTTCTTTTAATTTTCAATTTTTATTTTTGCAAAGCTAACTTTTTTTGAAAAATTAAAACTAATTTTTCTTATTTGTCTACTATTTATCTTATTTCCATATAATTTTCTTCATCTAATTTTTTTAATTTGTCTACTACGTAGTATTACATTTCTCTATTACATAATATTTTAGAAAATTTATATTTTTCTTAAGCTTACATTTTTTTACTATGTAATATTTTAGAAAAATTACATTTCTCTTATTTTACATTTCTCTACTACATAATATTTTAGAAAATTTACATTTCTTTTATTTCCAAATTATTTTCTTCATTTAAAATGTTAATTAGTGAGGTGGCTAATCGTGATTGGCCGTCTAAAATCCTATGTGGACGACCTTATAAGCATTTAGCCTCAACTTTTATATATTTTAGGAAGTTTCTATTTATCTTATTTCCATATCATTTTCTTCAACTAACTTTTTAAATTTGTCTACTACGTACTATTACATTTTTTATTACATAATATTTTAGAATATTTACATTAATCTTAAGCTTACATTTTTTTACTACGTAATATTTTAGAAAAATTACATTTCTCTACTACATAATATTTTAGAAAATTTACATTTCTTTTATTTCCAAATTATTTTTTTTCATTTTAAATGTTAATTAGTGAGATGACTAATCGTGATTAGCCATCTGAAATCCTATGTGGACGGTCTTATAAGCATTTAGCCTCAACTTTTATATAGTATAGATTTTTAATATGTTAGTGGTATATATTCTCTCTTTTTCAAAATATAAATTGTTTTGTTTTTTTTTGTCAACATTTGGGCCACAACATGTTAAAAATTTGTTGTTAAATTCTACTAATAGATAAATACATATAGAGAGATGAGATAAAGAAATTTCCATCCAGCACATTGTTCCCGCGCAGGGCGCGGATGAGACACCTAAGTTCAATGATTACATTTGAAGTACTCAATAAAATATATTATCAAATTTTTACTTATGTAATTATATTTGTCCAAAGTATCTTATAACCTAGATTTAAAATTATATATAATAATATAAAAATTTAAAATTATATAACCACAAGACATAGTTCTTCTAGAAACGAAAAGAAAGATATATTAAAAAGGCAGGAAAAGCTAACAAAAGAGTAAAAATACAACAACCCACAATTATCTGTTGTCGATGAGGGCAACCTCCGTGCTTCCATTCGGCTCCACATGTGTAGCAAAACAAAAAGCCACACCTATCAACCATGCAATTGCAAAGTCAATTAGTCCAAAACACAATTAAAAATCCTAAAGGATAACGTTACTTATAGAGGTCATACCGGCAGGTTACTTTGATGCATCCTTCCGAAAGTTCAATCATTTGTTGGCAATTTTCACATTGACGCCACAATTTCTGCTTTGCTAGAGCTTTGAGCTTTGTATCATCTGATGTATGAGTTGGATGGAGTCTCTTGTAATCGCTGCACGACAAGTCATGATGCCACGGAACTTTACAGTTGTTGCAAAAGGGCTCACCACATTTGAAACACCATCTAATGGTTCCAATATCTCGGGTTTTTGACATTAAAGCCGAACACCTTGGATTTGGGCAATAAACTCTGTCAGCTACAGGAACCGATTCTTCTTTGATCCTTTGTTCCCACATCTCTCTTAGTTTAGGTGTCAAAAGATTGGCACAGCTTCTAAGAGTCAGCTTAGATTTGCAGAGGTAATAAGGACATCTTATCACACTTCCCTCGAGTAGCCTCACCTCTATATGTCGTTTTACACACTCGTTACAAAACCGATGATAGCATTCATAAATAATGAACATCTGATTAGCAATAATATCATCATCTAAACAGATTTTACAAGTCATCTTGCGAGTAAACTTCGCTTGGTGAGTAAGATTCTTAGGCATGCTTATGCAGTTCCTCCACCACCACGAACTCCAATTAGATTCAGGATGATACACTTTTGAGAAGCAGCCACCCTTGAAAGAGTGCGTAATAGCTCACTGATCGAGCGCTCTGTTATGAGCCGTAGCCTTAGACCTGCTTCTAGTTACTGGTGCCGTTTTGTAGAGAAGAATAAGAGAATAGCTTAAGCGTAAAGCTTCCTCTTAACCCAAGTCTCTTTAGAGAATTAGGTTAATTGTTGGAAGATGTGTTTTCATTAAGAAGAAGAGACCTTATATAGGCCACGATACAATGCATAAAAGGAAATCTCAAAACCTAACGTGAAAAGGAAATCAAAACCAATACTAAAAGTAAAAAGACCAAAACACCACTTCTCATTGAAACACTCAGACTTTTCCTTTTCTTCTATGATACGTGATGCCATAACGCGTATCACGCTCTTGTTTTCAGAAACTATTGCTTCCCTTGACCTACATTCAAGGAAACTGAAACCAATTAACAGGACAAGAAGATTCATATATAGTATTTGAATTTATACATGATGACCTAATCAATATTAAGATTATACAATTGGTATTGGTACACAAGTTAAATAACTAATACTAGTGATACTCAGGTACACTAGTGATATAAGCCTTAGAGCAAAGGCAACAGCGAAACTGCTCGGTTGCAACATGTAAGAAACAAATAGAAAAAAATAAAAAGTTGTGTCAGACAAATAAAACCGGTTGCAACTTTCCTGTCTCTCTCTCTCTTTCTTTCTCTCTCTCTCTTTCTTTCTTTAAATTATAATACTAAAAAAATACTTACACCAACACAAACATATTTTACCACTGCGGATGGTCTAAGACGATTATGCTTTAAAACTTACCACAAAAGATTGAGATATAAGTGATCCCTAAACTCGCAGCTTCGGTTAGTCCTCGTTTCAAGGCCAGCCTTCAACTGAAACAAGATAATATCATCTTTCTGCTCGCAAATTGCAATCCCAAATCTCAAGATAGCACAATCTAAGTGAGGATTAATGCCAACGAGGGTTTTACCGGTAACGGTGAGGGTTTTCTGGCGTATCTATTCTAGGAAATCTATTGAGTATATTTTCTCTGCTACGATAAGTTCAAGATGAATCGACCAAAATCCAAATAAAAAAAAATATATATATATATATCTACTTTATATTAATATGCAATTTATTTTTAAAAAATGTGGAAATTGAAAATAAAAGACGTTAAAATTATATTTGTCCATTTATACATTTATAAATAAATTTTCCTTTATGACTAAAATATCTTTATCAATATAGATAAAATTAAATTTTATACCGGTTTAAGAGGGAAAAACATAAATACACGTGGACAAGCAAAGAATAAGAAACTTTCTTCTCATGTTTTCATATTTTTCATGTAATTCCGCCGGTGGGATAAACGATAAAGAGAAAGAAGAAAGCGGCGGATTGAACAAAGAAGAAGGAATACATATACACAGTTATAAATATGAGATGGTCGTGTTCGTTTGGTTGCCGCAGTTATCTTAGTTGAAAATATAGAAATCTAAATCGCATGCTTTTAGGTGGTATTTGGAAAAATTTTACAATAAATAATAACAAGTTCACTAAAATCATCAAAATCATATTAAAACTCACTAAAACTTATAGGCAATTCTCTAAAATACCATGGTTTTAGTTTTTATGACAAAAATACCACAAAACCAAAATTAAATTTTCAATTTTCAATTTTCAAATTCTAAACTCCAAATCCTAAACACTAAACCATACCTCATAAGCATATACCATAAATTTAAAATAATCAACCCAAACCAAAGATTTAAAATTCTACACCATTGACAAATTTTGTATTTGTGGTATTTTTGGAAACAAAATTAAAACTATGGTATTTGAAGAAATTTCTCAAAACGTAAATCATTTAAAATATCTAGTCCAATACACTCCTTAAATTTTTGTATTTTTAACTAAGAAAATCATCTAAAATCCTCTCAATAAAAATCAATGTTTTCAAGAATAGTGGATTTTAGATTTTGAAATCACTAGTTTAATAACATTAGATTTCACTAAACTTTTTAAAATCTATGATTGAATATTTGATTGAATACACCCCTAATGTCTAACGTCGCTCTACGTATAGAATCGACTAAGAAACTATTATGAGAATTTGTTAAGAATGCCCCTCCTTCCCTATCACTTTTCAAATATACCCTTCTGTAATCTACCCTTCTAAAATTTGCACTAAACAGATCATTTTGCCCTTATGTTAGAAACCTAAACCTTATTTAAAAAATATTTATATTCAAAAAATAAATAATTACAATAATTTTTGACGCCATAAATTATGAGATTATTTTTCCCGCCAAAAATACATAGTAAAACAAATAAATAAATTTGTTAGTGTCGATCGACACCAACACTTGGTATCGGTCGACACTAACAAAATCTTGCGACGCTCTGACGGACCTGTGTCGATCGATACCACCCCTTGGTGTCGATCGACACCACTCCAGGTCCATCACGAACAACACGATTCAACCCAGGAAACTTTACCCTATCAAGAAATTTGGTACAATATTTTAACCCAAAACGGCAAAAAGTAAAAAACTAATTTACCCTATCAAGAAATTTGGCCACGCCTAATTCTTTTGTAGTCCTTCCATAATAGACTGATAGACATACAAATAGTATAACGGCAAAGAAAAAAAACTAAGAAAATAATCTTCATAGTTCATATGCATATAGATAATTGTACTTGAATTTACTAGGCAAGACAAAATTTAAATTAGACTTTCATTCACTAGATCGTATCAAGTTAGAAAATCAAAGGCGTTAGGGGAAAAAAAAAATCATAAGATCCGAAATGTATTTTGTTTTTCCTACTGTATTTTACAAAGCTAAAAAACATACTATTTTTCCCCAAAATAAAAGAGAGACATACTATTAATACCAAAAGCAAAACAAAGCTCAAGTACCACTCTATATGAGGCGGTAACGCCTGCATCCATGGTGGCATCGGCTGTAGTGGCGGTGATGGCTGTTGTGGCCTTGGAGGAAGACCATGACCTCCGCAACCTCCAGCCTCGCCTCCACATCGGTAGCAAAATTTATGTCCACATCTATCATGAAAATACAATGCTAAATCAGATTAAAACATATAACCAGATTTAAACCAATTAAAAACGAAATTAATAGAGATGATACCTGCATTTTACTCTTGCGCATCCTTGAGAAAGTTCAATCATGTGTTGGCACTTTCCGCATTGACGCCACATTCTCTGATTTGCCAGAGCATTAATCTTTCCATCGTTTTCTGTAGGATATGGATGCAACCTCTTGTAATCGTCGCATGACAAGTTACTATGCCATGAAACTTTGCATTAGATGCAAAAGAGTTGACCGCATTTGAAACAGCTTGTCCAAACTCTAGCTTCTTTAGTCGATTGAGAGAGCTCGGTTTCCGACATTAAAGCCGAGCACCTCGGATTTGGGCAGTAAATTCTCTCTGTTACAGGGATCGAGTTCTCTTTGATCCTTTCTTGCCACGTCTTTCTTAGGTTAGGTGTCAAAATATTTTCACATCTTTCAAAAGTCAGCATAGACTTGCAACGGTAATGAGGACATCTCACTACACTTCCCTCGAGCAGCCTCACCTCTATATGTCGTTTCATACACTCGTAACAAAATCGATGACGACATTTATTTACAGAAAACATCTGATTAGCATTAAGATCATCATCTAAACAGATACTGCAAGTTGCTTTGGGATTAGCCTTGGCTTGGTGTGGAGGATTCAACACACTAAGAGGAGATTATTGTCTTACGCTTTATATGATTCATGTCTAGATCCAATTAAAGTCCAAACGAAATAGGGATGATATGATAAATTTACATAAGGATTTAATAATATCCCGAAAATAAAGGGAATATACATCCAGAAAGTTCAATGCAAATTTATTTATTTATTTATTGTTATATCTAATTAATGATAAATTAATACAATGGTTCTATTATTACAAAATAATATATGTAAACATTCAATGATTACATTTCAAGTACTCAATAACATATACAGTATTATCAAAATTTTACTTATGTACGTATGTAATTATATTTGCCAAAATATCTTATAACCTAGATTTAAAATTATATAATAATATAATTAAAAATTTATTCTGTGCATACCACAAGACATGGTTCTTCTAGAAACGAAAACAAAGATGTATAAAAAAGGTAAGAAAAAACTAAGAAAAGAGTAAAAATATAACAACCGGCCACAATAATCTCTTGTCGATGAGGACAACCTCCGTGCTTCCATTCGGCTCCACATGTGTAGCAAAACAAAAAGCCACACCTATCCATATATCAACCATGAAATTGCAAAGTCAATTAGTCGAAAACACAATTAAAGATCCTAAAGGATAATGTTATTTATAGAGGTGATACCGGCAGGTTACTTTGTCGCATCCTTCCGAAAGTTCAATCATTTGTTGGCAATTTTCACATTGACGCCACAATTTCTGCTTTGCTAGAGCTTTTAGCTTTATATCATCTGATGTAGGAGTTGGATGCAGTTTCTTGTAATCGCTGCACGACAAGTCACTATGCCACGGAACTTTACAGTTGTTGCAAAAGGGCTCACCACATTTGAAGCACCATCTAATAGTTCCATCTCGGGTTTTCGACATTAAAGCCGAACACCTTGGATTTGGACAATAAACTCTGTCAGCTACCGGAACCGATTCTTCTTTGATCCTTTGTACCCACATCTCTCTTAGTTTAGGTGTCAAAAGATTGGCACAGCTCCTAAGAGTCAGCTTAGATTTGCAGCGGTAATGAGGACATCTTATAACACTTCCCTCGAGTAGCCTCACCTCTATATGTCGTTTCACACACTCATTACAAAACCGATGACAACATTCATAAATATAGAACATCTGATTAGCAATAATATCATCATCTAAACAGATACTACAAGTCATCTTGCGAGTAAACTTCGCTCGGTGAAGAAGATTCTTAGGCATGCTTATTTCAGAAACTATTGCTTCCCTTGACCTAGCTACATTCAAGGAAACTGAAACCAATTAACATGACAATAAGATTCATATATATTTTTTTGTCAACAACATATATTGATTGGCTTATAAAAGCCAATGAGGCGGAACATCGTTTACATAAGTAACATATTGCGGGGAGGTACGAACATGTCGTGCCAAATTATCCGCTTTTACATTCATGTTCCTAGGGATATGAGAGATTGAAAAGGATAGAAATTCTTCCTTGTCGCTCGCGATTGCTTCTAGGTAAACTGAGAACGCCGGCCATTCAGTGGGAGAAGACACCATCTTCACCAAGTCCGAACAGTCCGTTAGGAATGATACATGGTCATTGCCTGCACCAATCATGCATCTCATCGCCCACACCAGTGCCTCTACCTCCGCGTGGAGAGGAGATAGACTTCGTCGTAGGTCTGCTGCCCCCATGGTTGGTGATCCATCATGTTGTGTACAATACCAGCCAATACCTGTAAATTCATCGGTCTCTTTCCATGAGCCATCCACAAAGCATCTATAACCCGAAAACCTGTCCGGAAGAGGGTTGGCTTGTGACCTGGGCAAGTGTAAGAAGCCCGGAGTAACCGGGTTTGTACACTCCTCCTCCACCTGAGCCTGATTCCATGCTAGTGCTTCCGCATCAGCCAACCGTATTACATCCTGAGGATTCTCATCCAAATTCTCGAAAACTTTAGCGTTCCTCGCCTTCCATATATACCATAATACCCAAGGGAAGGAGTCACTTTGGGCCTGTGATGGTTGTCTCCAAAACAGGTAATCGAAATTCGTAAACAAAGAGGGTGTCGGGAATAAGTGTGAGCCTGACGGTACCTGAGACAGAGCCCAAGCTTGTCTGGCTGGAGGGCATTCGAAGAGAACATGGTTGATCGTTTCTTCGAAATGCCCACATCTGGCACAAGCCAAATCACAATTGTCTGGCTGGAGGGCATTCGAAATAAGATTCATATATAGTATTTGAATTTATACATGATGACCTATTCGATATTAAGATTATACAATTGGTACACAAGTTAAATAACCAATACTAGACATAATCAGGTATATAAGCCTTAGAGATTCAATGCTTTAAAACTTACTAATTCGTAAAGTATAATCACAGTAGATTGAGATATGAGTGATCCCCAAACTCGCAGCTTCGGTTACTCGTAAGTTCAGCCTTCAACTGAAACAAGATATAATCTTTCTGCCCGCAAATTGCAATCCCAAATCCAGCCAATGAGTCAGCTGCGCAAGTGAGGATTAATGCCAAACGTCGCTGGAGGGTTTTACCGGTAACGGTGAGGGTTTTCTGGCGTATCTATTCTAGGAAATCTATTCAGTATATATATATAATTTGATAAAAATTATATAATTTGATAAAAATTCAATATATTTTGTCTGTTACAATAAGAACAAGTTGAATCGATCAAAATCCAAAAAAAAAAAAAAAAAAAACAGGAATATATCTACTTTTTATTAAAATGCAATTTATCAAAAGAAATAAAAAAAAATTGGAATAGAAAAACGTTGAAATTAGAGTAGCGTGATAATCGTATTGGGAAGTTGGATTATTATTCTTTGCACACATCACACAATGTTTTTTTTTTTTTTTTTTTTTTTTTTTTTTTCCAGTCCATGGTAAGCATAGCATTATTTGTGCTTTTGAGGACACAGTCATAAATATGAGATATTGTGTAATCAAGCGTTCCTCTTTTTGTTTTTTAAATATTTTTCACGGTGCGTTTTGACATTGGAAACTTTCAAATAACAAAGAAAATTATTATTCTTACCAAAAAAAAAACAAAGAAAATTATTATAATTTAATAGAATCATATATATAACAATATATATTTATAAAAGGTAAAATTTATAAATAAAAAATACATTAAATATTTGATGTCAAAATCTATTAATGGATTGGTTGACATATATAATAAGAAATGTTTGCGTTTAGATTTATATAATAAGATTTTTTTTTTTTTTTTTTCAGTGTTTAAAAAAAAAAAAATAAGATTTTTTTTTTTTTAACATAATAAAAGTATATAAACTATGAAAATTCACAACCGTACTATATATTTTTTTTTGGGTGGCCTCAATCAAGAGGTTATGAAAATAAGATAGACTATAAATATTAAAAGGACAAGATTGAAGTCTTGAACAAGATGTAAACCCACATTGGTGGGGGGCGTGGTGGCGGTGATGGCTGTTCTGGTGGCGGTTGAGGCCTTGGAGGAAGACCATGACCGTGTTGGCAACGTCCAGCCTCGGCTCCACATCGATAGCAAAAGTAATGTCCACATCTATCATGAAAATACAATGCTAAATCAGATTAAAACATATAATCAGATTTAAACGAAAAAATGAAATTAATAGAGATGATTACCTGCATTTTACTCTTACGCATCCTTGAGATAGTTCAATCATGTGTTGGCACTTTCCGCATTGACGCCACATTCTCTGATTTGCTAGAGCTTTAATCATTCTATCGTTTTCCGTAGGATATGGATGCAACCTCTTGTATTCGTTGCACGACATGTTACTATGCCATGAAACTTTGCATTTGATGCAAAAGAGTTGACCGCATTTGAAACAGCTTGTCCTAACTCCAGCTTCTTTAGTCGATTGAGAGAGTTCGGTTTCCGACATTAAAGCCGAGCACCTCGGATTTGGGCAGTAAATTCTCTCTGTTACAGGAATCAAGTTCTCTTTGATCCTTTCTTGCCACATCTTTCTTAGGTTAGGTGTCAAAAGATTTTCACAGTTTCCAAAAGTCAGCATAGACTTGCAGCGGTAATGAGGACATCTCATTACACTTCCCTCGAGCAGCCTCACCTCTATATGTCGTTTAATACACTCGGAACAAAATCGATGACGACATTTAGCAACACAAAACATCTGATTAGCATTAAGATCATCATTTAAACAGATATTGCAAGTTGCTTTGGGACTAGCCTTGGCTTGGTGAAGAAGATTCATAGGTATTCTGATTTCATAAACGATTGTTTCCCTTGCTAGTTCATAAGCATATCTGATACTATTTTCGTCAACTAAAATTGGAAAGCTCGATGCAAATCGTTCTCTGATTAGTCGCAAATCATTCATTAGCAAGGCAGTTTTATTCTCTTTTGACACAGATCGTCCCGTGACCTACAAGGCAAATAAAATCCAAGAAAACCAATCAATATAACAACAAAATCCATATATAAGCATTTGGAAATTTATACTAAGGAATTAATAATGAACTAATCGATATATAAATTTTTTACAATTGGTACGTAGCCAATTAAATTAACCAGTACTAATGACAAAAGCCTTAGAAATTTAATGCCAAAGAAAACTTACTAATTCGTAAATTGGATAATTATCACAGTAAATTGAAATATGAGTGATTCCTAAACTCGCAGCTTCGGTTAGTCCTCGCTTCAATGCCATAAGCTCAGCCTCCACATATGTAATGGTGGAATCATGATGAATTGGTCCTTTCATCTGAAATAAGAGATCATCTTTCTTCCCTAAAATTGCAACACCAAATCCGGCTGATGAGTCCTCACTTACCAAACCTTTGAAGTAAAGGCTACACAACTGAGGACTAGTTCTAACGTCGATGGTGTCATCGATTCTTGGAAGTCCCTTAAGCATCGTTCTATTCTACACACTAAGAGGAGATTATAGTCTTAGGCTTTATATGATTCATGTCTAGATCCAAAGTCCAAACGAAATAGGGATAATATGATAAATTTGCATAAGGATTCTTTGTTAATAATATCCCGATAATAAAGGAGATATATAACCAGAAAGTTCAATGCAAATATATTTATTTATTGTTATATCTAATTAATTATGATAAATTAATCCAATGGTTCTATTATAACAATGATTACATTTAAAGTACTCAATAACATATATTATCAAATTTTTACTTATATACTTATGTAATTATATTTATCCACAATATCTTATAACCAAGATTTAAAATGATATTTTATAACTTCAAAATTTTATTTTGTACATAGCACAAGACATAGTTCTTCTAATAATGAAAACAAAGAAATATTAAATAGACAAGAATAACTAAGAAAAGAGTACAAAAACAACAATCCACAATCATCTTTTGTCGATGAGGGCAACCTCCGTGCTTCCATTCGGCTCCACATGTGTAGCAAAACGAAAAGCCACACCTATCCATATAAAACCATGAAATTACAACAAAAGTCAATTAGCTCTAAAACCTAATAAAAAAACCAAAAGGATCATAATTGCTAGAGAATGTGGTTATAGATGATATACCTACAAGTTACATGGATGCATCCTTCTGAAAGTTCGATCATGTGTTGGCACTTTTCACATTGACGCCACATTTGTTCATTTGCTAGAACTTTAAGCATCATATCATTTGATGCAAGATTTGGACTCAATTTTTTGTAACTATCACATGACATGTCACTATGCCACAAAACTTTGCAGTTAATGCAAAAGTGTTCCCCACATTTGAAGCAACATCTTGTTGGAATAAGCTTGAAGAAGAAGAAGGAAACTTAAGGAGAAAAGGAAAATCTAATCCAATTAGGAAGAATTCTATTTAGGAGTTATCTAAATAAGTTAGTTTGTCTATTTGGATTAGGAAATTGTGTTAGAATTCTCTCTATATAAAGAGTTGCCAAAGTGTGGTAAACCTTAAGAGATTAGAGAGAAAGAGTTTGAGAGAACGATTTGTGAGAGCTTTAGTTTTGAGTGATTTTCTAAAGCTAATAATAAGAGAGTAATTCTTATTGATCTTTTGTTCTCTGCAAACCTGCATATTTCTTTATTTGGTATCAGAGCTTTAGGTTCGATAAGCTCAAGAAGAAAACGTTGAAGAACAAGCTGATCTAAGAAAGAAACATGAGTGAATTGATCCCAGCAACTGATCAACCAAAAGAAGGAGGTCTCTCGACCATTAAATGTCCGATGCTCAACAATTTGAACTACACCGGCTGGGCTATGAGAATGGAGGCTACGCTTCGGGTACACAAAGTCTGGGAAACCATTAATCCCGGTTCTGATGATGAAGGAAAGAACGATTTAACCCGAGCCCTTCTATTCCAATCCATACCTGAGGCGTTGATACTACAAGTCGGCAAACAAGTGAATGCAAAAGCTGTGTGGGATGCAATCAAAGCAAGGAATCTAGGAGCTGAACGAATAAGAGAAGCAAGATTACAAACCCTCATGGCTGAGTTCGATAGGTTGAAGATGAAGGAAAGTGACACAATTGACGATTTTGTTGGGAAAATTGCTGAAATTTCGACAAAATCAGCTTCATTGGGGGAAGAAATTGAAGAATCAAAGATAGTGAAAAAGTTTCTCAAGAGCTTACCTCGAAAAAAATACATCCATATCATTGCATCTCTCGAGCAAGTTCTAGATCTCAAGACAACCTCCTTTGAGGATATTGTGGGAAGGTTAAAAATGTATGAAGAGAGAGTTTACGATGAAGAAGAAACTCAAGATGATCAGAACAAGCTCATGTATGCAAACTCTTATCCACAGCCTTCTCAAGAAGGAGGAAGAGGCAGAGGCCAAGGTCGAGGCCGCGGAAGAGGAAGAGGAAGATACGGATACCAACAGAGGGATAAATCAAAAATCACATGTTACAGATGTGATAAGCAAGGACACTACGCATCCGAATGTCCAGATCGGTTACTTAAGTTGATTAAGCTTCAAGAGACACAAGAAAAAGCCGAAGAAGACACTCTAGAAGCTGAATCTCTAATGATGCATGAGGTAGTGTACCTTAACGAGAAGAATGTGAAGCCAACTGAGTTTGAAAATTGCTCAGACAAAGACTGGTATCTAGACAATGGTGCTAGTAATCACATGACAGGAAATCGAGCTTGGTTTTGCAAAATTGATGAATCAATCACATGAAAAGTTAGATTTGGTGATGATTCTCGGATTGACATTAAAGGGAAGGGATCAATTTTGTTTATAACCAAAGGAGGAGAGAAGAAAATACTAGCAGATGTTTCTTACATACCAGACCTCAAAAGCAATATCATAAGTTTGGGGCAAGCCACTGAGTCAGGGTGTGATGTCAGGATGAGAGAAGATCACCTAACCCTCCATGACCGTGAAGGAAATCTACTGGTAAAAGCAAAACGATCACGTAATAGGCTGTACAAAGTGGCTATGGAAATCGAGAACAAGAATTGTCTGCAAGCTGAAACAATAAGTGAATCGACAATATGGCATGCTCGTCTAGGACACATCAGCTTTGAGACCATAAAATCAATGGTGGCCAAGGAACTAGTCATTGGAATTTCAGGTATGCAGATAAGAAAACAAAACTGTGTGTCCTATTTACTTGGAAAGCAAACAAGGCAAGCTTTCCCTAAGGCAACATCTTATCGTGCAACACAAGCTCTAGAACTCGTCCATGGCGATCTTTGTGGTCCGATTTCACCTTCCACAGCTGCACAAAAGAGGTATATATTTGTGCTAATAGATGATCATTCTCGCTACATGTGGACAATACTCTTAAAAGAGAAAAGCGAGGCGTTTGAAAGGTTTAAAATCTTCAAGGCAAGAGTTGAGCAAGAGATTGGAAATAGCATCAAAACGTTAAGAACTGATAGAGGAGGAGAGTTTATGTCTCAAGAATTTCAGACCTTCTGTGAGAAAGAAGGAATTCTCAGACATCTAACAGCTCCGTATACACCGCAGCAGAATGGCGTGGTTGAGAGAAGAAACAGAACCTTGTTAGAGATGACAAGAAGCATCTTAAAACACATGAGAATGCCTAATTACTTGTGGGGAGAAGCTGTCAGACATTCAACATACCTCATAAACAGAGTAGGAACAAGATCTTTGGAAAATCAGACACCCTATGAAGCACTTAAAGGAAGAAGACCGAATGTAGAGCATCTAAGAGTCTTTGGATGTGTAAGCTATGCAAAGATCGAAGCACCACACCTGAAAAAGTTGGATGATAGATCAAAACCCTTTGTGTATCTCGGAACAGAACCTGGTTCTAAAGCATATCGACTTTTAGATCCAACAGCCCGTAAAGTTATGGTGAGTAGAGATGTGTTCTTCGATGAAAGCAAAAGATGGAATTGGAACACATCAAACTCTGAATCTCATGAAGAACCAGGAGAATTTAGGATCAGCTTTGGAGAATTTGGAAATAATGGGATCAGAGATAACAACGAGATAGCAGATACAGCAGAGGAAAACGAAAACAGAGCAGACAACGACAACGCTGAAGAAGAAATTGAAGAAGATGCTCTGCTACCTGAACCGATTCCAATTGAATCAAACCAGCTCGAACCAGTAAATCAAACAACTGAACCGGTATTGCGAAAGTCCACAAGACAAACCAACTTACCAGGTTATTTAAGCGATTATGTGTTGTTAGCAGAGATTCAAGCAGAGTACCTCCTGTTGACAATTGACGAAGAACCCTGGAACTTCAAAGAAGCAAACGAGCTTAAAGAATGGAGAGATGCATGTCAAGAGGAGATTTTGTCAATAGTAAAGAACGGAACATGGACTTTAGTTGATCTTCCTGTTGGTGTGAAGTCAATCGAATTGAAGTGGGTTTTTTAAACTCAAGCGTAACTCCGATGGATCCATAAACAAATACAAGGCTAGACTCGTGGCAAAGGGATACGTACAAAAACATGGTGTGGACTTTGATGAGGTGTTTGCTCCAGTAGCTCGTATTGAGACAATCAGACTCATAATCGCATTAGCTGCATCGAATGGATGGGAAATTCATCATCTAGACGTGAAGACTCTTTTCTCCATGGAGAATTGAAAGAAGATGTGTATGTCACACAACCTGAAGGCTTTGTAACAAAAGGAAGTGAAGAGAAGGTTTACAAGCTACACAAAGCCCTCTATGGGTTAAGACAAGCACCTAGAGCATGGAACACTAAGTTAAATTCGATTCTCAGAGAGTTGAAATTTGAAAAATGCTCAAAGGAACCTTCTATATACAGGAAACAAGATCGGAAACCGAGCTCCCTAAATCTACTGAAGAAGTTGGATCTATGAGATGTAAAGAAATATGCAGGTTTGCAGAGAACAAAAGATCAATAAGAATTACTCTCTTATTATTAGCTTTAGAAAATCACTCAAAACTAAAGCTCTCACAAATCGTTCTCTCAAACTCTTTCTCTCTAATCTCTTAAGGTTTACCACACTTTGGCAACTCTTTATATAGAGAGAATTCTAACACAATTTCCTAATCCAAATAGGCAAACTAACTTATTTAGATAACTCCTAAATAGAATTCTTCCTAATTGGATTAGATTTTCCTTTTCTCCTTAAGTTTCCTTCTTCTTCTTCAAGCTTATTCCAACATTCTCCCCCTTAAGCTTGAAACCTCTCTTAGGCACACTCTCAACTCCAATGAGTTTCTTCATCTCTTCAAACTTAATTCTTCCAAGTGGTTTTGTCAATATGTCAGCCTTTTGTTCAGTCCCGGGAACATGCTCTACCTCAACTTGATCGTTCTCGACGCATTCTCGTATGAAATGATATCTTCGGTGAATATGCTTACTTCGTCCATGAAACACTGGATTTTTAGTAAGAGCAATTGCGGATTTGTTATCAACACGAATTGTCACTTTCTCACACTTTGTACCAATGATTTCAGCGAGAAGTTCCTGCAACCATATAGCTTGTTTAGCTGCCTCCGTAGCCGCCATGAACTCGGCTTCACAAGAAGATAACGCCACAACTTGCTGCTTTTGCGAGCACCATGTAATTGGACAATCATTGAAGTAGAAGACGTGACCTGCTGTACTCTTCCCATCATCTTTATCAACACTGTGACTACTGTCACTGTAACCGATTAATCCCAGCTTGTTCTTCTGCTTAAAGAACAAACCGTGAGATAATGTTCCCTTTAAGTACCTTAGGACTTGTTTAAGTGCAGCACCATGCGATTCCTTAGGCTCCTGCAAATATCTACTCAAGATTCCAACACAGTAAGAGAGGTCCGGACGAGTGTGAAGAAGGTATCTAAGACAACCAATAATTTTCCTGTAATTGTGTCCGTCAATATCCTTCTCTTCTTGTGCTTTAGAAAGCTCCAATCCGCTAATCATTGGTGTGTGAGTTGCATTGCAGTCACTCATTCCAGCTTCTTCTAGGATTTTCTTAGCATATCTTTCTTGACTCAAGATTATTCCATCTTCTCCTTGTAAGACTTCGATTCCGAGATAGTACGTGAGTCTTCCCAGATCACTCATCTCAAATTTTTCAGACATTCTTTTCTTGAAATCAAGTATTAACTCCAAGCTAGAACCTGTGACAAGCAAATCATCAACGCAAACTCCAACAACAAGAATTAAAGCCGAGCACCTCGGGTTTGGGCAGTAAATTCTCTCTGTTACTGGAACTGATTCCTCTTCAATCCTTTGTTCGTATGGGATGGATAAGCGAGTATGTGATCTTGTATTGAGTTACATGATTTCCAAAAAATTAGAGCAATACACGTCTGATGCACCACCACGACTAGTTTTCATTGGTAAATATACATTTTCAAAATAAAACTCTTGCAACGAGCCATCACCTTCTCTAACTCTTTATACGTAGGACCATCCGAGATTGGTACTCCTATTTCTTTCCAAAAGTCATGGTAATTGGCATCCCAATTGTCTGCCTCGTCAATTGGATTACAATTCAGCTTGGTTATGTCCTCAAATTCATTCAGAGAAAACCGGATTGGCCTACCATCTATCAAACATGCATACAAGTTACAATAAAGCTTTGTGCAACAGAGAATTAGAAATTGTCAAGACTCAAAGAAAGAATATCAAATATATAGAAGAAAACAAGCAACTCACAATAACGAAATCTGAAAAGAGGATTAGATGTCAAGAGATGTAAATTGAGCGATTGAACACAAACAATATGAATTTGACACCTACTTAATGAAACCATAAAATTCAGCAAATTTAAAACCTTAACCTACGAATGAGATCAAAGAAATTGTGAAAGTAAATCAATTAACTTGAATTAGACATGGAGAAAGGAGAATTGAGAAAGAGGAGAAGATGTGGATTTGATGTCAAGCGGTAAGGAGGAGAATCAATCTTCTTCGTCTGGATTTTCTCACTGGTGCTAAAACCTGCAAAAATGCAAGAGCAATTTCAGAAATTATCATCTTATCTCGACTTCGATTTCGTCCGTCAAATTCCTCAAAAACAACTAGTAAATTCTTCCTCGTTTCAAGCATTGAAAATCAATTTAAGAATCGAAATCGAATGAGTCAAAAATAAAATATAACAAGACCCTAAAACCCGAGGCGAAAAGGCTAAAACCCAAATTCGATCATGATCAAACACAGAGGTTTGCACTATCGATTTGAAGACAAATCGGAATTGAAGGAAATAGAAAAAAAACTCGGGATTGGAGAAGAATTACAAGAACAGGAGGAGGAGCTGGGTGAGAAGCAACGTCGAATTTCCGGTGAAGGTGTCGTCAGAATGATTGAGGAAGAAGACGATGACAATTGAGTTTTTTTGTCGATGGGGAAAAAAAAAATTTTGGTGAAGTGTCGATGGGCATAATTGAGTTAGGGTTTTTGTCTTCTTTTAACGTTTTTGTGTTTTTTTATTTTTAAGTTTAATTTTTTTTTTTAGTGAATTAAAATTATAATGGGCTAATTAGTCTTTTAAACAAAAATTTAGGTTACTCTAGTTATCCATTTTTGGAGAGTGTCAAATGAGTTATTTTCTTAAAAAGTTGAGTCAATCTGAGCAAATTTCAGAAATAAGAAAGAGAAAAATTTTAATTTAACTTTTTAATAAAAAGTTTTGAAAGCCATGCATACCAAACTTTAAAAAAAATCAAAGGAAAAGTGGTTACAAAAAATAAGTGACTGTTGAAACTTTAAAAAATAAAAATTAAGTAAAAGTCTGATTGTTAAAATTTTGGCTTTTAAAACTTATTTTTAAAGTAAAAGTCTTAACAGTTTCAACCAATCACCCCCGAAATCTTTTGCAGGAACTATTAAAAAATTCTGATTGTAAACCTAATTTTTTTTCATTTTAATAAAATATTTACATTCTTAATAAAAAAAAACAGTTAAGGGATTCAACTCCAACGCAACTTTCAGAAAAGGTTCCTTTACAAACAGAGTTCCAAAAAAAAGAATTCCGTGCTAGCAATGAAACTCTTAGAACTGAAGCATACTTTGTGTACCTTCACATCCACGGTCATATAGTATGCCTAAGACATAATTAAAAACTTGCTGTTGTTCTGTCATCATCCCATCGAAACACGAGACCACCTTTTCTTCCATTGTCAGTTCTCTCCTAGCATCTGGACGCAGCTCACGAGGAAGCTGCTTGGAAACCGCCTCTCTACATCCTTTTCAGAGATCCTCACTCTTGTAGCTGACACAACCTTCTCGGGGTCCCTTGGTTTTTTCCTGAGATATGTGTTTCAAGTTACTGTCTACTCCCTTTGGCAAGAACGTAATAAAAGAAGGCATGGTGAAGTCCCACTCTCGTCAGGCCACCTAGTTTCAGCAATTGACCGACTGATGCGAAATAGGATCTCCTCTCTTCGCCGCTCTCACCCTACCAAGTTCGCCGATGCATATGGCATATGGATTGGCTCTCGACCCTAAACTAGTTTGCAGGCTTAATGTGTTGGCCATCTTTCTCTTTTTAAAAATTAAACTCTGAACCTAAGTTTCAAGCTAGGTTGCATATATTGTACCATGGTTTGTTTGAATAAATTTAACATTCATACAAAAAAAAAAAAAGTTCCTCCTCTACAAACAAGATCTAAAATCTCTCCACAAGCGGTATAGGATCAACTTGGTGGCACCACTATACCCAAGGTGGGAATTGAATTAAACCCGCGGTGATGCAAACTTTTTGCACCCATCGAAAGATCGGTCTACCGTTTTGTGGATACCTTGCTGAACTAAGGTTTTAAAGTTAAGCCTTTAGCAAAAATGCTTTAATTTTTGTTAAACCTTACTTTCTCCGGAACACAAATTAAATATACAAGTACTTGATATCAATATTGCCCCGTCTGCACGTGGTTTAATTGATCTACCGGATAAAACTAATTCAGCCGCCACGATTATCAAAGTTTTATTATTCGTTATTAAATTTAGGTAAAGAAACCGGTTCATCATTAAAACACTAACGTTTAAAATTTAAAACTCGGCCTCATTCTCCCTATCTTTCACCGGACCATAAAAAGGCTAGAGTGCAAGAAACAAGAAACATTAATTGAACAAATGTTAGCTTTGTCATTCCTACCATTGTTCTTTGTTATGAAGTCATAACTAAATTGTTTTCTTATCTCTTTGTTGACAACGTAAGTCGTTGTATGTCCCCCTCTCTAATTAGTCTCTTTTTCTTTTTTTCGGCTCAATAAGCAATTCCTCGCGCAACCATCTTCACATTTACACATGGACTACTCTAGCGATTCGTCGCTCTATCCCTTGCTTTCTAATGTGTTTGAGTTTTTTTTTTTTTTACTTTCAAACCTAAATAAAGAAAAAAGAAGAGCCGGAATAAAATGAGTTTTGACAATATTATTCAGTTTGAGAAGCCCAAAAGTTTTTTTTAAAAATTTTAATGTGAAGAATACCAAAATTTTATGTTTAAAAAATTTAATGAAAATCCACGTGTCACTCTCTGGAGTGCTGACTTGTCGCTCTCATGGAGAGAGTTGTTCTCATTTCATATATATGATTTCATATTTTTATTAGTTTTAGAAACTCTAGATTTTATTATTGAGAAATTATAAACTCTATATTTCACAAATTTGAAATTTTATTACAACTCAGACTCAAATATTAAAATCTATCACAGCAACAAATGACAAGTTTTAGAATCTCTAAGAGAAGTTCAGAACTACACATACACATACAGTAATAATCTTCTTGACACATTTCATGATTCTCTTAGAACTATCTTAAATGAACACAAGAGAAGAGAGAAGAAGCTTATAATAAGACTATGTTGAACCACAATCTCCTCAATCATAGTTTCAGCAATGTCTCTTCGAGTCCAACAATGTGCACTTCACATGCGCTAGAGCATCTTCGAAAACTCAGGAGTTCCATGAACATGATACACTTTTCTTTCATCCTACCACATCCCAAACGCAGGGTAAATTTTTTTAGGACTGCTGAATTCTCAAGAAAATACCTTATTAGTTTCATTTCTACTCCAATTCCACCACTTGGCTTTTTTAACTCGACACTTTCCAAGCTTGACCGCAAACACAAAGGCATAAAGGAAAAATTAATTTGCTCTATCCTCTTAGTGTAACCAGTCAGCTCCTACAAATATAACAAAAAATATAAATCTTTTTCAAAAGCAATCCAAGTAAACCTATATATTAGACCAAGCAAAATCAGTACCAAGATGAAAGATTTAAGATTCGGACAACTCCCAAGAAGGTGTGGTAACATTTCCAAATCGGAAGCAAATATTTTAGCATGCAATTTGGACATGTTACGAAACTGAGGTACGGGTTCGAGTTTCGAGTATTGATGGATAACCTGAAAGAAAACAAAAGAAGGAATATAATTAATTGATGAACCAAAGTCATATGTTAGATTTATAATTGACATTAATTATATACCTTAAGAGTTTTCCAACATATGGTCATATCCCTAACACTCGAGATCTTGTTGAGAAAATTACCAATGGTATTTCTCTTTGCCAAGTTATTTGGAACCAAAACACCTTTCATATTGAAATCGACAGCGATATCTACCTTGGCAAATGAACACAAACCGTATATCGTAAAAATTGCGGATTTGGTATCTTTAAGACTCAAATACTTGAGTCTAGGGGCCTCAATCACAACTTCCCACTTTTCGATATCCAAATGGTTAGTAACAGTATCATAGCGAACCAGATTGAGACTAATTATTGTCTGAGAGTACACTCGTATGACCTTCAAATCATCTTGACTTCTAACTATGCTCAAATCCTCAAGAACAGGACAAGACGCGATAAGTCTCTCCATAGTCTCTTGATTTTTGAACTTAACTTCTTCGAAATGCATTGTCTTAAGACGCGGTAAAGAAACATGGTTCAACTCATTAAAGGCCATGTAACGAAGTCTCAAGCATACCAAAGTCTGGCAGATAAAGATCCTTATAGGCAGAAGCTCAAAAGGTTCATATCTCTTAAAAACGTTTATCTCAAGATACTGAATTTTACGCGTAACCGCTTCATCCACCCATGACTTGATAGCCAAGGGCTGAGTCTTCTCACTCTTAGAAGTAAACTTGAGGTTTTCAATTGGTGACCGAACAGAGAACTTAAGAAATCTATCGACAAAGCGCACAAAGGAAGTGTAATCCGGGAATTCATTGTCATCAAGATCTAACCTGGGAACCGAACGCCAAACTGATCTCCATCTAGGAGACAAAAGACTTGTCTTAACAACATCTTTTGTAGGAAGATTCGAGAGTATCTTACAAAGAATAGAATCTGGTAATGAGCTTATTCGATCTTCCCTACCACTGATACGATAATTTCTTTTACCATTCGTTTGCATATCTTTCCGAAAATGAAACATCTCTCACAACACCTTATTCTGCAAATCATTGAAACTCAATATGAGCATACGAAGAGACAAATATTAAATATAAAAATGTAAAGATTCACTTCAAAGTGATCAAAACATACAAAACTCCTTGCGATTCAAATAAAATCATTTCTTTTATTCGAGAAATTAAATTCCATGAAATTGAGTGTTCAACAATTTATAAAGAAAAGTAAGAGAAACAAAAACACTGGAGTTCTGACTAAGAAATTATGAGGAAATATAGTAATATACCTCGGCTTCAACAATGAGTCAATCAAAAACTAAAGTTGAACAACCAAAAATGTGTCATTCTTAAAAATTGGTTTACTTCGATCAATTCCACGAGCTTTTGTGTCTATTTTTTGTTTGTTTTATAAGAACTAAAAAGAAAACATGAATCTCATTTGGATGAAAGGAAGAAAATATCAATGCTCAATGCCCCCATTGGATGCAATGTATTTATACCCAAAATTTTCAAAATTATTTTGGTAAAGTCAAAAAAGGAGCAATCCTGTGTTTTTAGGTAATACATTAAAAAATTTACAAATTTGAAAAATTTACAAATTTGAAGTCAAATATTTTAGTTATTTGGTTAGTTTTTTGGCGCGTTATTAATTTCTATTAATAAGTTAATTTGGCGGGTTATTTATTTTTGATAACGAGGTAGTTATTTGATTGTATTGACTTTTAAGTAGAAGATATAAGTATACATTATTTCCCAAAAAGTTATAAGATGCATTATTAATATTGAATTTTATAATTCATATCAAGTTGGATTTTGAACACATTTTTTGCATTTATAAATTGTTTTAATTTGAATGATGTTTGGGTTTAATACTCATTTTAGAGCATCCTCCCTCTTCTCCACCTTAGTTGCTCGAGCATTCATGATTGTCTCCCTTCTTTCTTCTTTCTTCTCCTTGGCCTCACTCTCCCTCGGATCTCTCCCCTTCCCTTTCCCCTCTTCTTCTCCCGATCTCTTTACATCATGTACTCGGTCTCAGCGCAGGTCAGTCCCATGCCATGTTATATATATAAAAAAAAAAAAATATATATATATATATATAATAATAATAATTTCTACTTTTATATGATATAAGTTATTTGTGTTGGCAACAATATTTTACGTTTATACAAAAGAAGGAAATTATCAATATTTTATAACTTTACATCGTGATGTTCTTTTAATTTCCTTTTACCAACTACATCTTACGATTATTTCATTTTCAGAAATGCTAACAATTTAAAGGGGTTAAAAGGGAGAAAGAAAAAAAAAACAGTAACGGGAGAGTTATGAGAAATCAAACGGCCGCGTCTAAGGAACGACTTCAACGGCTAGTTTTTCGTTGAGACGGCACCGTTCGGTAGAAGTTTGGTGGTTGTGAACTTCAGATGACTTTAAGAGCCTGAAGAACATCAGCCTTGACGTCATCAAAGTCTTCAACACCAAAGCTGAAGCGAACTAAGTTGTCTTTGATCCCAAGTTTGAGCCTCTCCTCTTGTGGTAAATCCATAAACCAAATCCCAAAAAGTATTTGTGTAACTGACCAATATGATTAGTGTTTTAAAGGAAAAACGTACCAGTAGGATGTTATGGCAGGTTGGTCCACGAGGCTCTCGCACCCACCAAAAGATGGTGCAATGTAAATTACCCCAACCCATTCAAAACCCTAGAAAATTATGATCGAAGCAGAGAAGTGATAAAACATCGAGCAAAAGAGAGAGGATGACCCGAGATTCCTCTACTTAGCGAGAATATTCTTCGTCAAGTTCTTCTAATTCTTCGTCAGATGACCATTCATCGACTTCTTCGTTTTTGGATAAATGCAACTCATCGACTTGTTTGCCTAAGTCACGCAAAATCAAGCGGCATGTCTCGTCGGATAATTTCCCACCGTCCAATAGCTTCCGCAGAGTATCCGCCATCTCCGATCCTGAGAATCTCTCTCTCTCGCTCGCTCGCAAGCCCCTAAGTCTCAAACTTGGACGATCGTTGAATGATCGTTTTATTATTATGCGTTACAGATTAGGATAAAATATTATTTTATTATTTCAAGTTAGTTGAATCCAAATAATGAATTTCGATGGTAAAAAAAAAAAAAAGAATTTCAACAACGGGGAAATAGATTAATCTGATATTTTTTAGTTAAAGACTTTAAGTGCTCTCCATTTGTAAGACATAGCTAAAGGAAATTGGATATTGTATTTGGGTATATGCAAGTTTCCACTTATGAACACTCAAAGCAGAATTCAAGGTGAAGGTGAAACTAAGAATGCCAGCTTCCACATAAACTTCAGCTCCAAGGGTTGCGACTACAAATCTGTTGTAAGGAGAACGACGGATGGGATCTTGGGACATATAGTTCTCGAAATTAATAGCTGGGTCGTCGATCAACCAAGCTATGCCTGAACCGCAATAATTACTACTAAAACAACAAGTTTTTAAGCCTATTTTGGTTGCTCGTTTCAATCAGTTAATGTTGCCAAATCCTATTTATATCTTTTGGTAACGGATGTACACACCCCCATCTATTATCACTTCTCGTTAAGAACGACTTCGATTCTACATTTGGATATATTAATGATTCGAAATAGAATAAAAGCAGATATAATATGTGTATATTTTTTTTTTAAAGGTCTACTCCATCAATTTTGTTTGTTTGTTTTGTTTAGGTTTAACTGCGGATTAATTTCTCAAAACCCAAGTTCTTCTGGGTTTTCGTTTCTGTTGGTTTTCGGCTTTTGCGATTCATTTATTGATTTTTGGTTCTAAACATAATGTTTGCTTCTGCGCTTGTGTTCGTTTATGTTGCTTTTTGTTTCTTCGTACATTGTTCGCATGTGTTATCGTTTCTTCCTATTCATTTATTGGGTTTTGGTTCTTAATTGTTTCATGCTAGTCTTTGTTGATGTCGATTTGCCGTGGTTGCAAACATACCTTGATATCAAGTCCAGCACTTGATTGGTTGGATTTTAAGTGTCACCAATGTGGATTGTGTCTTTGTTATGTCTGTGTTTTCCTTTCTTCCTATTAATTTATTGGGTTTTGGTTTTTAATTGTTTAATGCTAGTCTTTGCTGATGTCGATCTGCCCTAGTTGCAAAAGTACCTTTATATCAAGTCCAGCACTTGATTGGTTGGATTTTAAGTGTCACCAATGTGGATTGTGTCTTTGTTATGCCTGTGGCCGGGAACCGCATTTCCCGGCACTCTGTATTGAGGATCAGAGATGGAGAATGGTTGGTGCTCAAATACTACCGTCTGGTCATGGTCATCGTCGCAAACGACGACGAATCAGGCATGGTCGTCGAGTTCGAGGTTGCCAACATTTCTGGCAAATTTCAAACGTGGTATGTTTTCTTTTGTTTTTGCATTGTTTAGTAATTTCCAAACGTATGTATATTACTTGCCAACATTTCTGGCAAAAAAATTTTGTGGTTTATATTTCTTCAAAATCAATTATTTTCAATATTGTCAAAATGTTTCGTTAAACTAGCATGTCTCGTAAATCCTTTCGTAAGGATCTCAACGAATAAGTAAGACTCGCTTTTGGGAATAAGAATAACACAAAAAAATGAACCAACTCGTTATAATTTTGATGTGTACAAAAATTGACCTGACTAATTCAGCTGCCACGATCACCAATACATATCTACATTTTATCAAAAAATTTTTATTCTTTATCAATTTTAGGTAAATAGACCGGTTCATAACAAAAACACTAATGTTTAGAATTGGAAACTTAACCTCATTCCTGATCTTTCACCGGACCATAAAAAGGCCTCCGTTGCGCATTCTTCGTTTCATCAGACACTATCTTTATTGGTCGATATGTGAAAAGGAAAAAACAACAATCATAAGTAGAATATTTTGCTTATGTGAACAAAGATTTGAACCAATCAACAGTAAACATTGACAAACAAAAAACGTGGAGTGCAAGAAACAAAAAAAAAACATTAATTGAAGAACACAAATG
Source organism: Erysimum cheiranthoides (assembly GCA_011420285.2). Lineage (NCBI taxonomy): Eukaryota > Viridiplantae > Streptophyta > Magnoliopsida > Brassicales > Brassicaceae > Erysimum > Erysimum cheiranthoides. The sequence goes on along the minus strand of CM022183.2, from coordinate 8,557,717 downwards.
TGAAGATTTTTAACGAATTTCCGCAAACGAATTGAAGATATCTAACTGTATGAAAAAAATGAACGAAACAATGTGATTGTTCAATCTCTTGGTTAATGGTGTATCAAGAAAACGAGATCAAAAGAGAAAAAGAATGACCAAAAAAAAAAAAAAGACCATATCCATTTAGATTATGTCTATTTTTTTGTCTGTTGATTTTATGTTGGACCGTTTAGACCCGTTTACAGCATATATATATTTATTTTTTTCTCTTAAAGCTATAAAAATGATTTTGTTAATAAATTGTTAATTATCAAAAAATCAAACTAATAGAGAATAACTTTTTTTTCAACCATTATTTCAAACATTTAGAAACCTTATAATAAATTAAGTAAAGTGAAGTAGTCTACTTACTATAACTGAACCGTACGTACCAACATGACCGTTGACCGTTGGCAACATATATCAAAAGCCCCACATGACGACTCCCACGTGCTTCGTTCGAGAGATATTAGAGAAAGTCCTGAGTTAAACCGTAGTGCTTATTAGTTTTAGAGCCTCTAGATTTTATTATTCGACAAATTATAAACTCTATATTTCACAAATTTTAAAGTTTATTACAACTCAGACTCAAATACTAAAATCTTTCACAGCAACAAATGACAAGTTTTAGAATCTCTAAGAGAAGTTCAGAACTACACATACACATAATAATCTTCTTGACACATTTCATGATTCTCATAGAATTATCTTAAATGAACACAAGAGAAGAGGACAAGAGGTGTTTAAAAAATAAAAATGAAAAAAGAACACAAGATCGAGAAGAGAAAAGAAGCTTGTAAGACTACGTTGAAAACACAATCTCCTCAATCATAGTTTCAGCAATGTCTCTTCTAGTCCAACAATGTGGACTTCACACGCGCTAGAGCATCTTCGAAATCCCGGGAGTTCCATGTGTTTGATACACTTTTCTTTCATCCTACCACATCCCAAACGCAGAGTAAGTTTTTTGAGGACTGTTGAATTCTCAAGAAAATACCTTATTAGTTTCATTTCTACTCCAATTCCACCACTTGGCTTTTTCAACTCGACACTTTCCAAGCTTGACCGCAAACACAAAGGCACAAAGGAAAAATTAATTTGCTCTATCCTCTTTGTGTAACCAGTCAGCTCCTACAAATATAACAAAAAAAATATAAATCTTTTTCAAAAGCAATCCAAGTAAACCTATATATTAGACCAAGCAAAATCAGTACCAAGATGAAAGATTTAAGATTCGGACAACTCCCAAGAAGGTGTGGTAACATTTCCAAATCGGAAGCAAATATTTTAGCATGCAATTTGGACATGTTACAAAACTGAGGTACGGGTTCGAGTTTCGAGTATTGATGGATAACCTGAAAGAAAACAAAAGAAGGAATATAATTAATTGATGAACCAAAGTCACATGTTAGATTTATAATATAATTGACATTAATTATATACCTTAAGAGTTTTCCAACATATGGTCATATCCCTAACACTCGAGATCTTGTTGAGAAAATTACCAATGGTATTTCTCTTTGCCAAGTTATTTGGAACCAAAACACCTTTCATATTGAAATCGACAGCGATATCTACCTTGGCAAATGAACACAAACCGTATATCGTAAAACTTGCGGATTTGGTATCTTTAAGACTCAAATACTTGAGTCTAGGGGCCTCAATCACAACTTCCCACTTTTCGATATCCAAATGGTTAGTAACAGTATCATAGCGAACCAGATTGAGACTAATTATTGTCTGAGAGTACACTCGTATGACCTTCAAATCATCTTGACTTCTAACTATGCTCAAATCCTCAAGAACAGGACAAGACGCGATAAGTCTCTCCATAGTCTCTTGATTTTTGAACTTAACTTCTTCGAAATGCATTGTCTTAAGACGCGGTAAAGAAACATGGTTCAACTCATTAAAGGCCATGTAACGAAGTCTCAAGCATACCAAAGTCTGGCAGATAAAGATCCTTATAGGCAGAAGCTCAAAAGGTTCATATCTCTTAAAAAAGTTTATCTCAAGATACTGAATTTTACGCGTAACCGCTTCATCCACCCATGACTTGATAGCCAAGGGCTGAGTCTTCTCTCTCTTAGAAGTAAACTTGAGGTTTTCAATTGGTGACCGAACAGAGAATTCTTAAGAAATCTATCGACAAAGCGCACAAAGGATGTGTAATCCGGGAATTCATTGTCATCAAGGTCTAACCTGGGAACCGAACGCCAAACTGATCTCCATCTAGGAGACAAAAGACTTGTCTTAACAACATCTTTTGTAGGAAGATTCGAGAGTATCTTACAAAGAATAGAATCTGGTAATGAGCTTATTCGATCTTCCCTACCACTGATACGATAATTTCTTTTACCATTCGTTTGCATATCTTTCCGAAAATGAAACATCTCTCACAACACCTTATTCTGCAAATCATTGAAACTCAATATGAGCATACGAAGAGACAAATATTAAATATAAAAATATAAAGATTCACTTCAAAGTGATTCAGAACATACAAAACTCCTTGCAATTCAAACAAAATCATTTCTTTTATTCGAGAAATTAAATTCCATGAAAATGAGTGTTCAACAATTTATAAAGAAAAGTAAGAGAAACAAAAACAATGGAGTTCTGACTAAGAAATTATGAGGAAATATAGTAAGATACCTCGGCTTCAACAATGAGTCAATCAAAAACTAAAGTTGAACAACCAAAAATGTGTCTTTCTTAAAAATTGGTTTACTTCGATCAATTCCACGAGCTTTTGTGTCTATTTTTTGTTTGTTTTATAAGAACTAAAAAGAAAACATGAATCTCATTTGGATGAAAGGAAGAAACTATCAATGCTCAATGCCCCCATTGGATGCAGTGTATTTATACCCAAAATTTTCAAAATTATTTTATCACAAGAATAATATCCAAATTCTAAAGTCAAAAAAGGAACAATCTTATGTTTTTAGGTAATATATTAAAAAAATTTAAAAATTTGAAGTCAAATATTTTAGTTATTTAGTTAGTTTTTGGCGCGTTATTAGTTTCTATTAATAAGTTACTTTGGCGGGTTATTTATTTATGATAACGAGGTAGTTATTTGATAGTATTGACTTTTTAATTAGAAGATATAAGTATACATTATTTCCCAAAAAGTTATAAGATGCATTATTAATATTGACTTTTATCATTCATATCAAGTTGGATTTTGAACACAGTTTTTGCATATATAAATTGTTTTGAATGGTGTTTGGGTTTAATACTCACTTTAGAGCATCCTCCCTCTTCTCTCTTCTCTCTCTTTCTTCTTCCCTTTTGTGGTTTGCTCTCTATTGAATCCACTTCTCCTTGGCCTCATTCTCCCTCGGATCTCTCTCGTTCCCTTCCTCTCTTCTTCTCCCGATCTCTTTACATCATGTAATCGGTCTCAGCGCAGGTCAGTCCCATGCCATGTAATAAAAAAAAAAACAATAATAATAATTTCAACTTGTATATGATATAAGTTAATTTGTGTTGGCAACAATATTTTACGTTTATACAAAAGAAGGAATTATCAACAAAAAAAAACATCGTCGTGATGCTTTTTTATATTTCCTTTTACCAACATCTTACGATTATTTTCATTTTTCAGAAATACCACAATTTAAAGGGATTAAAAGACAGAAACGGGAGAGATATATGAGAAATCAAACGGCCGCGTCTGAGGAACGACTTTAACCGCACCGTTCGGTAGAAGACGACAACGTTTGGCGGCCCACATAAGCCCTGTTCGACGTGTTGACGCTGCGGCTGCGTCTGCAATTAAAAAAATAGACATTAAAAAAGGGAATCAACACGGTGGTGAGGAGAGCTGCCGACGCTGCGGCTGGGTATTACTCTTGTTGATTTAAGAGCTGCCGACGCTGCGGCTGGGTATTACTCTTGTTGATTTAAGAGCTGCCGACGCTGTTTTTTTTCAGCGATCAAAATTTACCTCCTTCTACCCATGAAACTGATCGCTGCGTCTAAAATTACAGAAATTTAGTCTGCAAGTCTTTGTATTTTTGTGAACGCGGACGCAGCCGCAGCGTCAACACGCCGAACAGGGCCATAGTTGTAAACTTCAGATGGTTTTAAGAGCCTGAAGAACATCAGCCTTGACGTCATCAAAGTCTTCAACACCAAAGCTGAAGCGAACTAAGTTGTCTTTGAGTCCATGTTTGAGCCTCTCCTCTTGTGGTAAATCCCTAAACCAAATCCCAAAAAGAATTTGTATATCAAACAATATGATGAGTGTTTTAAAGGAAAAGCATATATACCAGTAGGATGTTATGGCAGGTTGGTCCACGAGGCTTTCGCACCCACCAAAAGATGTTGCAATGTAAGGGATCTTCAAAGAATCGATGAACTTGATCGTAGTCTCGAGATCTCCAGCAATCTATTCGCAGATAAAAGGAAAGAAAAATGGGAGATAGAAGATACTATCATTGGAGGTTTGGTTTGCGTCAAGATAAAGACGAAGTTTATCTTTCAAAGTCTATGTTAAATTAAAGAAGCGATCTTTTATGAAGTATGAAACAAATGATGCATTTATTGGAATAAAGTTTTTTCGAATAAGTTTTACATTTTATTCAATAATGTAGATAAAAGGAAAGAAAAAATAACATATTTTGAGATTAATATATAGTTACTTGGATCAAAAAATATCATCAAACGTAAAGAATTTGATTAATTATCTTTTTCTTGTTACCTCGAAACTGACCACACCACCAAAACCGGTCATTTGTCTCTTGGCTATATGATGTTCGGGATGACTAGGAAGGCCTGGATAGTAAACGCGACTAACCTGACACGATTTGATTTTCACATACGAATCAATAAATAATGTGTAATCAAAGAGAAAGAATGTATCTTGGTAAAAAGTATAATACCTTGGGATGTGCTTCTAAAACTTGAGCCATCCTCAAAGCGGTTGAATTTTGTTGTTGTAAGCGAAGATGCATCGTCTTCATGCCTCGGATGAGTAAATATGCTGCATTCTGTTTTTCGCAAAGACCGAATTAAACCGAAATTTGCTAAAAACCAAACCAAAACAAAGCGAATTTAAAGAGATTTATATCAGATAGCCAGTTGGGGAGTCAAGCATTTTTACCGGATTAAGTGTACCCCCCAAAACATTATGCAATTTGCGAATCTCGGAAACCAACTTCGTTGAACCAGATATGCATCCAGCAAGGACCTGGAAAAACTTAATGATCATTTAATCACCACTTTTTACAAACACAAATAAGGCTCGGAATTCTGAGTTACGTTACACACATCGTTGTGGCCTCCAAAGTACTTAGTAACAGACTGGAGAACAAGATCAGCACCAAGAGCAAGTGCCTTCTGATTAAAAGGTGTTGCCAAAGTAGTGTCTATGCAAACAAGAGTTCCTCTTTTGTGACAGATTTTTGAAACTAACTCAATGTCGATACATCGAAGAAACGGGTTTGTTGGTGACTCAGTAAAGAACATAGAAGTCTGCAGATAGAACATGCCATGGTTCACATAATGTTTCCAAACTTCAATGTATGTTAAGAGAGCTTTTTTTATATATAACCAGGAGGTCCAGGGCCGAGACCCGTATTATTCCCATATAAAAGCCCTGACCAAATGGAAATGACTATATTAAGAGAACTTATTATAAGTTACAATACCTCATGCTTATTCACTGCAGCTTCGAGACCCGTGGTATCAGCAGAGTCAATCACAGTCACCTTGAACATACACACACAGACACACATAACAAAAGGTTAATGGTTGTAGCTTGAAACGAAAAAAAAAAGATAGTAAGACCACCACCAATGGTCAAATTTGGAGGGTGTTTTAAAATATGAAAAAGGTTTTATTCAACAAACCCAGAGACAGTTTAGACACTCATTAGAACCTCTCCTGTCTATGTGTCATATTGTTAGTAGATTCTTTTTTTTTTTTAATTAAAAAAATAATATTTATAATTAGAAGACCTCATAAAAATGTTCTAATGATTTTAGGGTTTTCTTACAGTGATTCCCAATTTGGGAAGAAAAGTCTCCATGAATTTCCTGGTCTCCTTGTAACAATCTATAGAATTGTCACTATATGTCCACCTTTTGGAACCAATGCCAAAAACATAACAGTGTTTGCACACATCCCAGAAGCCATAGCCAAAGTTGACTCAGCACCTTCAAGTGCACTGAAACAAGATAGGATAAAAAGGAACAATTAAGAACAAAACTCGATGGAGAGACAGTAACCAAAGACATAGATAGAGTCAGAGAGAGAGACCTAATCTTCTCTTCGAGTACCATAGTCGTTGGGCTTCCATAACGAGCATACTCGTGACATACAAATCGTTTTTCCTACAAATATTAAAGTCTACGTTCCTTAGCAAACAAAAAAATATTAAAGTCAAGCTACTACTCCTTTTCGATAAACGTTTTTTGAGATTTTTACAGATTTATAACAAGAAGCAAAATAAGCGGACCTTGAAGTCGATTAGTTCGGAAGTTTTCTTGAAGAAGTAAGTAGTTGTATTGACTACAGGGGTCGTGATCGAATTCATGACTATATCACGACCTGATCTTTCACCTGATTTTAAACCATAAGAGCATCTCCCATCAGTTTATAAACCCACTTGAGGTTTTAAATGAAAAAATATTAATTTTTTTCTACTTTTATTATTTATTTTTTATTTTTTATTTTATAAAATTGAGCTAAAATATGCTGACAACTGTTGCCATTTTTATTTTTTAAGACACTCAATTAAATAATTTCCAATAGAGGTGGTCCAAAACCCACAACAGCTATTATAAAAAAAATTATAAATCAAAATAAATAAATAAATAAATAACCATAACAAGTATCCCTATTGATAGAGGGTTATCACAAATAAATTAAGGATGAGAATAATGATAGTACTAATGCACGAGATAATTAATTTAAAATTTTATTTCTATGTTAAAAGGTTATGTTATTGTATTGTAAAAAAAATTGTATTATATAATTAAAATTTTGTAAGGTTTCTTATTATATGTAAACGATGTGGGATGAGAATTTTTTTTTTTTTTGCGTCTTTTTTATGAGTTTCTGGTGAAATGAAAAAAGTTTCATAGCAATTTGAGGTGGTGGAGAGCAGATAATTTGATTTTTATTGTGATAATGAAGATTCATAACAAGTATGTTATTTGTTTGGCTTTGTGAGGATTGACATATTTTTAATTCATGTTCATTCCAAAAATAAAATCCAGAAATTTGACTCCATATATGGTTCCTTTTTTTAAAGTTATAAAAAAAATTAAATTTATATATAAACAAATAAAATTAGATAATGATAAATTGAATTACATGTATATAAATTTATCATGTCAATTTGTAAAATTTTAACTTTTAAAATACATTTAATAGATAATGTTTTAAAATTAATGTATATTTAATATGTATCTAATTATCTATAGAAACCTACATATATCTTGAATATATCCGAAGCATAATAAATGTTTATGAAGATACTTTACTTCACTTCCGACGTACAGTATATTAGTTTTTAGTGTTTGTTTGTTTTTTTTGATAATCCAGATATCCAAAGTTCAGTGGGCCCTGACTAGCCCACTAGGTCCAAGGCTTGGCGTGCGTCCCGAAGGCAGTAAGAGTGGTTCCTGGAGGCCGCATAGCCCAATGTTAAATTTTTCTGCGATGACCACTTAAAGTGTTTACAGCCGTGGGGATTCGAATCCGAGAGTATTGAGAATCTCACCCTCAACTCGAAATCTGTCCTATCACTACCTCACCTATGAGTGATTTTTTAGTGTTTGTTCCATACATCTACGTCTATTCCATTTTTTTCCAATTACAACATATTAATTACTAGTAATTAATTAAGAGGGACAAAAACAAATTACTAGTAAGAAATCATAAAAGAGAAAATGGATGGTGACGTACCAGCATGAACTGTCAGACTCCCGTCGGAGCTCAAGAATGAGGGTTTCAAACCGTTCATGTCCTCCATTTTAGAGATAATTTTGTTAAATAAGACGAAAACTCACCAAATTAGAAAATAGACGCGAAAATAACACTTGAAAACTCGAATATAGGAAAAACCTCAATTCGAAAATACGAAATTTTTGGTCCACTTTTTTTTTTTTTTTTTTTTTATGGGTTCTTTATCTCCCTCTCTATTGGATATGATATTTGATGATTGGTTGATTTACAAACTCTTCATTATGAACCTATTAATAGTTGCTAAATGTGGTAATTCTTTTGGTTACGCAATTGAGAAGTGAGGTGTCATGTGTGTAAGCAATATTATTATATTTTGACCAAACTGCATGATTCGATGATCAGCTGCTGGATGCTGACGACGCCGAACCCTGTTGGGATTACTCTCAACTCTCAATATATATAGTTAATAATATTATTCTCAATATAGCTCTTTTGAAAATCTAAAATACTAAAATAACCGTAAAATTGCCCCATCTTATATCTTAAACGCCGCCCAACTACTGAACTACAAGTGTCTAATTATTTTAGAAACATTTTTATGTACTCTAACTTTGTGTTTTGGTTTAATCAGTTATCTGTTTTGTTGTCTCCGAAATAGACTGTATTCCTCTCTATGCAAGCATTTGATTCTAATCCCCTACTTAAGAGTTTTTTTAGTCAATAATATTCTTACCAACAGCAACATGTTCTGAATTTAGACGGTTCAAAACTTTGTTAGAGATCTGCATTTTCTGAATGAACTCACGAAAAATAGGACGACAAGAAATTTATCTTAAGAGAAATATATAAAGGAATTAAGAAGAAGAGTGGTGCATGTGAAAGAAAGGAGACAATTAGGGTTTATTTTGTTTTTTTTTTTTTTTTGTAAAACACGTGATTTTTGTTTGTTGTGCACTTCCTTTCAATTCATTTTTATAATCGTTGTTCGGGTACAATAAATAATAGTTGTCAAAGAACATCCTACATATAGTCATTTTTATAATCGTTGTTCGGGTACAAAAAATAATAGTTGTCAAAGAACATCATACATATAATGTTATCTTTATACATACAGTTAATACTCTATAATATAAGATACAATTATCTTAACCGGGTCTTGGTGGGTAGTCGTAAACAAACAAAAAAATAACACCTCCTGCCAAATTAGGGTTTAGTAAATTATTTATCCTCCATGTAGGGATGTTAAAATGAATTAATCCTTATGAGTCGATCCAATTCGACTCATGATTGATTTGAATATTTGATCATAATGAATTAACAATAAATTAATAAATTTAATGAGTTGATGGGTTAATGAGTTAATCATTAACCCATCAATTTATTACTTATCAATACAATATCATCATCATACCATAATAATCAGCATACTACCATCATCATCATCAACTCATAATTTTTTCGCCAAAAACGTAAATCATCAATTTTTCTTTTAAAAAATTAAATCCTTAAATTTTTCCTCCAAAATCGTGAATCCGCAAATTTTTCGCCAAAAAACGTAAATCATTTCATTTCCCACCAGAAACGTATAAATTCTCAAATTTCCCGCCAAAAACCGTAAATCCGCAAATTTTTCACCACAAACATCAATCAGTAAATTTCCCACCAAAAAAACGTGAACCAGTCAATTTTCCGCCAAAAACGTGAACCCGCAAATTTCCCGCCGAAAAATTAAATCCGTAATTTTTTCGCCTGAAAACGTGAATTTGTAAATTTTGCGCCAAAAATATGATTTCACAATTTCCTTACTAAATAGTGTCTCTAAAATTTTCCGCTATAAATGATAATGATGATGGTGAATTGGTGATGATGATGACGGTGATGATTATGATATTATTAAATAATTATTATATTTTTATGTTAATTATTAATTAATTAAATTTAATGTATTAATTTAATGAGTCAATTCATTTATCCATTCAACCCATTAAATTAATTGAGTTGATAGGTCAATCTAACCTTTTTATGAAAATCTTTGTATGACTAAATTTGGAAGATTTAAATTGTAAACTAGGTTTTCAGTCCATGTTGATCGTAGATGAATTGAGTTATTTCATGAACCCAATATTAATTAACTCTCAAACCAGTGGATTATGAGTTGAATTGGATCAGGTTACCCATTTTACATCTCTAGTTTACGTTTAATTAAATTATTTTTGTGGAAACCATTGATTGTATAACTAATTTTAGAAGATTTAAATTATAAACTAGGTTTTCAGGTCCATGTTGATTGTAGATTTATTCTATGTTTTTTGACAACTAGGGTTTTGTTTTGCTCACTGCACGTGATTTGTGTTTCAATTCATTTTTATAATCGTTGTTCGGGTACAAAAAATAGTAGTTGTAAAAGAGCATCCTACATATAATGTTATCTTATACATACGGATACGATCATACTCTATAATATAAGATACAAATATCTAACGGTCATACTCTATAATATAAGATACAATTATCTTAAACGGTCATACTCTATAATATAAGATACAATACAATTATCTTAAACATAATAATGACGGGTCTTTGTTGGTCGACATAAACAAAAAAATAACACCTCGTGACAAATTAGGGTTTAATGAATTATTTATCTTCCACGTTTAGTTTAATTATTTTTGTGGAACTTGACTAAATTTCAAAATTTTAAATTGTAAACTAGGTTTTTAGTCCATATTGATCGTAGATTTATTGTATTTTTTTGTGAAAATTATTTTTATGAAACAATTTATAGTGGTCGATCTCTTAAAATTTTAAATTACCATAAATGATTTGATTTCAAATAAAAAATTCAAAAAACTATAACATAAATATAAAATATAAATTGAGTAGCAACGGTCAATATATCTATATTATGATATATTTTTATTTATTTAATGATTTTAGTTTATTGACTATTTTCTTAATATGCAATTTTAATTAAATTGTTTTTTGTAATATGTAGTAAGATAATTAATTCAAAGTAAATAATTATATTTAACATATATGTCACTTGATGATTATTGTACTTAGATAATCCATTTGTTAAAAACTATAAACAAACATGGATATATAAAAAGAAATAAATGCATTTTAGTAAAAGTTTTTAATTCTAAGGAAATTACAAAACAAAGAATTAACATAAAATTCATCAATATAATCAAAAACATATATTATTTATAAATTTTGTATGAAAGACTAAATAACATATTTATCAAAAAGATGCAATGTGTCTTCTTTACATTTTCGGAGTTAATATAACTTATACATTATATTTCAACGTTGATATGTTTCGTAGCAAACATCACAAGAACAACGCTTTTTTTGTCACTTCATATTGTTTCGTATCTGGACGACAAAATATGGACATTGAGATTTAAGAACAGAGATCTCCGAAAGATGGGAAAATGGCTTATTTCAAACCGAACAATGATGTGGCAACGACCTGCAAGAATCATGCCTGGCGTTTAAGTTTTAAAAAACGCAAAATTGTCTCTTTTATAGCATTCTACGATATTGGAACCACATATCTCTGGGGCATAAACTTCCAAAGTACAAATATTATCCATACAAAGCCAATAACAAGTCTAAAAACTCAAAGCACAAAAGCGGAAAATAAATCTTCAAGCCACCATCAGACCTGTCTCAAACAAGTGCCCTCTAGCATCTGCACATCTTTTCAAACACAAATCTTCAAGCCACCATTAAAACCTGTAAAAACAAATTCTGCAGAATGTTAACAAACCTTTTCGTACCTATCATCTCTACAAGGCCAAACCTGAACCTGCAAAACTCTTCACAAACCGTAAGCATACAAAAGCAAAGCCAGCGAGATGGGAAAATAAAGAGTTGGAGAATAGATGACCAGAGAGATATGGTCGCGTACGCTTTATTCCCAACTTGCACTTGTCATATTGCCCTGACTGTAACAAACAAAGTTCTATATGCACTACATAGTACTCACACCCGAACAAAGCAAACACACACACAATGGTAAATTCTAAATTCAATGACACTATGACTATGTGTAACAAACAAAGTTCTACACGTACTACATCGAATTAATACCCAAACTAACCCACAGAAAACACGCGGAAAAGACTGGGTTAACTCAGAAGATGCTTTCTTTTGTGCGTATCAAAAACATATAGCTGATTTGATGAAAACAATTTGGGAAACTGAGAATGGTTTCAAAATTGCAAAACAGAAGTTTAGGGTGGTTCACATCATTGCAGGGCAAGCAAGCAAGCACATGCAAAGACAAATAGGACTACCAAGATGCACAGGAAAAGTTGTCAGCACTAACCAATCAATGTAAACTAAGAAAACTAATTAATTTTAATCACAGAGTTTCTGAACCTGCACAAACCTGCACAGCAGAAAATGGGCTGTGAGCTATGTTTATTGAATGTTGTAATACCTAACTGAAATCTACCTATAAAGATTGACAAGATGTATAGGAAGGAAATTTTGCACTGACCAGATATAATTGGTGGTATCAACAGCCTTCTTGTTGAAAGGACCGTTCCTGATGATAGTCGTCCTTCTTCATGTACCCATCGCTGCAATTATTTTCATTTGCCCTGTTGTTTGCATTTTCCTGCTCTTCTTTCTCCTTGTTCCATTGCGCAATCTTGGCACGTCTTTCCTCACTCCCTTCCCTGACAGGACTTCTCTTTCTCTTTCCACCAGGACTTTTACTTCTGCTCCTACTCCTCCGTCCCCTCCTGTGGCGAGGACTATTGCTTCTGTATCTTCTGCTTTTGCTACGACTCTCACCATCTTCATCATCATACCTTCTACTGCGGCTATGTCTGTCATGAGAGCGATCTTCGTGACTACGATGCCTGTAAGGGCTCCTACTTCTGCTAGGGCTATGCCTTTTATTGTATCTTCCATATAACTGCCTTCTCAATCCCCTGTCAAGTTAAGTTAGATGGACGAGAGGGTCAGATGGTTTTTAGTATAACATAGGAAATATATATGAACAATACATAACAAAAGGGGAAACATATGACCTGCTAATGCTTTTAAGGTGCATAAAATTGCAATATCCACCCCGTTTGCAAATCTCTTCCTCGTACTGTCGACAAGTAGCTTCACGGAAGTCGGTGACAGGGGAGAAGTCAACAATGATTGGCCGACCTGTATTTCCAAATGTTCAAAGTAAGACTAAAGCCTCACAAACAGCATACCAGCCTGAGAGTCAAGGAAGCTTGAAACACACTAAAGCCGTAAACGAACCTGCATAGAACCTTCCTTGAAGATTCCTAAGCGCATTTCCTGCTTGCTCTTCTTCTCGAAACTGCACATACACATTACCAACCTACACAAGAAGATTGAAATATTGTTAAATTAACATCCACGAAATAAAAATGAGAGAATGTTTTTCTAGTATCTCAAAAACAACTTACCATATGGTCAGAGAGATTGTCACAGACGTTCAAACTCTCAATCTCACCATATTTGTTCAGCTCCTCAAATAGATCCTCATAAAAGTCCTGGAATTTCACAAACACATACATTATCTCCAGACACTCGAATCAAATCACATGAATCATATCATTCACCAGAATTGCAAGAGAATCACAAGTTCGCTAACAAAAACTCAAACCAATACTTCACAAATCACAGTCTTCAAAAATCCCTAAGAAACAACCTATTCGCACAAAATCTCAAAATTCAAAATCCAAAAACCTTAAATTACATCAATTAGTTCCCAAATTCAATCTCCTGAAGCAAAAATAAAAAGTTACCAACCTCGAAGTGTTCCTGCATCTTACGAGGATCGATAGGGTTTCCATGGACATCAACACCAGGAGTGATCATATCGGGACGCTGATACATGTTCGAAAGGAGAAGCGTAGGGCTAATGCTAGGCTTGGTATGGAGACGCGAGCATCGATCTCCGTGACGACAAGCGCCAATTTTGAAGTAGAAAGGACAATTCACGCGATCCTTCTCCGTTCCGAATATCGACGCTAAGTGCTCCGCCATATCTCCAGTAGCTTTGCAAAGAACACGAAACTCTTCTTCTCCCTCTTCGTTGAATTAGGGAGCCTAAAAGATGTTTCTGGAACAGATTTTGGTGAGTTAATTACTGTTTTACCCCTAATTTTTAAACTATTTCCAAATCAACCACAAAACTTATCTTAATAAATCGCATTTACAAATAAACGGTGACAAGCCGAAAAAAATAAATAAACGGTAACAAAGGATAATATGGGCTGAAGCCCATAAGCCCATAACTCATAAGTGAAGAAGAGACAATCTGTTTCTGGTGGTTGCTACTTTTAAAACTTTGCCTTGTGGATGGAGAAGACAACACAAAATGTCGTTAAATCAACTTTCCGACAAGCTCTCACAACAGAGAGGTGGGTTCTATCTTTCGATGTCTCTGTTTCTACTTTTTGATTTATCTTTATTAGGTTTGGACAAAGCCAAGTGTGTGATTCTCTTTATGTGTTGTGTTTGTTTTGACTTATATATATATCAGTTCTATCTTTTCGTGATCTCTGACTCTGAGTTTGACAATCACCTAACTGCAGTTTGACAAACGTTTCGTGGATGGATGCTAGAACATCTCGAAATAAAAAATTGTGGTCTCCTCAATGAAATTTTCGACCTGTTGAATTTATATTTGTGATTCTACGTTGGTTTTTTTTTTTTTTTCAACATCCTAATTGTTATGATTAAACTGTTGAATTTATTTTTCAACATGTGCAATGCAAGTAGTCGTATATGCAATTTGTGCAATTTTTTTTTTTTTGGTTTTTTTAATAGAAATGTAAAACATTGTTGTTCACCTAAGAGCATACACAAAGGTATAACTAAGAAGATATTGTTGTTCACCTAAGAGCATGATCATGTTTCAACAAGACTGTGATAAAAACAGTTCTTCCGAGAGAACTATCTGCAGCATATGTTCTTCCAAAAACCCACTATTCACCACTTTTATTATTTTTAAAACCTTAAGAACATAGCATATGTTCTTCCGATACTGATGGTCTAAGTGCAAAAATGTTTTTTTTTTTCGTTTGTGTTTTAACGATGTTAGCTTTAAGAAGTATTCAACAATGTATAATAACATTCATTTTTTCCCACAAAAAAAAAAATTAGGTAAAATCTCTATAGAGTTCTTTAAAATAATAAAAAAAATATTAATACAAATGCACACCTTTTTTCATTAAAATATATTCAAACCGGGTTAGAAACTTAAATAAAGTTACATCATCAAAATACAAAAACAAACGAAATAAAAACTATGCTACATTTCTTAATATTTTCTTGTAGACTATGCATGTGTCGATCTTATTTCTTTGGAATTAAATCTCACATTTTCTTTTGAATTATATACTATTATAGTGTTAATTCTTATTTTGAGCCCTACCAAATCTAGCAAAATGGGCTGGTTTAATGCTACTATTCCTATTGGCGGGTAATATAGGGAATTGTCTCCCGCCACTTGCTTCTAGTATTTTCTCGAAAAGCGAAAGTTTTTTTTTTTTTTTGTCTCACTCTTATAAAGAAAGAAAAAAAAAAACTAACCTCAGGCGTATGGAAACGGCCGATAGAGACTTAGCCCCGACCCGAATACCGAGTTCACTCGCTCATACCTTTTGTTTTACCGCTTCCAATTTTGCTTATACTAAATCGAGTAATGGTTTTGTAATCGGATCTATTTAATTCATGTTTGAACTTTGAATTCTCGTTGGTCTCTTTTGTTTTCTAACGGTCGTTTTATATTGCGTAAAACATTTGGCGCTTCCGTGCATATTATTTCTATCAAAGTATCGTTTTAATGTATGATTGGTTTTAGTTGATAATTAATCCCACGTAATTATTTATAACAAAAGTTGCTCCATTTTCATAATTTTCTGTATGACGACTCTTATCACTATAGCTTAGTGATCGCACATGTTATTGATCGATTCATAATATTTGTCCATATTATAATTGTTTCTAAGATTATTATCAAAATACATTCTGCAAATTATCTCTTTAACACTTTTTTGATAATTTCTTTTTTTTTTTGTCAACCAAATATATAATGGTCAAAGTTGTGTGTTTCGTGGTGACCAGATTAAAATTCGTTTTTTATTATATTAATACATCAAATTTTGTAGGACATTTCTGAATATTTTTTAGGTTCAATGTGTATACTTATAATGAGAACTCAATTATGCGGGAATAATGAACAATTTGTATAAAAACAACATTTTTCAATGATTTGTATATCTCGTGGCAAGATGATATATTAATTTGTGTTTAAGTTATAGTGATATTGGTTGTAAATTAAATTTGGTGCAAAGTCTAATATATATGTTTGTATCTATTATATCCTATTCTTTTTCTCTATGAAATTAATTTTGCATCCAAACAATTAAAAACCAAGTTGGTCAAACGAAAAAAACATTTGGTGTATTTGTATGTAAATTTTGCATCCAAATGCAGAACAAAAGGGACTAATATGAGTCTAATGCAAAGACTATTTTCGATGTATATATATATCCAAACTTATCTTCTGGATTTTTTTTTTTTTTTTTTTTTGTCAACCACTTATCTTCTGGATTTAAAAACTGATATTTTGTGTAGTAAATATAAACTGAATTGATTTGTAGATTGTAGAATACATTTGTAATCTACCAATGACACTTTTGATTTATATTCTGAAAACATTCAAGATTAGAAAGTTATAGGAATTTTAAAACATGTTCAATACAACATATATATAGTCTTGAAAATGTAGTGTTTGTGTACATTTTTGATGATCATTTTGAATGAGTGAAAGTCAAAATCGAGTATGAAAAGAGTATAGATCTTTGGGTCATAAAATACTATGCGCATGAAAAATTATCAAAAGTTTGCTAGATTTCAGTGTGGAGTTGTCCAAAGGGTTTTTGATGTTGGATTTCACAAGTTTTTTGACGTTAATGAATTATTAATGGTATTTTGTACTTTTGAAATTCTAAAAATATGTATAGATCATATACTTGGATTTTGAATGAAATTTTACATGAAATAATCTTCGGTTAGTGGAATTGGATGACATGATCCATTAGCTACTAGGGAAAATATATAGCACAAGTCAAAGAAGTATGTGTGTGGATTAGGTTTGGCAACAAAATCGCAATTTGTGTTATTTTCTGTTCAAAAGCGTTAAATGGATGTGATGACTATATTACACATTTGTTGTCCTCTGAACTTCTAACGTAGATAGTTCATTCTAACATTTTTTTTAGAAATGGTGGTCGTAGAAGGCACTTTTGTGAAATTCTTTATATCCCATTCCTTCTGTGTTATTTGTCAATTCGTGAGTATCTTATTAGAAAAAATTATACTGAAAAATTTTGTTCTCCGATCCACTCATTTGTTCTGCTTATGGGACTGGAGAGTGAAGCTACGAAATATGTTAAAGAGTTATACACATGAAACAATGCATCAACGTCTTTGAGATGACTTAGTTCATAAGTGCAACTATGGTGGGAGTTATATATAGATCAACGAGCAAAAACGATTATACGAGTTTGGTTGTAAACTTTGTTTGTTATCACTTTTTTTGGCAAGTTTACAGTTATAGAGGTTAAGCTATTTTGTAAAATCTTATATTTTCATTTTAAATGATATTATTCACATTCCTAAAAAATAAAAACAACGATTATTAAAAAAAAAAAAAAAAAAAAAAAAAAAAAAAAACGATTATACGGGATGATGCATGGCAGTGTATAAGAGTAGGTCACACATATGTGTAAGCCTTCTTTCTCTAATTGAAGCTGAATTCAAGCACATATTATAGTTTAACAAATTTTCTTAGCTAAATATATTAACTTTTTGTCTTGTTAACAAACACAACCCACTGTTGTCATTATTTTGTACCTTCTACTATAACTAATATTAATTGAAAATTACTCTATAAACTATTTGATTAATACGAAATTAGATAATAGAAAAGAGAAAAATTCATAACTAAAACCAACTTATTTTATAATTTACTTGATTAATTTGATATTGATAAATTCGACGAGTTATTTCTAATTATTAATTTTAAATTGATATACTCTTAAAGAAAAAAATGGTGTGTTTTTTTGATGATATAAAAATTGATATAAATTAAATTTCAATATATATTGTTGATATTCACATCTTCTTTTGAATTTTTCTGACACGTACGATTTTGGCATCTCTAGCCCAAGATTTCGACACGTCATGCAAACGGCGTAGAAGCAGATAAACACGTGTGAGCGTGCTGTACCAGAATATTCCTCCTTTCGTACATTTTGTGTAAAATAGAAAACTTTTAAAAAATGATTTAAAATTTAAAAACGGGTAATCCAACGGGTCTCGGCCCAATAACCCGATAACCGAGTCGAAATCGCTCCGTAAATCACAATAAGCTTTTTGCCATTGTGTCGTAGAGGTTCGTTTATCTTTCTCGTCACGATTAGGGCTCATCTTCTTCTCTGTGTGCTTCTCTCTCTTAGAGTTCTCGAAGTGCTTCGTTAATGGCGATTTTTCGATTCTAGCAAGTTTTCCATCAATCTTATCGTTATTGTATCTATTTATACTCCCTCTCTGTATCAATCTGAATCACTCGGTAGAGTTAAAATCGCAAAGAGATTTGAGCTTCGTTGCTTTTGCTAGGTCTTCTCAAATGGTTCACGGTTCTAGATTCGTATCGTTTCTGGTTTGTAGGATTTCTCGTGGATCTTAGATTCGTTTGTGATTCGAAGGATTTTTTGGATAGATTGAAATTTAGGGAATTGATTTGGATCTAGTTTAGGTTTGTTTTGATGGAAGCAAAGGTTCCTAGACCTAGGGGAAGACCGAGGAAACGTCAGAGATTAGAGGATGAAAATCGAAAATCGAACAATCGAGGGAAGAAGCAGGTTTTGGAGGTTGAGCCAGCAGTGCCGATATCCTTACTTGGTCGTTATGTGTTGAAAGATTTTGATGACAATGGAGTTTATTTAGGGAAGATAGTGTTTTATGATACTGGGTTATATAGAGTGGAATATGAGGATGGTGATTGTGAGGAAATGGAGAGTGGTGATCTTCGTCGTATAATTATTGCGGATAGTTACTTGGATGATGAGTTATGCGTTAGAAGGAATAAATTAGATAAACTCATACTGAAGAAGGAGGAGAAAAAGAAAAGAAAGTCCCCGGAGAACAAAGGAGTTGAGCTGCCAAATCAAGTAAATGGACAGGCACAGGCAGTTACGGTCCCAACTTCTGAGGCAGAAGTTGAAGATGGTGATTCATATAGTGACTCAGATTCGTCTGAGAGTGAAGATAAGAGAGGTTCAGATCTTGAAACTGAGGCTCCTCTTGTTCTACCAGTTGATTTACCTCCTTCATCAGGGACAATTGGTATTCCAGAGGAGTCTGTGGCACATCTCTTATCTGTATATGGGTTCTTAAGGTCATTCAGTTTTCAGTTATATATCTGCCCATTTGAACTCAATGATTTTGTGGGAGCGCTGAATTTCTTGGGACCAAATTCTTTGTTGGATGCTATTCATGTGGCCTTGATGCGGGCTTTGAAGGGTCATCTTGAGAGACTTTCCTCAGACGGGTCTGTCCTGGCTTCAAAATGCTTGAGGTAAGTGCAGATAAATTCTTTATTTTGGAAGTTTCTGTTTTGTTTTCCAGATGTTCATAGCATATGTTCTCATCTCTTGAGTCTTTTGTGGTTTCATAGCGTATAAATCATCTTACAAATCATCTTACAAACTAGCAGATTATGTCATTGGGTTAGGTTTCTGAACTACAAGGAATCTAGGTATTTGCATATCGTTATTGAAGGCGATGCTGAATTAGTTATTTCCCTTCAAGCTCAAGGATTGGGTTTATGATTTAATGCGTAGTCATGCAAACCTTTTATAGCTGTTAGTAGGAAAAGTTATTGGCTGTGGCTAAAAAGGGACGGAAAAATTAACCTATTCTGCCGGTGCAAATGGTTGAAAGAACTTATTTTAGGATGCACTACCTCTTTAGTTGATAGCATTTCACAGATTTTGTTGCTTTGCCATCTGCAGGTGCATTGATTGGAGCTTGCTCGATGTGCTAACTTGGCCTGTTTATTTGGTTCAGTACTTTGCTGCTATGGGGCATGCTAGTGGGCCTCAGTGGAACATTTTTAACAAATTTGTTGTGGAAATGGAGTACTATTCCTTACCAGTTGGGATGAAATTGAAGATCCTGCAAATTCTCTGTGATGACATCTTTGATGTAGCAGATCTAAGAGATGAAATAGATGCTCGCGAAGAATCTGAAATTGGATTTGATCCTGATAGAGTTGCCTCAGGTCTTCCAGAAAATGGACCTAAACGGGTCCACCCCAGATTCGCTAAAACCTCAGCTTACAAGGATAAAGGGGTTATCGATAGCTCAACAAACAAGTCTAAAGATTTGGATTCAAGATGTACTGAAGGCGGTTCAAATGAAGTTAGCTCAGATCTGGATGAAAACAGTGATGAATGCAGGATTTGTGGAATGGATGGAACCTTGCTTTGTTGTGATGGATGTCCTTTGGCCTATCACTCAAGATGCATTGGTGTGGTCAAAATGTATATACCAGACGGGCCATGGTTTTGTCCAGAGTGCTCTATTAACAAAAAGGGGCCAAAGATTGCCCATGGAACCTCACTTAGAGGAGCTGTACAGTTTGGAATGGATCCACATGGGCGACTCTTCTTGGGTACTTGCAATCACTTACTGGTGTATGTTTTCAATGCCTTCATTTATACATATTCTTTTTTGCAGTTATTGGAGTTAGAAACCTGATCTTTCAATATGCCCCTGCTACATAGTCTAAGATTCACTACTTCCTAGATAAATAGTTGCTAATAGTTATCAGTCAGCATTACTCTGGTACGCTTGAATTGCTTGAATTTCATTGCTGTGACACTGATGATCATTCTCCTTCTTTCATCTTAAATCACAGGCTTAGCATATCTGTCAATGGAGATGCAGCTGTCAAGTACTACAATGTCAATGACTTATCAAAAGTCGTACTAGTGCTTTTATCTGCATCAAACCATACACTAGAATATCTAGAGATTTGCAAAGCGATCGCACAATACTGGGATCTTCCTGGAGGTATGATCTCCTTGAGGGAAGGGAAGATTGGTTTAGCTCAAGCAAAGGATAGCGAGGATGGCAAGGTTTCAGAGATGACTATGTCAGATAGTGCAAATATTTCCAGTAGAAATCAGATAGTGTTTGGCCTCCCTGCATCTGCTGTGGGTAATACAGACAATGCTCTTACAGGAGGTTCAAGTGGAATGCAGGAGAAGAAATTGGCTGCTGGTGTTACATACTTGGGTTTATCGTTTAAACCCCATGCATACAATAATTATTACACAAATGGAGAATTGGCAGTATCAGCTGCTGCCAGCTTGGCTGTCCTATCGTCAGAGGAAACCCATGAACCTGACCTTCACAAACACAGTAGTGCCAAGAAAGCTGCATCAAGTAACATCTTAGTGCAGATGAAAGCATTTTCATTAGTAGCCTCACGTTTCTTCTGGCCAAGTCCTGATAAGAAGGAGATTACCAGGGAAAGATGTGGTTGGTGTCATTCTTGCAAACTCACATCTGCAAGCAGGAGAGGATGCATGTTAAATGCAGCTGTAGCGGGTGCCACTAAGGGTGCAATGAAGATCTTCAGTGGTCTTTTTCCTCTAAAGAATGGGGAGGGAGTGCTTTCAAGTATTGCAGCATATATTCTATATCTAGAGGAAAGCTTGCGTGGTCTGATTGCTGGCCCATTTCTCAGTGAAAGTCCCAGAAAACAGTGGCGTAAGCAGGTAGAGGAAGCCTCAACATGCAAAGCCCTAAAAGCACTCCTACTTGAAGTGAGTAGTTCTTCTTCTTTATAATGAGTTTCTTGGTTGAAACTCTATTAAAATTTTCCAGTCTTATGTACTCTTCTTTTTGTTTCTTAGAACATCGGAACACCCTTGGTCTATTTCTTTCTAGATTAAGAATTTGATAGTCTCACTATAGTGTGATATACAAATCGTATTTGTTTGGTTGTCCCATCTGATCTATCTTGTTCTCATCTCCGCAATGTGGTTTGTTTATATTGGTTGCAGCTTGAGGAAAATATCTGCAGTATTGCTCTGTCAAGTGATTGGTTTAAACTAATGGATGATTGGTTGATAGAACATTCTATTTTCCAAAGTGCTCCACTTACTGTTGGGGTTACACAGAAACGTGGACCTGGTAGAAAGAGGCAAAGGAACCAGGCTGAAGTTATAGCTGAAGGTTCCGAGGATGATAGCTTTACATGGTGGCGAGGAGGGAAGTTATCAAAAGTTATTTTATTGAAAGCAGTTTTGTCACAGCCGGCAATAAGGAAATCAGCTTGGCAAGGTATACCATTACTTGTTTGTTTATATCTTATGTGCGACTAATTTTTACCTATTTTCGCATTCATAAGCATGTTGTGAGTTTATTTTGGTTTTCTAATTCCTTATGCTGCTGCCACTGTAGAAATCCTATTCGATGCCACTAAATGGTTTTCAGGATACACTAATTATTTTTTTGTTGCTTATTAGGGGGTTCTAAAAAGATTCCTGGATTTAGTTATGGTGATGCTTCTTACATCCCTAGGAGAAGCAGACGGTCTATTTGGAAAGCTGCTGTTGAAAGTAGCAAGAACATATCTCAGCTCGCTCTTCAGGTTTGTGTCTATCTTCTATGGTTATAGTTGTTATTTTGTATAGGTATATTTGCTGTATTTCTAAGACTCAGTCAAACGTTTGGGTCAGGTAAGATATCTGGATATGAATTTAAGGTGGAGTGAACTTGTACGGCCAGAGCAAAATCTCCAGGATGTCAAAGGCCCAGAGACAGATGTTGCCATTTTTAGAAACGCTCGTATATGTGACAAAAAGCTTAGTGATAACAAGGTTAGCTACGGAGTTTTCTTTGGAAATCAAAAGCATCTGCCGTCACGTGTCATGAAGAATGTAATTGAGGCCGATAAAACCGAAGATGGAAATGATAAGTATTGGTTCCAAGAAGCCCGTGTTCCCCTATACTTGATCAAAGAATTTGAAGAGACTTTGCATAGAGTACCAATGCCTTCTTCAACCAAGAAGCCATCCAATAAATTATCAAAGCTTCAAAGAAAGCAGCTGAAAGCTTCCCGCATGGACATATATTCATATATAGCCTCAAGGAAGGACAATATGGAGAAATGTGCTTGTGCATCATGTGATCATGATGTTCTATTGCGGTAATCCTTTAGTTTCTTTACCCTTTGCGGTACCTGTTTTACTTTACTGTGTACTTTATTAACGTTTTCTTCCTACTCTATACATGTTGGCAGGGATACAACAACATGCAGTGCTTGCCAAGGTACAATACCATCCTCTTACGGTTTCAATTTTTGCATTTTGTATGATAATTAGAAAGTATGATATTTGTTCTTAGCTCTTCTGGGTCAAAATCTGCAAACTACTGGTAATGGAATCACCAAATGGATTGGGAATGCAGCCCTACGTTATAGTCTTGACGCAGTCGGAATCTCTAAGAATAGCAAGCGCTAAGCTTAGTTAGAAATCAAGTTCACAAGCGTGAACTTGAAGGTTTGAAACTCTGGAAATCCACCAGATTTAGAGAATAGCTCTCAGATTTGATAAATTAGAAAAAATAAGGTGATCCTTTACAATACCCTAGGACCTCTATATATAAAGCTTAAAGCCTAATCGTATAAAGAAAAAAAAAAGACTAATTCCTATTGTAAAAAGGAAAACCATAAAATAAAGAAAATTAATAAGAAAAAGTAAACTTGTCGTTAAATCTCTCCTACATCAAGTTTTCTAATATAGCATCCCATTTGCTAACTTGACAAAGAAGAATTAATATCACTGCTCCTCTAATAGAGTTTAGCTCAAATATTAAGGATTAGTCACATGTTTGACAAGCTTTGGGACTGTAAATTTCTGTTGTAGCATATCAGTCTGTTTGTGCTTCAGCGTTGCATTCTCATGTTTTGTTTCTTTTTTTTTTTCAGGATTTTGTCACAAGGAGTGCACTTGGATGTCACAACACACAAATGGAAAAGTTGAAGTTCTGGTCACCTGCAAACGGTGTTACCTTGCAAAAACTCGTTTTCAAACAAATATCAATTACAGACAACCCACAACACCCCAGCTCACTATCAACGGACGACATCAAAATGCTGTCACTCCAGTCATCAAGATTAAACCTCCTAGTCAACAGATCAACGGACGACCTCAAAATGCAGTCACTCCAGTCATCAAGATTAAGCCTCCTAGTCAACAATTACCATCCCAGAAACCATTGGAGAACACTTCGGGAGTTAAACAAATCACTCCTGATTCTACTGTGACATCCAAGAGCAAACAGAAGACACTATCATGTGGAGTCATATGGAGGAAAAAGAACGTGGACGATACAGGTGTTGATTTCAGGAATCAAAACATTCTCTTGGCTGGAAGATCAGATAAACCCGGTCTGGAACCGGCTTGTGGGATCTGCCAACAGCCCTACAATCCTGGTTTAACATATATTCACTGTACAAAATGCGAAAGTAAGGAGATCATTCACTCAATTACATCTGTTTCGAAGTGTAAATTTATTGAATGCATTGCATCCAATGTTGTCTTATCTAATATTTGAATCTCAAATGCAGAGTGGTTCCACACTGAAGCTGTTAAGCTCGAGGATTCACAAATTCCTGAAGTTGTTGGTTTCAAATGTTGCAAATGTCGTCGTATACGATCTCCTGATTGCCCTTACATGGATCCCAAACTCAAGGAACAGAAGCAGATCAAAAGATTAGTCTTCAAGAACCAGAAACAAAGGCCAGGAAATTCCGGGTTGAATTCTGATTCCGAAAGAATGTCTGAACAAAAAGACTCGAAACCTTCTACCCCCTTACCTGCCACTCCTTTATATCCCCCTGAAGACGTATTTATTCCAGAGGATGATCCTCTCCTGGTCTCAGTTTCCAAAGTCGAACAAATCACACCCAGTAGTTTCGATCTTGAATGGAGCACTGCTGCTTTTGCGCCTGGACCCCAAAAGCTACCGGTTAGAAGGCAAGTGAAACGAGAAGATTCCAATGCAGACTATCCTGAACCAAAGCCTATCGTGAAACCTGAAGCAGAGGAGCAAGCTTTACCTGTTCTCACAGAATGGGATTCGTCTGGTGAGCTACTATTCGACTACGAGGACATGGAATTTGAACCGCAGACCTATTTCTCGTTGACCGAGTTACTGACTGCCGATGATAGTGGTGGTGGTCAGTACGAGGTAAATGGCGATAAGGCTGTTTCAGGAAACCCTCAGTTCGTACCAACAGAAGAAGAAGAGTGTGAAGATATGGGTCCATGTCAAAGATGTTCGCAAATGGATCCAGCGCCAGATCTTTTGTGCACAGTCTGTGGATTGCTTATACATTCTCACTGTTCTCCATGGGAAGAGGAACCATCAGCCTTACCCGGAAGTAGTTGGAGCTGTGGTCAGTGCCGCGAGTGGCAGTAGCTGAAACCAGGATTGTGAGTCCCTTCCCAAATTTAACTTCCACATTCTTTTGTTTTCCTTGACATAATGAATCTTAGGGAAGATTGGCTTAATATGGCAGAAGAGCTTGTAATTTCTTTGTTCTTTTTATTTGGTTTGTGCTTGTCTGCCCTATTCGTCTTCGTATATACGTGTTTTCTTCGTATTATTTGGTTTGGTGCTGTGTCATTATTTTATGAATCTCTTTATCCGTAGTAGAAGATCAATTCGACAAATATTCTGGAATTTTGTTAGTTTGAAAGAATTTGGTCCGTTAGGTTGAGTCCTCTGGAGCAAAAGAAAGCAAACAATGTTACAACATTCATTTAATTTGTTTGCAGATAACACAAATCATTCATTAACAATGTTCAGTAAGCAAAGTACATAAAGAGGAAAACCACACATTATTGAAGACAATATTCTTGAGGCCAAAGAATAAGCCTTTAGGTAAGTTTCAAAGTTTGTAGAGCAAACCATTAACATTCAACGTCTAGCTGTTCTTCTGGTTTTGAAGAATCTCTCTCTGATCGAGATTAACTCCTTTGCAGCTCCACTCATTGCCAACCGATTCGTTGGAGATTCTTCACTGCACCTAAGTCCCACCTCCAAAACCAATTTCAAGCATTCAGCAATAGGGAAACCGACTCTGAGACCGCTGTGAAGAATCGATTTGTCAGAAATATCCATGACTCTTTCCGGCAACTCCGACTTGGTGTAGCTGTAGAGAGTGAAGTTTCCCCCAAATAACTCGTTGGTTGGTCGCTTTCCTGTGAACAATTCCAAAAGGAGAACCCCAAAGCTATACACATCACCATCTATTGATGGTTGTCCTCCCATTCCATATTCTGCACCATATTTCACAGACACAAGATTGTATATGAAAACAATATATTAATATTTTACGTAAAACATTATAGATGTGTGACAGCTTTACCCGGTGCTGCATAGCCGATGGTTCCTCTTACGCCGGTGGAGCTAAGTTGGTTGAGGAAGGACTCTTGGTCAAACTTTAGGAGAAGTTGGGCCAGACCAAAGTCGCTAACGTGGGCCGTTAGATCATCGTCTAGAAGGACGTTGCTTGGCTTGATATCGCAATGAGCTATAGGCTCATGACAATGAACATGAAGATAGTCCAAAACGGAAGCCACGTCTATGGCAATGTTGAGCCTTTCAAGAAGCGTCAAGGTTCTTGAGGGCCTACGAATCTCTTCGACTTCTTCTGGGTGCAGCCACTTATCCAAGCTTCCATTAGGCATGAACTCATAGATGAGAGCTCTGAATTCGTTTCCTTGGAAATCAATACTCGAACAAGCTGTCAACAATTTCACAAGATTACGATGCCTTATATCCTTGAGGGATTCACATTCTGCCACAAAGCTTCTCATTGCTCCACGTCTCTGCATGTTTAGAACTTTCACTGCAACAACATTCTCCGCAGAGAGCAAGGCTTTGAACACTGTACCAAAACTTCCTGACCCAATCATATAGCTCGAAGAGAAGCCATTAGTCGCATTTCGAATCTCTCCATAACTTATCTTCTCATGGAAGACATCCAATGTGGAAGGAGTTGGATTATTTGTCGTCTGGTTCTTCTTTCTTTTTCTGAACCAACGTAGAGAAATTAAAGTTACGAAAAGCAGCAAAAGCAAAGCCATGCCTATGCTTACTCCGATCACAACTTTTTTTAAACGAGAGGAATGCTTTGTTCTCATCGGTGAAGCTCCCCTAAAGCATGGATTTAGTTTGAATTCCTTGATGCCGCCACAAAGATTTTTGTTCCCAAATACTGAAACTATAGTAGCATTCTGAAATATTCCTTCTGTTGGCACACTTCCCTCGAAATTGTTGATGGATAGATTGAGATACTCCAACGAGGAAAAACCTGTAAGATATGTTGGTATTCTTCCAAAGAGATTATTTTTCGAAAAATCAACTCTTTTAACACCCTTCAAACCTCTTATATCCGGAAAAGCTCCATCAAAATAGTTTCCTTGCAAATAAAGTATTTCCATAGAGATACAATTTCCCAAGGAATGTGGGAGTGGTCCGGATAATTTATTATCCGCAATAGATAGTCCAACAAGGTATTTAAGTTGTCCAACATCTTCTGGTAGAGAACCGGTCAAGGAATTACTGGACATTTGAATGTAAACTAGGGATTGAATTTGCATAATCTCCCGAGGTATAGTCCCAATAAACTTATTACGATTAATATATAACCGTAACAGAGAAGTACAATTTCTAAGACTCAGAGGAATGGTTCCCTCAAACCTATTGTTCCTCAAATACAATGTGTCCAACCGAGTGAGGTTTCCCATAAAAGATGGTATTTCTCCTGACATTTTATTTGAATCGACATTTAATAGCCCTAATCTGAAAAGCTTACTAAGAGAAGTTGGGAGTGCACCAGTCAACATATTTTCGTCCAACACTAGTCTTTGTAGGCTTATGAGATTCCCAATATCATGAGGAATGCTTCCAGAGATGAAATTGCTTCCAACGTGTAAATCTTTGAGGTTCGTAGAAAGATTCACAATGGAGGTAGGTAAGTCACCCCCAAGCCTATTCAGAGCAATCTCTAAGCTCTCTAGTTTGGTGCAGTTAGTCAGAGCACCCAGAAATTCAAGATCTCCAAAAGAATAACTTCCTAAAGAATTAGCATGAAGGAATAGTAATTGCAAATTCCGTAATTTTCCCAAGGCCGGAGGAATACTTCCTGTCAGATTGTTATCATTGATCGCCAACTTTTGAAGATTCGAGATATTGGAAAGTGTTGTTGGAATGACTCCTGTGAAATAATTAAATCCCATATTGAACTGTAATAGGTTTGGTAGCAACTTACCAAAATCAGGTCTCAAGCTTCCCGAGAAATCATTACCAGAGATGAATAAATACTGAAGTGAGGAAAAATTGTAGATGGAGGGAGGAAAAACACCTGAGAAATTGTTGACTCCTAATTCAAATACCAACATGCGATTCAATCTAACTATCTCATCCGGAATTTTTCCTTCCATATTGTTAGATGACATGCTAAGAACTTCGAGTGATGTCAAGTTTCCTAGAGATGTGGGAAGCTTCCCTTTCAAGTTGTTTTTATCAAGATATAAATAAACAAGCTTCGTCAATAACCCTAGTTCTGAAGGAACACCTCCTCCAAGATGATTTGAATAAAAAAGTAGCTCCAACAATCTAGAACAGTTAGACAGACGGGATGGGATCCCTCCCTCGAGAATATTTGAGTTCATATCCAAATATTGAAGTCTAAACAAGTTTCCAACTTCTTGAGGGATGATACCACCAAAAGAGTTATCAGAGAGATTAAGTGATTTGAGAAACGAAAGATTACCAATAAATGGTGATATTATCCCGCCCAATTGCAATCCTCCAAGGTCCAAACGAGTAACTCTCTTGTGTTTGCGGCCACATGTTACCCCCTTCCAGTTGCAGAGAGGGAATGAGTGATTCCATGAGGACAAGACATCTCTTTTGCCTGGAGAAACTTGAGACTTGAACTCCAACAACGCTTGCCTATCAGTTTCATCGGTAAAACCATATGCTTCAAGTAACATGAGAGAACTGAAAGAAAGTAAAAGAAACAGTCTCATGCTACACATATTTTGCAGGAAAGTGAAAAGAGAAGAAGCAAATGCAAGATGCCTTAATCTCATTGTTGTGGTGATCCAACTTAAAAGTAATAAGGAAAATACATTGGCTAACAACCACATAGAAAACTGCAAGAATGAATCCAAAATCGTGGGGACTTACAGACAACGTGATTGTCGGTTAAGTCAGTCAACTTTAGTCACTCTATGGTAAAGTCAGTCAACTTTAGTCACTCTATGGTAAAGTCTCATGTTTTATTATTGCCAAATGGTTTAAGTCATGTCTATTTTGATTAATTGTTCTGGATTTTAATGGCATCTCTAGATTATGAAACAAAGATCAGAACTGTCCAGAGAGGTATGACTCAAACCGATTTATTGAAAATAAGGTTTAAGTCGGATGATGCAGAATTTGAACTCGCAATGACGAACTGTAGTGTTTTTATGTTAACAAAACAGCTAGTAGTTCTCGAGAGCAAGTGAAAAGATAAAGAGACTCACCACATACAAAGACTTGCAAAGCAAAATATACAAACTTAATCTTATAATTATAATTTATAACCCCACAAGCTCTACATGTAAAAGTATGTTATTTGGTATCGAACTCAAGAATTGGAAAAAGAGAAACTAACAAGATAACAAAGAAAGAGAGAAAACGCAAACCCGATAGACCTCACAAATACAAAATGTTCATAAAAGAATGCAAAAATTTCAGAAAAGGCTCTCACCTACTCAGGACACAGGCATGATTGGGTCAAAAACTAAGTTCACTTTTTACTCCGCCTCTACATGCCGTCCTCTCACGCATCCTCTGATATTTTCCTGTCTTTACTCGTGCAACTCCATATCAAAGACGATCTTCGTATTGTACAATTGCAAGGTGGGCTAGGTGGTTGAGCTACAGGTGCTGCTGGTACTGGCACTGCTGGAACCAGGGCTCGAGATCCCATTGGAATGGCGATTAGTTGTTCTTTGATGAATTCTTTCAACCTGTTAATAAGGAAAACTCAGCAAATGCAATGGAACAGTTTCGTTTTTAAAGAGTTTTTAGTGTTTATCATACTCAAATGTAAGGGTAGGATCTCCTGAGGATACTGTTAACCGCAGTTGGGTCTTGTCTGCTGGGTCTGTTTCAATCCTTCCCTGAAAATGTACAAAATACAAACATATTGAGATGTCAAAGTTCTATCACCATTGGCACACGGTATTAACAAATTTGGTTTTGCAGTATCCACCACCACTGCACGCTGAAAAGATTTACAAAACGAGTTGACCATTTGGGATAGTGGCTAATGCTTGAATACGGCCTAAAGACTGAAGTTATTAAAGAAATATTACCATGCACTACCTATCACCATTATTATACCGGTTATTAATTGGAATTTCAGAAAAAGTTAGCAAATCTCACTAAACAGAGCATGGCTCTTGTACTTTCGGACTAGAAGCTTGTGCTTGCCACTAAATTATTAGGGTTGGCGACGAAAGAAGTCTCCTAGGAAAGAAATCCGACATTTCCGATGCATTCTAGGAAGAACCTTCATCGTCATTTCTTTCTCCAAGACGATTACTCCCACTAGATTTAACTGGAACAATCATTACATTTTCAGAATGCAAAAAAGGTTATCAATCACTTGATTTAACAAAGAAGAAGCAGGTCTCTGATTAAAGAAAAGACAAGAGGCGCACACACATAGCATCTAACGCAGACAAGATCTGAGTGAGTGACATTTTATCAAAATCTATACGTAGCAATCAGAAGAAGGGTGAAACATATTGGAGAAAGTTTATCAGTTTTGAACATTAAAATTTATCAGTTTCGGAGTAGAAGGTTGTGCTTGCCACTAGATTATTAGGTCACAAAGGAAAGAGAGAAAATAATACCTCTGCTGTGTTTGTTTGTTCACCAAGAGGGAGACTTCATCTAGAACTCCTTCCTCCTCTGTGAGACCACGTTGTTGACTCGAGATATCTCCAGGCGCAGCCTCTATTGCCAGAGGATCGACTAAATCGCCGAGGAGATCCCCTGATGGATTTTGTGGCAAAGATCAATGAAAGGTCAGAAGATAACTGGTAATACTATTCTCTAGCAAACACATTGACGGTAGCAAATTCTCCAGTAATTCAGAAGAAAATACCTAAAAGTGGTGGCAACAGTTTGACAAAAATCTGATTGGTCACCGAGCTCCTTGTAAAGGTTCTCCATGTCTATAACATTCGCAGAAAAAGAGCAATAAGGTGATACGACCAGATTATTGGGCCTTGTGGGCTTCATCATTAGTCTCTCGTTTAAAGCTCATAATATCTTTAGTAGTTTCTTTGAATCCTCTGTAAACGATCGAAAAACAATGAAGTAAAACATCTTCTTCTACATCTCTTCTTCTTCTTCTTTCTCCATTTCTCTTCTCATCTAACTCTAATTCTTCTGCTTCTCATCTAATTTCTGTGACTTCCTTGATAGAACCAAATTCGGTTCTATCATAAGGTTACATCGCATGAACATCTAATCTAAGAAAACGAAAGAGAAAAATCAAAAAGAACCTCCGCCAAGGTAAACTCGGTGATAATCGGAAGCAGCCATTGTCGAGGGCAGAGGAAGAAGAAGAAGATGCTAATTTGCTACTACGCTGATGCCTTGAGAGTTCAGTTCAGTGTGTGCTTTAATGGATCGATAGGCCCAAAATGAATTACTAATCTTCTATATGGGCTTGAAACCGTAAAATCGCTAAGTTATTATTACCCATGTTGATAATTAGATGGGCTAATTTTTTGCTTTTAAACATATACATATAGGTGAGAACTGAGAAGGATCTTGCCTTAAGTCTCTTTCCAATCTGTCTCCAAAGGTTTTACAAAAAAACAAATCTCTTAGATGAGATCAATTGAGAATTCTGATCGTTGCGATGGGAAATTAGTTACAAAACTGGATTCATTAGGTACTATGGAGAGTGTGGGAAAAGAGGTGGTTACATGGAGGTTACTGGATTCACTTCTGACATAAGAGAGCAGATTTACAAAGTTGCTTCAGTGAATCTTTGTTCCAACATCTCTGGTCAAATTCTTGCTAGCCTCATCATGAGCCCACCCAAGGTATAATAACATCTATACTTCTGTTATAACTTAGTGGCTTCTGTTTCCACCATTTGTAGTGGCTCAAACTTGCACATAGATAATTGACTTTAACAGCTTTTATGATATTTGATCAGCCTAGTGATGACTCCTATGAATCATACATAGCAGAGAAAGATGGAATTCTCTCGTCCTTAGCAAAGCGTGCAAAGGTTAGCCATCTAATAGATAATTAGGACTATTCAAGATCTATTCAAGATTATAACTTTCTGTTCTTAATGCGTTTGAACTCTAACCGTGCAGACTCTTGAAGAGGCGGAAGGAGCTATGTA
The DNA here is from genome assembly GCA_011420285.2 of Erysimum cheiranthoides. NCBI lineage: Eukaryota > Viridiplantae > Streptophyta > Magnoliopsida > Brassicales > Brassicaceae > Erysimum > Erysimum cheiranthoides. The sequence goes on along the minus strand of CM022183.2, from coordinate 8,525,205 downwards.
TCTATTCCCTTGCCTTTACCTTCCACAAAAGGCCATTGCAGCTGCAGACAATTTCTACTGCAAACGCCTTCTAAAAGCTACTGGAATAGTTGTAGTCCATGGTTCTGGCTTTATACAGGTTTGAAAAAGAAAAAGATTTTGCTCCAAAGAACCGAACCAAAAGCTCACTTACTGTTATTAATCTTCTTTATGATTCCTTAAGGTCAACAGCAAAAATTCAAGACAATCTTATACTATTTATGATTGAAATGATACGTATTGGTTCCAAGAACCCCGTGTTCCGTTATATTTGATCAAAGAATTTGAAGAGAGTTTGCATAGAGTACCAATACCTTCTTCAACCAAGAAGCCATCCAATAAATTATCAAAGCTTCAGAAGAAAGCAGCTGAAAGCTTCCCGCATGGACATATTTTCATATATAGCATCAAAGAGGGACAAGATGGAGAAATGTGCTTGTGCATCATGTGATCATGATGTTCTTTTGCGGTAATCCTTTAGTTTCTTTATCCTTTGAGGTGCCTGTTTTACTTTACTGTGTAATTTATTAACTTTTTCTTCCCACTCTATACATGTCGGTAGGGGTACAACAACGTGCAGTGCTTGCCAAGGTACAATATCATCCTCTTACGGTTTCAATTTTTGCATTTTGTATGATAATTAGAAAGTTTGATATTCGTTCTGAGCTCTTCTGAGTCAAAAGTTGCAAACTACTGGTAATGAAGTCACCAAATGGACTGGGAATGCAGCCCTGCATTATCTTTTTCTATCGTAGCATCTCGTTTGTCAACCTGACAAAGAAGGATTAATTTCACTGTTCCTCGAATAGAGTTTAGATCAAAAATAAAGGATTAATCACATGTTCCACAAGCTTGGGGACTGTAAATCAGTCTGTTTGTGCTTCAGCATTGCATTTTCATGTTTTTTTTTTTTTTTCAGGATTTTGTCACAAGGAGTGCACTTGGATGTCACAACACACAAACGGAAAAGTTGAAGTTCTGGTCACCTGCAAACAGTGTTACCTTGCAAAAACTCGTTTTCAAACAAATATCAATCACATACAACCCACAACACCCCAGGTCACGATCAACGGACGACCTCAAAATGCAGTCACTCCAGTCATCAAGATTAAACCTCCTAGTCAACAGATCAACGGACGACCTCAAAATGCGGTCACTCCAGTCATCAAGATTAAGCTTGAGGATTCACAAATTCCTGAAGTTGTTGGTTTCAAATGTTGCAAATGTCGTCGTATACGATCCCCTGATTGCCCTTACATGGATCCCAAGCTCAAGGAACAGAAGCAGATCAAAAGATTAGTCTTCAAGAACCAGAAACAAAGGCCAGGAAATTCCGGGTTGGATTCTGATTCCGAAAGAATGTCTGAACAAAAAGACTCGAAACCTTCTACCCCCTTACCTGCCACTCCTTTATATCCCCCTGAAGACGTATTTATTCCAGAGGATGATCCTCTCCTGGTCTCAGTTTCCAAAGTCGAACAAATCACACCCAGTAGTTTCGATCTTGAATGGAGCACTGCTGCTTTTGCGCCTGGACCCCAAAAGCTACCGGTTAGAAGGCAAGTGAAACGAGAAGATTCCAATGCAGACTATCCTGAACCAAAGCCTATCGTGAAACCTGAAGCAGAGGAGCAAGCTTTACCTGTTCTCACAGAATGGGATTCGTCTGGTGAGCTACTATTCGACTACGAGGACATGGAATTTGAACCGCAGACCTATTTCTCGTTGACCGAGTTACTGACTGCCGATGATAGTGGTGGTGGTCAGTACGAGGTAAATGGCGATAAGGCTGTTTCAGGAAACCCTCAGTTCGTACCAACAGAAGAAGAAGAGTGTGAAGATATGGGTCCATGTCAAAGATGTTCGCAAATGGATCCAGCGCCAGATCTTTTGTGCACAGTCTGTGGATTGCTTATACATTCTCACTGTTCTCCATGGGAAGAGGAACCATCAGCCTTACCCGGAAGTAGTTGGAGCTGTGGTCAGTGCCGCGAGTGGCAGTAGCTGAAACCAGGATTGTGAGTCCCTTCCCAAATTTAACTTCCACATTCTTTTGTTTTCCTTGACATAATGAATCTTAGGGAAGATTGGCTTAATATGGCAGAAGAGCTTGTAATTTCTTTGTTCTTTTTATTTGGTTTGTGCTTGTCTGCCCTATTCGTCTTCGTATATACGTGTTTTCTTCGTATTATTTGGTTTGGTGCTGTGTCATTATTTTATGAATCTCTTTATCCGTAGTAGAAGATCAATTCGACAAATATTCTGGAATTTTGTTAGTTTGAAAGAATTTGGTCCGTTAGGTTGAGTCCTCTGGAGCAAAAGAAAGCAAACAATGTTACAACATTCATTTAATTTGTTTGCAGATAACACAAATCATTCATTAACAATGTTCAGTAAGCAAAGTACATAAAGAGGAAAACCACACATTATTGAAGACAATATTCTTGAGGCCAAAGAATAAGCCTTTAGGTAAGTTTCAAAGTTTGTAGAGCAAACCATTAACATTCAACGTCTAGCTGTTCTTCTGGTTTTGAAGAATCTCTCTCTGATCGAGATTAACTCCTTTGCAGCTCCACTCATTGCCAACCGATTCGTTGGAGATTCTTCACTGCACCTAAGTCCCACCTCCAAAACCAATTTCAAGCATTCAGCAATAGGGAAACCGACTCTGAGACCGCTGTGAAGAATCGATTTGTCAGAAATATCCATGACTCTTTCCGGCAACTCCGACTTGGTGTAGCTGTAGAGAGTGAAGTTTCCCCCAAATAACTCGTTGGTTGGTCGCTTTCCTGTGAACAATTCCAAAAGGAGAACCCCAAAGCTATACACATCACCATCTATTGATGGTTGTCCTCCCATTCCATATTCTGCACCATATTTCACAGACACAAGATTGTATATGAAAACAATATATTAATATTTTACGTAAAACATTATAGATGTGTGACAGCTTTACCCGGTGCTGCATAGCCGATGGTTCCTCTTACGCCGGTGGAGCTAAGTTGGTTGAGGAAGGACTCTTGGTCAAACTTTAGGAGAAGTTGGGCCAGACCAAAGTCGCTAACGTGGGCCGTTAGATCATCGTCTAGAAGGACGTTGCTTGGCTTGATATCGCAATGAGCTATAGGCTCATGACAATGAACATGAAGATAGTCCAAAACGGAAGCCACGTCTATGGCAATGTTGAGCCTTTCAAGAAGCGTCAAGGTTCTTGAGGGCCTACGAATCTCTTCGACTTCTTCTGGGTGCAGCCACTTATCCAAGCTTCCATTAGGCATGAACTCATAGATGAGAGCTCTGAATTCGTTTCCTTGGAAATCAATACTCGAACAAGCTGTCAACAATTTCACAAGATTACGATGCCTTATATCCTTGAGGGATTCACATTCTGCCACAAAGCTTCTCATTGCTCCACGTCTCTGCATGTTTAGAACTTTCACTGCAACAACATTCTCCGCAGAGAGCAAGGCTTTGAACACTGTACCAAAACTTCCTGACCCAATCATATAGCTCGAAGAGAAGCCATTAGTCGCATTTCGAATCTCTCCATAACTTATCTTCTCATGGAAGACATCCAATGTGGAAGGAGTTGGATTATTAGTTTGCTGGTTCTTCTTTCTTTTTCTGAACCAACGTAGAGAAATTAAAGTTACGAAAAGCAGCAAAAGCAAAGCCATGCCTATGCTTACTCCGATCACAAGTTTTTTTAAACGAGAGGAATGCTTTGTTCTCATTGGTGGAGCTCCCCTAAAACATGGCTTTAGTTTCAGTTCCTTGATGCCCCCACAAAGATTTTTGTTTCCAAATACTGAAACTATAGTAGCGTTCTGAAATATTCCTTCTGTTGGCACACTTCCCTCAAAGTTATTGATGGATAAATTAAGATACTCCAACGAGGAAAAATCTGCAAGATATGTAGGTAAACTGCCAGAGAGATTATTGTTCGAGAAATCAACTCTTTTGACACCTTTTAACCCTGTTATATCCGGAATGGCTCCATCAAAATAGTTTCCTTGCAAATAAAGTGTTTCCATTGAAAGACAATTTCCCAAGGCTTGTGGGAGTTGGCCGGATAATTTGTTATGCGCAACAGTTAGTTCAACAAGATTTTCAAGTCGTCCAACATCTTCTGATAGAGAGCCAGTCAAGAAATTACCTGACATTCTTAAAGTAACAAGGGACTGAATTTGCATAATTTCCCGAGGTATAGTGCCAATCAACTTATTACGATTAACATATAATTCTCGTAGAGAAGTACAATTACTGAGACTCAAGGGAATGGTTCCTTCAAAACTATTGTTGCCCAAATACAGTAAGTCCAACCGAGTGAAGTTGCCTAGAAAAGATGGTATCTCTCCTGACAATTTATTTGAACTGAGATATAATCCCCCTAATCTGGAAAGCTTACTAAGAGAAGTTGGGAGTACGCCTGTCAACATATTTACATCGAACCCAAGTGTTCGTAGGCTTATGAGATTCCCAATGTCATGAGGAATGCTTCCAGAGATGAAATTGCTTCCAAGGTATAAAACTTTAAGGTTTGTAGAGAGATTCGCAATGGAGGTAGGTAAATCACCCCCAAGCCTATTCAGACCAATCACTAACCTCTCTAGTTTGGTGCAGTTAGTCAGAGCAACCAGAAATTCAAGATCTCCAAAAGAATAACTTCCTAAGGAATTAGTATGAAGGAATAGCAATTGCAAATTCTGTAATTTTCCCAAGGCCGGAGGAATACTTCCTGTCAGATTGTTATCATCGAGTCCTACTTTTTGAAGACTCGAGATATTGGGAAGTGTTGTTGGAATGACTCCTGTAAAATAATTACTTCCCGTATTTAACTCTAGTAGGTTTGGCAGCAGCTTACCAAAATCAGGTCTCAGGTAACCCAAGAAACGATTACCAAAGATGAATAAATACATAAGTGAGGACAAATTATAGATGGAGGGAGGAAAAACACCCGTGAAATTATTTTCGCTTAACTCAAGTATCTCAATTTGAGTCAATTTAGCTATATTATCCGGAATTCTTCCTTCCATATTGTTAAATGCAAAGGTAAGAGCTTTGAGGGATGTCAAGTTTCCTAGAGATGCAGGAAACTTCCCTTTCAAGTTGTTTTCATAAATATACAAATAAACAAGCTTCGTCAATAACCCTAGTTCTGAGGGAACACCACCTTCAAGATGATTTGAAGCAAAATTAAGCTCCAACAATTTAGAACAGTTAGACAGACTGGCTGGGATCACTCCCTCGAGAATATTTAAGCTCATATCCACGTGTTCAAGTCTAAACAAGTTTCCAACTTCTTGAGGGATGGTACCACCAAAAGAGTTATCAGAAAGATTAAGTGATATGAGAAACGAAAGATTACCAATAGATGGTGATACTATCCCGCCCAATTGCAATCCATGGAGATCCAAACCAGTAACTCTTTTGTGTTTGCGTCCACATGTTACCCCCTTCCAGTTGCAGAGAGGGAATGAGTGATTCCATGAGGTCAAGACATCTCTTTTGCCTTGAGAAACTTGAGACATGAACTCGAGCAACGCTTGCCTATCAGTTTCATCGGTAAAACCATATGTTTCAAGTAACATGACAGCACTTAAAGAAAGTAAAAGAAACAGTTTCATGCTACTCATATTTTGCAGGAAAGTGAAAAGAGACTAAGCAAATGCAAAATGCCTTAATCTTGTTGTTGTGGTGATACTACATTAAAAGTAATAAGGATAATACATTGGCTCACAACCACATAGATAACTGCAAGAATAAAATCCATAATCGAGTGGACTAATAGACAATGACTTTCGTTTTAAGTCAGCCAACTTTAATTGACCTGTTGACTAAGTTTCGTGTTTTATTGTTTATTAGCAACATCATGTCTGTTCCGATTAATTGTTTTAGGGTTTGTGCTAGTAGCAGAGATGTATATAACACAACCACAGAATAATATACCAACGTAAGCATATTGTCACCCGGAAACTATTGAACAGATTCGCCATGTCCGGAAGAGCGAGAGTAGAATTGCAGATACATTTGATAAGATCAACAAGACGTTGAATTGAGTTGATTTGAATTCATCAATATCTAAAGGGCTGTTACCGTAATTACTTAGACTTTAGAAAGAAGTTTATCTAAACTTGTTTAGATATAGCATTTCATCCATGTATGGCATATGATGCCATTGAGAGCAAATGAAAGAGAGAAAGAAATACCTCTACTGTGTTTGTTTGCTTGTTCACCAACAGGTACTCGTGGTCCAGCTAGATACACAAAGATAAATGAAAGGTCAGAACTCAGAAGATAACTGGAAAAAGTATGTGGCGAATCAAGATATAGTGAATGAAAACGAAAGTATGTGGCAGTATCTTCAACCAAAGCATTTGAAGGTAGCTGTTGCGCTCTAAGCTTGATTTAACAAAGAAGAAGCAGCTCTCTTATTAAACAAAAGACAAGAGGCGCACACACATAGCATCTAACACAGACAAGATCTGAGTGAGTGACATTATATCAAAATCTATACATAGCAATCAGAAGAAGGGTGAAACAAATTGGAGAAAGTTGATCAGTTTTGAACATTACATAGCTAAAGGAAACAATCAATTCCACAAAAATGGTTAATGGGTAGATGAGATACGGATTCAATTCGAATTGGGTTTATTCCAGTAGCAGAGACTTAGATGTACCTTGTCCAAACTCCGCTACTGAACTCAATCATACTGTTTCCTGACTTCCGTCTAAAGATATTCGCATTTACAATGTCAACCAAATCAGTAAAGCCAGGGTTTTGGTGATACCGGAGAAGAACGAGGATGATCGCTCCATTAACCACTCTTAAGATTTCGGGTTCGAATTACGTTTGATGGAATTTTATTTAATATAATAAAAACATGGATTTTCATTTACTTGGTAGCAATAACGCAAGTGATATTTAAAAAAAAAAAAAAAGAAGACTACAGTGAAACCTATATAAATCAATAATGTTGAGAACATGATATTTTATTAATTTATATTTAATAAATATTAATTTATAATTTATAGAATTTTATTTTAATTATTCAAATTTTAGAAAATATGAATTAAAACATTTTGATGTAAATAAAATTTAATTTTTGGATATTACAAAAGCTTTTAATTTTGAATTTGAAAATTTAATATTTAGGAGAAGAAAACAAGTTTTGTTGATAATATTATAACAAAGAAAAAAGATGAATACACTTATACAAATAATATACATAGATTTGAAATATGATTTTTTTTTTGTCATTAATAACCAGAATTGTTGTATTTGAGTCACCTATACGACCATGAAAATGAAAATAGAAATTAAAAACTTACTGAAAAACATGAAAATTTGATTTGATTACCTAAAAACAGAGCATACCATGATGAGCAAAACTACTTAAATACAGTCAAAATCTGCTTTTGCAATTCTAAATCCGGAGGTTGAGCTAAATCATCAGAAGTTTAGTACTAATTCTATAGGCAAAGAAAATATCGATCTTTAAGAGAATTACCTGTAACAGCTCTTCGACTATACCCTTTGCATTTGACACATCATCACACATTCCGTAAAGCAGATCAAGAGCTCGCCTACGAATACTGCAGAAAAAATTAACAAAACAACAAACTTGATACTAAGAGAACAAGAACCAACTAATTTTCTGTCTTTAAAAAGTTAAAAAAAAAAAAAGCTAATAACGTCACAACATTCATCTTTTGTCTGCAAATAACACAAATCATTCATTAATAATAATATTCAGCAAGCATAGTAGTACATAAAGAGGAAAACCACACATTATTGAAGACAATATTCTAGAGGCTAAAGAATAAGCCTTTAGGTAGGTTTCAAAGTTTGTGGAGGAAACCATTTACACTTCAACGTCTAGTTGTTCTTCTGGCTTTAAAGAACCTCTCTTTGATCGAGATTAACTCTTTTGTAGCTCCACTCATTGCCAACCGGTTTGCTGGAGATTCTTCACCACACCTAAGTCCCACCTCCAAAACCATTGTCAAGCACTCAACAATAGGAAAACCGACTCTGAGACCGGTGTTAAGAATCGATTCGTCAGCAATATCCATGACTCTTTCCGGCAACATAGACTTGGTGTAGCTGTGTAGGGTGCAATTTTCCCCAAATACCTCATTGGTTGGTCGCTTTCCTGTGAACATTTCCAAAAGGAGAACCCCAAAGCTATACACATCACCATCTATTGATGGTTGTCCTCCCATTCCATATTCTGCACCATATTTCACAGACAAAAGATTGTATATGGAAATAATATATTAATATTTTACGTAAATTAAACATTATAGATGTGTGACAGTTTTACCCGGTGCGGCATAACCGATGGTTCCTCTTACGCCGGTGGAGCTGAGTTGGTTGAGGAAGGACTCTTTGTCGAATTTTTGGAGAAGTCGGGCCAGACCAAAGTCGCTAACATGGGCGGTTAGATCATCGTCTAGAAGGACGTTGCTTGGCTTGATATCGCAATGAGCTATAGGCTCATAACAATGAACATGAAGATAGTCCAAAACAGAAGCCACGTCAATGGCAATGTTGAGCCTTTCAAGAAGTGTCAAAGTTCTTGAGGGCCTACGGATCTCTTCGACTTCTTCTGGGTGCAGCCACATATCCAAGCTTCCATTAGGCATGAACTCATAGATGAGAGCTCTAAATTCGTTTCCTTGGAAATCAATACTCGAACAAGCCGTCAACAATTTCACAAGATTACGATGCCTTATATCCTTGAGGGATTCACATTCTGCCAGAAAGCTTCTCATTGCTCCACGTCTCTGCATGTTTAGAACTTTCACTGCAACAACATTGTTCTCCGGAGGGAGCAAGGCTTTAAACACCGTACCAAAACTTCCTGACCCAATCATATTGCTCGAAGAGAAGCCATCAGTCGCATTCCGGATCTCTCCATAACTTATCTTATCATGGAAGACATCCAATGTGGAAGGAGTTGGATTATTTGTCTGCTTCTTTCTTTTTATGAACCAACGTAGACAAACTGAAGCTACAATAAACAGCAAAAGCAAAACCACGCCTATGCTTACTCCGATCACAACTTTTTTTAAACGGAAGGAATGCTTTGTTCTCAACGGTGGAGCTCCCCTAAAGCATGGCTTTAGTTTCAATTCCTTGATGCCTCCACAAAGATTTTTGTTTCCAAATACTGAAATTATAGTAGCATTCTGAAAGATTCCTTCTGTTGGTACACTTCCCTCAAAGTTGTTGACTGATAGATTAAGATACACCAACGAGGAAAAATCTGCAAGATATGTAGGTATACTTCCGGAGAGATTATTATTCGAGAAATCAACTCTTTTAACACCCTTCAACCTTCTTATATTCGGAATGGCTCCATCAAAATAGTTTCCTTGCAAATAAATTCTTTCCATCGAAAGACAATTTCCCAAGGCATGTGGGAGTTTGCCGGATAATTTATTATGTGCAACCGATAGTAAAACAAGATATTCAAGTTGTTCAACATCTTCTGGTAGAGAGCCGGACAAGGAATTATTTGACAGTTGTAAGTTAACTAAGGACTTAATTTGCATAATTTCCCGAGGTATAGTCCCAATCAACTTAGTACCATAAATATATAAATCTCGCAGAGAAGTACAATTACTGAGACTCAAAGGAATGGTTCCTTCAAAACTATTTATTCCCAAATACAGTAAGCCCAACCGAGTGAGATTGCCTAGAAAAGATGGTATTTCTCCTGACATTTGATTTGAACTAAGATCTAATTCCTCTAATATGAAAAGCTTACTAAGAGAAGTTGGGAGTGTGCCTGTCAACATATTATCATGCAACCCAAGATTTTGTAGGCTTATGAGATTCCCAATGTCATGAGGAATGCTTCCAGAGATGAAATTACTTCCAAGCTGTAAATCGTAGAGGTTCGTGGAGAGATTCACAATGGAGGTAGGTAAATCACCCCCAAGCCTATTCTGAGCAATCTCTAAGCTCTCTAGTTTGGTGCAGTTAGTAAGAGCAGTCAGAAATTCAAGATCTCCAAACGAGTAACTTCCTAAAGAATTATCTTGAAGTAATAGCCATTGCAAACTCCGTAATTTTCCCAAGGCTGGAGGAATACTTCCTGTCATATTGTTATCATCGATTGCCAACTTTTGAAGAGTCGAGATATTAGAAAGTGTTGTTGGAATGACTCCTGTGAAATAATTAGCCCCCAGATTTAACTGTAGTAGGTTTGGTAGTAGCTTACCAAAATCAGGTCTCAGGCAACCCGAGAAATGATTAACAGGGATGAATAAATACTTAAGTGAGGACAAATTGTAGATGGAGGGAGGAAAACCACCTGAGAAATGGTTGACTCCTAAATCAAATTCCACCATGTGATTCAATCTAACTAAATCATCCGGAATTTTTCCTTCCATATTGTTATATGACAGCCTAAGAAATTTGAGTGATGTCAAGTTTCCTAAAGATGCAGGAAACTCCCCTCTCAAGTTGTTTTCATAAAGATATAAATAACCAAGCTTCGTCAATAACCCTAGTTCTGAGGGAACACCTCCTCCAAGATGATTTGAAGCTAAACTAAGCACCATCAATCTAGAACAGTTAGACAGACGGGTTGGGATCCCTCCCTCCAGAACATTTGAGCTCATATTCAAATGCTTAAGTCTAAACAAGTTTTCAACTTCTTGAGGGATGGTACCACCAAATGAGTTACTAGAAAGATCAAGCCATATGAGAAACGAAAGATTACCGATAGATTGTGATATCATCCCTCCCAATTGCAATCCTCCGAGGTCCAAACGAGTAACTCTCTTGTGTTTGCGGCCACATGTAACCCCAGTCCAGTTGCAGAGAGGGAACGAGGTATTCCATGAGGACAAGACAACTCTTTTGCCTCCAGAAATTTGAGACTTGAACTCGAGCAACGCTTGCCTATCAGTTTCATAGGTAAAACCATATGTTTTAAGTAACATGAGAGCACTGAAAGAAAGTAAAAGAAACAATCTCATGCTTCTCATATTTTGCAGGAAAATGAAAAGAGACGAAGCAAATGCAAAATGCGTTAATCTTATCGTTGTGGTGATATATTTAACTTACAAGTAATAAGGAAAATACATTGGCTCACCACAACCCCATAGAAAACGGCAAGCCTTTTTCCAAAATCGTGTGGACTTACAGACAACGTGAATGTCGGTTAAGTCAGTCAACTTTAGTTTGTACCATACTACACTCTATGGTAGACATTGACCAATTGACCGAGTTTCGTGTTTTATGGTTTATTAGCAACATCAGGTCTGTTTCGATTAATTATTTTAGGTTTTAATGGCATCTCTAGTTCATGAAACAAAGATCAGAACTGTCCAGAGAGGTATGACTCAAACCGATTTATCGAAAATAAGGTTTAAGGAGGATGGATGAGTTGGATGATGTACACTTTGAACTCGCAATGACGAAATGTGGTATTTTTATGTAAACAAAACAGCTAGTAGTTCTCATGAGCTAGTGAAAAAACGCTGCTAGTTAAAAGATAAAGAGACTCACCACATACAAAGACATGCAAAGCAAAGCTTACAAACTTAATCTTATAATTATAGCCCCACAAGATCTACATGTATATATGTTATTTGGTATCGAACTCAAGAATTAGAGAAGGAGAAACTAACAAGATAAGCAAAGACAGAGATAAAACGCAAACCCTAAGGAAATATCACTGATAAAAGAAAATGGGAACTGAAAAAAAAAAAAGCTGATACACAACCAATAGACCTCACAAATACAAAATGTGCAAAAAAGAATGCAAAAATTTCAGACCAAACTCTCACCTACTCAGGGACACAGGCATGAATTGGATTAAGTTCCTTAAGTTCACGATTGCTCCTCCGTCTCAAAATGCCGTCCTCTCACACATCCTCTGATACTTTCCGTCTTTACTCGTGCAACTCCATATCAGAGAGGATTTTCGTATTGTACAATTGCAAGTGTTGTCGTACCACTTGCTCCGGGATCATTAGCATTAAAGTAATCCCGCTAACAGAGCTCCGGGATCATTAGCATCCACCACTGGGCTAGGTGGTTGAGCTACAGGTCCTGCTGGTACTGGCACTGCTGAAACCAGGGCTCGAGATCCCATTGGAATGGCGATTAGTTGTTCTTTAATGAATTCTTTCAACCTGTTAATAAGGAAAAGTCAGCAAATGCAATGTAACAGTTGCGTTTTTAAAGAGTTTTTTAGGGTTTGTGCTAGTAGCAGAGATGTATGTAACATACTCAAATGTAAGGGTAGGATCTCCTGAGGATACTGTTAACCGCAGTTGGGTCCTGTCTGCTGGGTCTGTTTCAATCCTTGCCTGAAATTGTAGAAAATGCAAACATATTGAGATGGCAATGTTCTACCACCACTGCACGTTGACAAGATTTACAAAACAAATGGGGGATAGTGGCTAATGCCTGAACTGAAGAAAAAACACTCAGCTTATAGTTTCAGAAAAAGTTAGCAAATCTCACCAAACAGAGCATGGCTCTTGTACTTTCAGAGTAGAAGGTTGTGCTTGCCACTAGATTATTAGGGTTGGGATCCTAGGACAAAAATCTGAGTAGCCCCTCCGTACAAGAGGATAATCCATTTGGCCCCCCTTATAATGAAGGGTGTTTTCGGCTGATAAGGGTTAAATATCATTAAATCGGTAAGTGTTCAACGAAAAACACAGTAACTCAGTGGTTGCGAGCTCCATGCGCACGCGCGCGCGCCCAGGGTTCGAATCTAACCTACCTGCAGTAAATGGCAGATACATTTGATAAGACCAACAAGATATTGAATTGAGTTGCATTTGAATTTCATCAAATTCGAGCACTAAACAGTAAAACAAAATCAAGTTTGTGGCGAATTGACTCTTTGATTCAATGGATGAAACTTTGATTCCACTCAAGCTTGCATTTCTATTCTCTAGCAAACACATTCACGGTAGCAAATTCTCCAGTAATTCAGAAGAAAATACCTAAAAGTGGAGCCAACAGTTTGACAAAAATCTTTTTGGAGAGATTGGTCACCGAGCTCCTTGTAAAGGTTTTCCATGTCTACAATCTTCGCAGAAGAAGAGCAATCACATGAAATCAACCTACAGATTTAAAAGTACCTGTGCTCGAGGAGGAATAGTATCAGGTACAAGAGACAGTTCCAATTTTAAATGAGCAGGGGGTAGTATTATAGTTTGAACAGATGTAAGAGGAGAAGTATTTTTGTTTCCCAAGAAGAGTACAAGTCTCCCATGGTGTCCTCTCCATTCACACCAATCTGATACGGGAGCAACATTATTTAGAATGTTAAAACATTGCAATCATAATGAATGGTTAGTGACTATGCGTGCATTGTGATCCTCAGTGTTTAAAGTAGCCTAAACAGAAAGAAGTCTCTGCCATCTGTCAAACAGATGAGCAAATACAAATTGAAAGGAGAATCAAACCTGAATATAAGAAATGAAATACGGACAGACATGAAAATTTCCAATATCACATATTCCATGACTAAAATAAACCCTCCTATAATGCAGAAAATGCTTGCATCTCTATTCTCTACCAAACACATTGACGGTAGCAAATCCAACAGTAATTCAGAAGAAATTACCTAAAATTCAACAGTTTGACAAAAATCTTTGTGGAGAGATTGGTCACCGAGCTCCTTGTAAAGGTTCTCCATGTCTACAATCTTCGCAGAAGAAGAGCAATAAGGTTGCATCACATGAATATCTACTCTAAGAAAACGAAAGAGAGAAACCAAAGAGAACCTCCGCCAAGGTAAACTCGGTGAAATAGCGAGAGGAATCATCGGAAGCAGCCATTGTCGAGGGCAGGAGGAAGAAGAAGAATTTGCTAGTTGCTACTACACTGATGCCTTGAGAGTTCAGTTCTGACTTCTGAGTGTGCTTTAATGGATCGATAGGCCCAAAATGAATTACTAATCTTCTATATGGGCTTTAAACCTTAAAATCGCTAAGTTATTATTACCCATGTGGATAATTAGATGCATAATTTTAAAGAGTCAAGTAATTTTGGTTGGGATGATAGTCATTTGATTATGTTCCTTGCTAACTTTGGTATGTCAGGGAATGTTTTTGATTAGTGTTTTTCTTGTGAAACTTCAGGCGATGAAATGACGAGGGTGATATGGAGTATGATAAAGGAGAAAGTAATTAGGATGTAATTATCAACAAGTCCGCAACATTATTTTACAGAGCTCACATGTCGTTATACAGAGCCGATGTAATATTTATCATAAAGAGCTCACGTGTCGTTTTAGGGAAGATTTGTATCCTCCTCGCTTGGTTTGATATGTCAGATGAGGTTGTAATTTCTTTTTTATTGGGTTAGTGCTTGTCTGCTTTAATACTTCTTCGTATATACGTGTTTTCTTCATATTATTGGGTTCGGTCCTGGGTCTTCGATATGCTTCATTGTTTATGAATTTGTTCCTCCGTAGGTAAAGATCAATTCGACAACTATTCTGGAATTTGATATTTTTTTTTTCTTTACTGGTTAAGACTGTTTTTACTTGAAAGTTTTTATCAAAATTGTATTTTGTTAGTTTGAAAGATTTGGTCCGTTAGGTTGACTCCTCTGGAGCAAAAGAAAGCTAACAATGTCACAACATTCATCTTTTGTCTGCAAATAACACAAATCATTCATTAACAATGTTCAGCCAGCATAGTAGTACATAAAGAGAAAAACCACACATTATTGAAGACAGTATTCTTGAGGCCAACGAACAAGCCTTTAGGTAGGTTTCAAAGTTTGTAGAGGAAACCATTAACACTTCAACGTCTAGCTGTTCTTCTGGCTTTGAAGAACCTCTCTCTGATCGAGATTAACTCCTTTGCAGCTCCACTCATTGCCAACCGGTTCGTTGGAGATTCTTCACTGCACCTAAGTCCCACCTCCAAAACCAACGTCAAGCATTCAACAATAGGAAAACCAACTCTAAGACCGCTATGAAGAATAGATTTGTCTGCAAGGTCCATGACTCTTTCCGGCACCTTCGATTTGGTGTAGCTGTGTATGATTACCTCGTTGATTTTTAATGTCCCCAAAGATTCTCAGAGCTATTTCTAACTGATGCTTCCGTATTTCTCTCCTTGCTTATCGAAGAGCTAACTTTTGGTTGCACTGCAGAACTGGGTTGGTCTTTATTCACTGCAATGGTCCTATAGTGCAAGAGATTACCGAATTTGGATTGATATATTATGGTAAATTCATTACTAGTACTGGTACGGATCCGGTTCAGATAATACCCGAACCCAAAATTCCAAGAAACTAGCCCCCATTCAGATCTTTTTCACAAAGGAGACCGAATCGGAATTGAGACTTTCGGTTTGGATTCAGATTTTGGGTTTGTGTTTTTGCCCAGGCTTATCAAATAGTAATGTGAATTTTACTTCTACAGACTTAAAGATGAAGAAATGAACAATATGGTGTTCAGGCTCAAGAGTCAAGATTTTGCGTTGATCAATTAAGACGTTATAGAGAAAGTGTTGGCCGTCCCAAACTTATTCATCAACCCAAAGTCGAAACATCCATGCAATAAAAACCCAAATCATTACGCGTTACTCTCAGACAAGAGTACTGAAATAAAACTGACCAAAGTAAAATTATTAAACAACACCAACTCAAAAGAAAACTTGCAGACAACCACGAACGCTACCAAAGCTATCAAAAGCCAAAGCTTCTTCATTCTCCACCTGTTCTTTCATTCTCCACCTGTTTCAATATCATTATAGAGATTACGCTAAGCATTTTGTAATAAGAAAACTAGGTTTTAAGAGATTATTCACCTTCAGAAAAGATGCTTATTTTCGAATTATCTTCTGCACGACCCCGACAGCCCGCGCAGGCTGGTTCAGGCATGGCGGTGGGCCATCTTCCTCAACCAGCGATGGTGAGGATTTGATTGATTGTTATTCAGAGTCATCATCATAAACTTCTCCATCCTCATCATCAAAGGCAGTCATGTCAAGCTGGTAACGAAGTATCCCTCCGATTCCTCCAAACCCTCTGCAAAACTGAGAACCTTCTTGTGATTTGTTGGTCACAAACTCAAGCGCACAACCAAACCGCCTGTACTCATTAGCCAGCCACTCTAGTAACGACAGCTTCTCCTCCACATCCAAGACCAAATCGTTTACTTTGAAATTCTCAGTGTTGCCTTCCTGTTCCTTGTTCAAATGCTTGATCACAGTTTCACCTGTCGCACTGTTCTTCATCACATATCTGTTGATATCAAGATTTTCCCATACAATCAGTGTCTCGATAGCACCAGACTCCAAAGCGTTCAACGTATCTTCCACACCAAAGACATACTTCCCTGTGTCCTGGCTTATCTCCTCAAAGTACTTCCCTATCAAACGCTTCTCTTGGATAAACTTCACATTCGCCAGGATTTCAGCTGACAGCTCGATAGCCTGATTGAAACCATTTTCTCCTCCATATGATACATCCACCACGTTCAGTATCTTTGCTGCCAGCCGGGGATCAAACATATCTGACTGACTCAACTCAGTCTTGAAATCTGCTGAACCGGCAAGTATCAGTCCAGACACATTAGGCTGACTTGTTGCAGGATTGATGTAGTACTGTGTGGCAAGCTCAGCAGTTTTCCTCACATAATTGTGACGCTTCTCCATACGGAGACGAGCAAACCGAAGAGCAGACTGTCCTCCTCTTCCGTGTTTCTTCGGAAGATCAACGGAAAACTTGTGAAGCACCTCACGGGTATTACCACTCAGAGTTCCAAAGAGAGTCCCGTTTCCATCCATTACAATGAAGCCAAACTTGTCATCAGACTCCAACAATTCATTCAAAGCCTCGGTGTGAAACTTGTTGTCACATAGGTAGAGAGAAGCATTAATGGGCCTGAAAGGCTCAAAGTCAATAGTAACTTTCTTCTCCTTTCCTTCCTCGTTGACAATGGTGCCAGTATAGAGCACAAGACCATTGGAAGGAACCCTGTTGTAAAGCTTCAGCCTTTGCTGCGCAGACGTAATGGCCCCCAAAACAGACTGGCGATTGACTCTGCTCTTGATGTTCGATGCGGTTCCATACTCATCCCCCAACATCTTGGTAACACGAGAAACCTGATCACGCGGAGGCATGATGAGTGAGATCATGCTAGTTCCATTTCCCCTAGCAGCTTCAAGGGATTTGATCAGCTTCTTAATCTTCCATATCTCAATGTTCTTGTCATCATCGTTTTTGTCTCCCATCTTTAACAACACAACAAAAACCTGCAACAAATACCAAAAATATGTTACAATTCACAGAGTAATTCAACTCAGGAAATATAAAATTCGAATTAAACCAAAATTCTTGATACCACAAAGTTACATAACCAGTTCTAACTTGTTTAAATGCAATAATCTTAATTATACAACAAATATTATGCGGTTACCATGAAAAATCAGCCATAAAAGACGCAATAATAAATCTAATAAAATTCATAGCATGCGTTAATTAATAATAAATCTGAAGAGATGTTTTTTGTTTTTTTTTTGAAAAATATGCAAAATGAATTACATAGATCAAGGCAAATTATATGTATAGCTAGAGAGTCCTTACGCTCAGGTGACGGCGTTTTATAATTACTGGTTAGGATTTTGCACTGTGATGGATTTCTGTTGGGTGGATGAGTATGATGTGATGGCTGGACCGAATCGAAAGTCGAGAAGGTTGATGGAGGAGGAGAATAAGAAGGTGAGAAAGAAAGCTAAGAGAGAGTATAATGAGACTGTGAGGGGTTTGGCAGAGTTTGTAAAGAAGAGGGACAAGAGAGTGATTGACATGATGGTGAAGAAGAATGCAGAGATAGAGAAGAAGGAGGAAGAGAGGGAGAGGAAGAAGAAGATGGAGAAGGAGAAATTGGAAAGAGCTATGAACTATGAGGAGCCTGATTGGGCAAAGGCTCAGGAGGGAGAGGAGGAAGGGGCAGGGTTCAATGTATTGGAAGAGGAGGATGATGATGCGAAGAGGAAAAATGAGCAGCTCTATTGTATTGTTTGTAGCAAGAAGTTCAAAAGTGAGAAGCAGTGGAAAAACCACGAACAGTCGAAGAAGCACAAAGAGAAAGTGGCGGAATTGAGAGAGTCATTCACTGATTATGAAGATGAAATAGAGGAGGAAGAGATTGATGGGCCATTGGACCCACCTGAAAGTGTAGAGCAGCTGCATGAGAAGCTTCGGAAGGGGTTAAATATCGATGGCGAAAAAAAAAAAAGATGTTGAGGAGGAAGTTGCAGGTGAAGCTGATGAAACTGATGAGGAGTATTTTGGGGCAGAGGAGGATATAAAAGGTTCTAGTGAAAGTGAGGATGAGGATGTCGATGACGAGATGAGTCTACTCAAGAAAATGGTATCTGGACAGAAGAATAAGCGAAAGAATGTCGTATCAAAGGAAGAAGATGAAGTTGAAGTCGAGATTGAGAGTGACACAGCAGAGTTTAGCGAATATGATAACCAGAAAAGCACAGGTAGGAATAAAGAAGCTAAAGAGGAGAGAAATGCTGGGAAAGACATGGCAGATGGTTCCAGCAAAGTACAGACACCTGGAGATGACGGTAATCCAGATGAAAATGTGAATGCAACAGACTCAGCTTCCGGAGCATTTGAAGATTCTCAGAAGGATGAGGCAGATTCAATGGAGTATGATAACAGGAAGGGCACAGGCAGGAGGCGCAGAAGCAAAAAGGGTAAGGATAAGAATAACCATGGAGGATTAACGAAAAAGAGCAGTGAAGCAGATGATACTCAATATGTAAATCGAGACATGGAGGCGCAGGATTACAAGAAGGCTCCCAGATCAAAAAAAATCCACCAGAGGAATCAAAACCAAGGGCACGACGAAGAAAAACAGTAATAATGAATGTGATAGATGCGGAGAGGAGTTTGAGTCGAGAACAAAACTACACAAGCATTTGGCTGATAACGGTCATGCGACAGTGAAATCCCGATGATCTGTTGCTCATTTTAAAGTGCATCTAAGGATTATGCAGAGAAGAACCAAAGATTGGCTGGAAAATTACATGGACACAATGAACAAAGGGGATAGATAGCAAATAAGCTACGTTTCGACATTGGTGTAGTGCAAACGAATTGATAACTGATGAGCAAACAATGCGTACTGACTGCTTGTATGCTTGAAGCAATGATTTTGCAGAGAAGAAATCTATCAAAGGTTGGCTGCAAATTATATGTATAGCTGATGGATCTACCTTTTAAAACCAATCAATTAACCAAATAACTGATTTAATCATAGAAAAATTCATAGAAAAAAATACGATGATCACAAATCATACGCCTGCCAAAAAATAATTCGCGAAACCTAATTGCTATGATATCAAAAACGAGAAATTCCGATAAAAAACTAAAATTCCACATGCAGAACAAACAGATCATAGCATAAAATCAAATCTATAAAGAATTCGAGATCGAGAAATATCTTTCCTTGATCTAGACAGGACGAACAAAGCACGATTTGATTAGATTCGAGAAAAAAAAAAACAACACAGATCAATCCAGAGTTCTTACAGACTCGAAATCTAAGGAAAGACTTTACCTTTGTCTTCTTCTTTGTAAGTGAGTTTGTGTTGTTTCCGCAAAGTGATTTGGTTTCTCTGTCTGCGAATGAATCTATTTCGCCTTTATAAGTTTCAAGGGAGGAAGAAGATGATTCACGATATAACCCTCTAGCTCGTCCAGAGTCTTTTGGTATTAAAATATTAGAAAACATTTCAAAGCCTTGAATTAAAATTTTTAGTTTTGTTGCCCTCTCATTTCCCTTAGCAGTTTTTTTTTTTTTTTTTTTTTTTTTTTTTTTTTTTAATGAATGTAAAATTTATTCACCAAAAACCATTTTTGTAATGACTGCTACAATAGTTTGAGAGCTTTTACTTAGTTTTCTTAGGACATCAAAAAGGAAAATCAGACATTTCTAATATGAAACCAGTAACTGAGACCTTCCTCGAACTTCTTGGTTTCGCGTACTGCACTTAACCGATTGCGAACATGCTTGTCGATGAAGCGGAATAGGACTGGGGCTGGGGTCAGAGGCTCACCATGATCGAATTATTTTATTTTATTTTGTGGCCTAAATTCGATACTTTTTCTCTATGTGAAATTGGACTGTTTCATGTATCAACATATCGTTCAATATTTTCTAGCTAGGAACTGTATCCCGTGAACAAATTTGCATATGTACAACAAAAATCGAATGTATTAGCAGAAGAACAGATTGAGGAAAATCGGCTCCTATCAAGTATCAACTACAACCAGTTTCATGATCGAATTAGTTACAAATTTGGTCAGCAGAGATGGCAGACTTGGTTCACAACCCATATTAGTTTGAAAGATTTGGTCCGTTAATTAAAAAAGAAAGCTAATAACACAAATCATTCATTAAAAACAATATTCAGCAAACATAGTACATAAAGAAGAAAACCACACATTATTGAAGACAATATTCTTGATTTCTTGAGGCCAAAGAAAAAGCATTTAGGTACGTTTCAAAGTTTGTCGAGGACAATATTCTTGAGGCCACACATTAACACTTCAACGTCTAGCTGTTCTTCTGGCTTTGAAGAACCTCTCTCTAATCAAGATTAATTAACTCCTTTGCAGCTCCACTCATTGCCAACCGGTTCGTTGGAGATTCTTCACCACACCTAAGTCCCACCTCCAAAACCAATGTTAAGCATTCAGCAATAGGAAAACCGACTCTAAGACCGCTGTGAAGAATCGATTCGTCTGCAAGGTCCATGACTCTATCTGGGAACATCGACTTGGTGTAGCTGTAGAGAGTAAAGTTTCCCCCAAATAGCTCGTTGGTTGGTCGCTTTCCCGTGAACATTTCCAAAAGCAGAATCCCAAAGCTAAACACATCACCATGTATTGATGGTTGTCCTCCCATTCCATATTCTGCAACGTTATCCATAGAAACAAGAATGTATATCAAAGATAATATATTAATTTTTTACGTGTGACAGTTTTACCCGGTGCAGCATAGCCGATGGTTCCTCTTACGCCGGTGGAGCTAAGTTGGTTGAGGAAGGACTCTTGGTCGAATTTTAGGAGAAGCTGGGCCAGACCAAAGTCGCTAACATGGGCTGTTAGATCATCGTCTAGAAGGACGTTGCTTGGCTTGATATCGCAATGAGCTATAGGTTCATGACAATGAACATGAAGATAGTCCAAAACGGAAGCCACGTCTATGGCAATGTTGAGCCTTTCAAGAAGTGTCAAGGTTCTTGAGGGCCTACGAATCTCTTCAACTTCCTCTGGGTGCAACCACATATCCAAGCTTCCATTAGGCATGAACTCATAGATGAGAGCTCTGAATTCGTTTCCTTGGAAATCAATACTCGAACAAGCCGTCAATAGTTTCACAAGATTACGATGCCTTATATCCTTGAGGGATTCTTTTTCGGCCAAAAAGCTTCTCATTGCTCCACGTCTCTGCATGTTTAGAACTTTCACTGCAACAACATTGTTCTCCGCAGGGAGCAAAGCTTTAAACACAAAACCAAAACTTCCTGACCCAATCATATTGCTCGAAGAGAAGCCATCAGTCGCATTTCGGATCTCTCCATAACTTATCTTCTCATGGAAGACATCCAATGTGGAAGGAATTGGGTTATTTGTTTGCTGGTTCTTCTTTCTTTTTCTGAACCAAAGTAGAGAAACTAAAGCTACAAAAAGCAGCAAAAGCAAAGCCATGCCTATGCTTACTCCGATCACAACTTTTTTTAAACGAGAGGATTTTTTTTTCTCATCGGTGAATCTCCCCTAAAGCATGGCTTCAGTTTCAGTTCCTTGATGCCTCCACAGAGATTTTTGTTCCCAAATACTGAAACTATAGTAGCATTTTGAAATATTCCTTCTGTTGGCACACTTCCCTCGAAATTGTTGATGGATATAGATTGAGATACTCCAACGAGGAGAAACCTGTAAGATATAGATTGAGATACTTCCAGAGAGATTATTTTTCGAAAAATCAACTTTTTTAATACCCTTCAACCTTCTTATATCCGGAAGGGCTCCATCAAAATAGTTTCCTTGTATCAAAATTATTTCCATTGAGATACAATTTCCCAAGGAATGTGGGAGTTGTCCGGATAATTTATTATGCGCAACAGATAGTCCAACAAGGTATTGAAGTCGTCCAACATCTTCTGGTAGAGACCGATCAAGGAATTACTAGACATGCTTAAATTAACAAGGGATTGAATTTGCAGAATTTCCTGAGGTATAGTCCCATCCAGCTTATTAAAATCAATAGATAACTTCCGTAGAGAAGTACAGTTACTGAGGCTCAAAGGAATAGTTCCTATAAAACTATTGTTGCCCAAATACAGTAAGTCCAACCGAGTGAGGTTGCCTATAAAAGATGGTATTTCTCCTGACATTTTATTTGAACTGAGATCTAATACCTCCAATCTGGAAAGCTTACTAAGAGAAGTTGGGAGTGCGCCTGTCAACATATTCACATTGAACCCAAGTCTTCGTAGGCTTATGAGATTCCCAATGTCAAGAGGGATGCTTCGAGAGATGAAATTTCTTCCAAGGTATAAATCTTTGAGGTTCGTGGAGAGATTCACAATGGAAGTAGGTAAATCACCCCCAAGTATATTCTCACCAATCTCTAAAATCTCCAGCTTGGTGCAGTTAGTCAAAGCAGCCAGAAATTCAAGATCTCCAAACGAGTAACTTCCTAAAGAATTAGCTTGAAGTAATAGCCATTGCAAATTCCATAATTTTCCGAAGGCCGGAGGAATACTTCCTGTCATATTGTTATCATCGAGTCCCACTTTTTGAAGAGTCGAGACATTGGGAAGTGTTGTTGGAATGACTCCTGTGAAATGATTACCTCCCATATTTAACTCTAGTAGGTTTGGTAGCAGCTTACCAAAATCAAGTCTCAGGTTTCCCGAGAAATTATTGTAAGCGATGGATAAATACATAAGTGAGGACAAATTGTAGATGGAGGGAGGAAAAACACCTGAGAAATTGTTCACTCCTAAATTAAATTCCACCATGTGATTCAATCTAGCTATAACAACCGGAATTTCTCCTTCAATATGGTTATGTGCAATGATAAGACTTTTGAGGGATGTCAAGTTTCCTAGAGATGCAGGGAGCTTCCCTTTCAAGTTGTTTTTTTCAAGATATAAATAAACAAGCTTCGTCAATAACCCTAGTTCTGAGGGAACACCTCCTCCAAGATGATTTGAACCAAAACTAAGCGCCAACAATCTAGAGCAGTTAGACAGTGAGGCTGGGATCCCTCCTTCCAGAATATTTGAGCTCACATTAAAATGCTTAAGTCTAAACAAGTTTCCTACTTCTTGAGGGATGGTACCACCAAGAGAGTTATTAGAGAGATCAAGTGATATGAGAAAGGAAAGATTACCAATAGATGGTGATATTATCCCTCCCAATTGCAATCCTCCAAGGTCCAAACGAGTAACTCTCTTGTGTTTGCGGCCACATGTTACCCCCTTCCAGTTGCAGAGAGGGAATGAGTGATTCCATGAGGACAACACATCTCTTTTGCCTTGAGAAATTTGAGACTTGAACTCGAGCAACGCTTGCCTATCAGTTTCATCGGTAAAACCATATGTTTCAAGTAGCATGAGAGCACTTAAAGAAAGTAAAAGAAACAGTTTCATGCTTCTCATATTTTGCGGGAAATTGAAAAGAGACTAAGCAAATGCAAAATGCCTTAATCTCATTGTTGTGGTGATCCAACTTAAAAGTAATAAGGAAAATACATTGGCTCACAACCACATAGAATACTGCAAGAATGAATCCAAAATCGTGGGGACTTACAGACAACGTGATTGTCGGTTAAGTCAGTCAACT
Organism: Erysimum cheiranthoides; assembly: GCA_011420285.2. Taxonomy (NCBI): domain Eukaryota; kingdom Viridiplantae; phylum Streptophyta; class Magnoliopsida; order Brassicales; family Brassicaceae; genus Erysimum; species Erysimum cheiranthoides. The sequence goes on along the minus strand of CM022183.2, from coordinate 8,501,306 downwards.
TTAGTCACTCTATGGTAAAGTCAGTCAACTTTAGTTTGTACCATACTACACTCTATGGTTGAAATTGACCAAGATTCGTGTTTTATGGTTTATTAGCAACATCAAGTCTGTTTCAATTAATTGTTTTGGATTTTAATGGCATCTCTAGATCATGAAACAAAGATCAGAAATTTCAGAACTGTCCAGAGAGGTATGACTTAAACCGATTTATCGAAAATAAGGTTTAAGGAGAATGGGTGAGTTGGATGATGCACACGTTGAACTCGCAATGACGAACTGTGTGGTATTTTTATGTTAGCGAAACGGCTAGTAGTTCTCAAGACCACGTTAAAAAAACGCTGCTAGTTAAAAGATAAAGAGGCTCACCACATACAAAGACTTTGCAAAGTTTACAAACTTAATCTTATAATTATAAACCCACAAGCTCTACATGTATATGTTATTTGGTATCGAACTCAAGAAATGGAGAAGGAGAAACTAACAAGATAAGCAAAGAAAGAGAGAAAACGCAAACCCTAAGCAAATACCACTGAGAAAAGATAATTGAAAAAGCTGATACACAACCAATAGAACCTCACAAATACAAAATGTGCATAAAAGAATGCAAAAAATTTCAGACCAAGCTCTCACCTACTCAGGGACACAGGCATGAATTGGATCAAAACTTAAATTCACGATTGCTCCTCCGCCTCTAAATGCTGTCCTCACACATCCTCTGATAATTTCCTGTCTTTACTCGTGCAACTCCATATCAGAGACGATCTTCGTATTGTACAATTGCAAGTGTTGTCGTACCCGGTTGAATTAAAGTAATCCCGCTAACAGAGCTCCAGGATCATTAGCGTCCACCACTGGGCTAGGTGGTTGAGCTACAGGTGCTGCTGGTACTGGCACTGCTGGTACCAGAGCTCGAGATCCCATTGGAATGGTGATTAGTTGTTCTTTGATGAATTCTTTCAACCTGTTAATAAGGAAAAGTCAGCAAATGCAATGGAACAGTTTCGTTTTTAAAGAGTTTTTTAGGGTTTGTGCTAGTAGCAGAGATGTATGTAACATACTCAAATGTAAGGGTAGGATCTCCTGAAGATACTGTTAACCGCAGTTGGGTCCTGTCTGCCGGGTCTGTTTCAATCCTTGCCTGAAAATGTACAAAATACAAACATATTGAGATGGCAAAGTTCTACAACCATATTAACAAATTTGATTTTGCAGCATTCTATTCTAAGTATCTACCACCACTGCACGTTGACAAGATTTACAAAACAAATGGGGGATAGTGGCTAATGCCTGAACTGAAGAAAAAACACTCAGCTTATAGTTTCAGAAAAAGTTAGCAAATCTCACCAAACAGAGCATGGCTCTTGTACTTTCAGAGTAGAAGGTTGTGCTTGCCACTAGATTATTAGGGTTGGGATCCTATCACACAACCACAGAATAATATACCAAAGTAAGCATATGTATGCATGGAAGATCTGTGAAGAAGTGATAATATATATAATACTTACGAGCCCGGGGCATATTGTCACCCGGAAACTATTGAACAGATTCTCCATTTCCGGAAGAGCAAGAGGTCGTACACCTCTAACCTGTAGGAATTCATCAAAATCAAGCAGTAAACAGTAAGCAAAAAGTAAAGTTATCAATTACTAGTCTCCTGCAAAGGCAGTTTTCAAGAGAAATTGACTCTTTCTTCACAACGTATACTCTGTTATTATCTGTAGAGAGAAGCTATGGATAACATACAACTTCTTGCAGTTTTAATGGTGGTCCTGAAAGTGATCTCCATTGCGGGAAAAACTCTTCAGATGTCAATTGTAGAGGTTGAAGAAACTTATTCAAGACTGCTGGGAGGCGTAATTTGGCACTGACCTATAAGAGATATAAGAAGTCAGGTAGAGTCGACTAAGAAACTCTGTGCGAAACAATCTATCTCACGGATGTTGCAGTAACTGCCATACCATGCTTGCACCAAACTTGTAGGCGAAATCCAAAACTGCAACATCCCTGCTAGGACGGATGTTCATCACTTCGAGTGGACATTGTACCTATGACCATGAGAAACTGTTACGTAAGAAAGTTGATAAGTTAGATATAAACTAACCTACAGATTTAAAAGTACCTGTGCTCGAGGAGGAATGGTATCAGGTACAAGAGACAGTTCCAATTTTAAATGAGCAGGGGGTAGTATTATAGCTTGAACAGATGTAAGAGAAGATGTACTTTTGTTTCCCAGGAAGAGTACAAGTCTCCCATGGTGTCCTCGCCATTCAGCTTTCACACCAATCTGATACAGGAGCAACATTTTTAGAATGTTAAAACATTGCAATCATAATGAATGGTTAGTGACTAGTGCATTGTGATCCTCAGTGAGCAAATATAAATAGAAAGGAGAATCAAACCTGAATATACGGATCCTCGTATAAGACACCACTATCTTTCAAACATAAAGCATGAAATCTTTCTGCTATATTCCCAATCGGCTGTTCAGGAAAACAAAAAACAAATAAGAAACAAAAACGAGTACCTAAATGGCTAGTATGCTTGAGTGTAAAAAACAATTATTAGTACGTTATGGATATCGACGAATGGATACAATGTTAGATATGCCAAGTCGTTATGTGCAAACTCTTCAGAATGTAGGATAATAACATCTCAGTTATGTAATAATAGATGAACCCGAAAGGGCTGTTATTACATGGACTTTAGAAAAAGTTATCTAAAGTTGTTTAGATATAGCATGTCATCCATGTATCGCCTATAATGCCATCGAGAGCAAGGAAAAGAGAGAGAAAAATACCTCTATTGTGTTTTGTTCACCAACAGGTACGATGGCTGTGCCATCGACTTCATCTAGAACTCCTTCCTCCTCTGTGAGACCACGTTGTTGACTCGAGATATCTACAGGCGCAGCCTCTATTGCCAGAGGATCGACTAAATCGCCGAGGAGATCCCCTGATGGATTTTGTGGCAGTGCTTTACTCAAATTTCCATTTGGCTGAGAGTGAGTCTGAGATGCTGACTCGTTGTCCAGCTAGATACACAAAGATAAATGAAAGGTCAGAAGATAACTGGAAAAAGTATTGGCCTATTGGAGCACTAAAGGAGGAAATACCAACTTTGATTCCACTCAAGCTTGGAACCTTCAAAGGTGGGGGTGTCCCATTAACAGGTTGTGGGTCAGTCACAACCAAAGCATTTGAAGGTAGCTGTTGCGCTCTAAGCTTGATGGCACTCTGGTCTGCAGTATCTTCAACCTCTTCCACCTTTTTTATCAATGAAGACTACAGAAAGACATGAAAATTTCCAATATCACATCTTCCATGACTAGAACTTCCAACAAAATTGCCAGATAAGCTGCTTAAGTTCATGAAACAAATGAACAAACCTGGCGCTCAGGGAATTTAGGCATCTCAGCCAATACATCCATCAAGGCAGCCCCTTTTTTACTCAATTCAAAATATTCAACTGCTCGCTGTTGTATCTCCACATCAATACTACTCTCGTATCTGCCAACAGAAAACCCTAATAAGAAATTTGATTCGGTTACCTAAAAAGCAGAGCATACCATGATAAGCAAAACTACAGGGATTAGCAGCTCTCACTTCTTAAATACAGTCCAAATCTGCTTTTGCAATTCTATATCTGGAGGTTGAGCATGCATAAGAAGCTTTGCATATGTCGAGAGCAGAAGAGGAATGGTTGGAGTCCTGACAAACGACAAGGGTCCTAAGGTATAGGAAATAAAAGCTACCAAAGGGAAGAAAGAGCATTATGTATTGATTATGTTTTCTTACGATACTGTGGGAAGCTTCTCATGTAAAATGCCAAAGAGCTCTCTTGCACTACATCCAGGTCGTCTAGCAAGAAGGTGGCCAAACTCTCCCAAAATATAAGCACTGACCTGATAAATGTGCAATACAAGTCACACTTAACTCTGAAATTCTCATTAAAATTTAAATGGTATAGAATCATGTCAAAATTCGAAAATGTAGTAACTGCACTAATAAAATGACAAATACATGAAAGATATCGAAACCAATTTTCTGTATCACAAGAATCACAAGTTACCAGCATAATGCAATATATAAAGCTAATTCTGAAAAGTAAGAACATACAAACCTTCACCATGGTCTCATGTATAGCAACCTTGTCCATGTATTCTCTTACTTTTGATGCTGCATAAGGCTGACACATCGAAGAAAAGCAAGTTCAGAATGTCACAAACAGGGATACAATAGATTTCTTGTAACAAACTCATTACCTGCAGGTCTTCATTATTTGTTACGAATTGTACCACACGAAACCAAATGTCATCACTAACAAAATCTCCTGCCTTATCAATCAACTGAAGAATCACATCTACATACCTGATGGACATCAAAGAAACCATGTTTCGTAGCAAAAGATAGGTCAGATTTATCTTGTCGGAAATTATCTTATATTCTTATTCATAACAGTTTGTTAATGCATGATACTGCTATTGTGTGCACCTCAAAAAGACGTACATATTAAATTGAAACCAAAGTTATCCTTACCAAGACAGATCAGGAGCAAACTTCTCAGCAAGAATAGCAGCTTTAAGTGATAACTCCTCACGCATGGCAAACTCAGCTGTGCTAAGATACTGCAATATATTTTTCGTATTGAATAACCATCAGAAGTTCAGAACTAAATCTATAGGCAAAGAATATATCAATGTTTAAGAGAATTACCTGTAACAGCTCTTCGACTATACCCTTTGCATTTGACACATCACACATTCCGTAAAGCAGATCAAGAGCTCGTCTACGAATACTGCAGAAAAAATGAACTAATCAACAAACTTGATACTAAGAGCACAAGAACCAACTAATTTTTTCTTTAACAGATAAATCCACATAAATATGAGAAAAATATTGGATCAAATGACTATCAATTTTTTTTATCTCTAACAGATAGGAACAGGGAAGTATGATGTCCCTCTCTCTCTCTCTTTCTATACAAGTACATATGTGCATATATAATTTAGTAAGACAGGAGTATACATTTGACAATGATGACAGGAGTATAGGTCAAGAAAATATGAATTTAAGGACGATTATAGCGAATCAGATCCCTTTATAAATTCAAATTTGCATATGTACAACAAAAATCGAATGTATGTCAATTCTGTCTGAAATTATTTACTACTTTCACAGCAGAACGGATTGAGGAAAACCGGCTCCTATCAACTACAACCAGTTTCATGATCGAATTAGTTGCAAATTTGGTCAACAGAGATGGATGACTTGGTTCACAACCCATATTAGTTGACGTTGATAAAGTGAATTATAAACCAACGTTACCAACCTAATATCAGGGTCCTTCAGAGAGGTGATTATCTGAGGCTGGTGCTTTTTGATCACCTCTTGGACATCTGTGACCATCAGCATTCGTGTCATATTTTCCTGCAGTGTTTGCAAGAGATGCATTATTATGCCAACTAATAGATGACCAAGACCCACATGCAAATCTCATGATCAACCTCAAATTGTATAAAGTTCCAGCTAGGCTTTAAAAGCAGGAAGCCATTATATAAAGACTCACCAAGCCTAGGTATCTGATGTTGGGCTCTCGTACAGAAATAAATTTGCCGAGGAGAGCAACACACTGTGACATCATTTCCTTCTCAGCATTGAGATGCATGACCTATAGAGGAACAACATATCGACATGTTAAAATACTTCTCAACGAGGCAAAGAGTTGAGAACACAGTCAGATCATCTATTCATGATAAACCATTTAGAAATAGCATTGAACCTTTTAAGCCAAGTATATAATAAAAGCAAGCAAAAGAAAGGTAAAAGACAGATAGAAAAGCAAGAAATAATATACAATGGATTTAATAAACTAATCATAAGGAAAACGTCCATGCACAAGTCAGTATTCTGTTTTTTAGTTCAGATGCTTCAGCGAGGAGTTGAGACATGCAAAGGAGATGGGAAATGGAAAATTGCATCAACAAAGTTCATGGCATAAACTTGCCGCCAACCATCTGTGTGGCATTCTTACCAAAGATAGAGCTTCAAAGAGAACAGCATGAGATGCATTGTTCTTGTTCACATTTTTTACAACATCTGTCCCCATCAATATTCGTTGTAGGACCTGAAATTTCCATAGATAATGTTGTGAGGCCGAATTAAAAAAACGTATATCAGAAATTTCTTGGAAGAAATTGAACCTCAAAGAGAGATCTTCTAGTGCTGGGATCTTCAATGGTAGGAAAATACTGAAGAGCCCTCATTGTTTTCACCTATGCTAACCAAAAAAACACATAAGCATCGAAGATAACCCTTAAAAGAACAACGCATATACATCAAAGTGGTACAAGCCTCTTTTTCAATAGTTATTTCACCTAAAATGTTCAGAATGAAGGGGAATGTAAGGCGATAAGCTATAGTAAAAAGAATCAGTAAAGCGAGTTAAGACAAACCTGGAGCCAAGGAGATGGGATACCATAGTATGTGTACTCCTGAGGAACATCCTGATTCCTAGCAAGGCGTTCTAATGTTTTGACACATTTGGGTAGGCAACTTGAATACCCCTCATAGTCATTGGATACCAAAGATACAAGGAGACTCATAGAAGATGTCAAGACACCAAGATCACGTTCATCCAAAAGTTGCGCCATACGATCTGCCCTGTAAGTATACGAAAACGAGAATATAGAAAAGACACACGTGTAAACTGAAACAAACAGAACACCAGAGTGTTTAATACACACCAGCCATCAGCATTGACGACATCAGGATTTTTTCTGAACAAGCGCAGCAGGCAAAGTGCAGCCTTTTTTCTTACAAGAGGCCTACAACTGCTAGAAATCTGAAACAGACAAACCCATAAAATCAATTGTTAAGTACTCATATAGAAGGCATGCAAATGCAAAATTATATAGTCACTTACTAGTAACTTTTGAACATCAGGTGCCAACGACTCTGCAAATTCTCGTCCACCAATATTTCCAACCTACGGAGGAAATGAAAAGAGTACGGTAAAAAGAGCTACCGAAGGAAGCATTATTTAATGAAGCATATGGTTTTAAATACCCAAATAAGCATCACACACATGATATACGCAACCTTCCGTTGAAATACTAAACTACATTTCATAAGCTAAAGGACTGTAAGACATCAACATATTATGGATGAAAGAGCACTTACCAAAGTCAATGCCAGGCACTGGAATGTCTCATTGCGTCCAATAATATCGTTTCGGACTGCATTTATTGCCAACCTCAAAAAATCATGATTTTCATTGAGCAAGCACGATGTGACAATGTAACCAACCTGCATTAATGAATGAAAATTTGAAGTCAGTTTGAAAGCATGATTATTTAAAAAGTGCAAATAAATTCTCTGGGAGATCAAAATTCACAGCTTTTGCAGAGATGATTGTTTGCAACCCATGATAACATTATCACATTATAGAACTGCTAGTATAACTAGTGTGTTAAATAATATCACAATTATAGTTCTTAAATATCTAGCTCTCTACGAGATTTAGTTGAAATTTTGCTATTTTTCCAGTTTGATAATATATTCGTTATCAAACAAGTAACTCTGCATAAATCCTTCCTTGTCTAAAATGCAATCGTTCATTGTTTAAAAAGTGAAAGGAGCTTGGTATACCTGTTTTTCAGGATACTTTGGTGCAGATATAAGAGAAACCGCCTCCATATGACCAAAATCCACATCGTAACCCAGCATATGTATATAAAGCATTTTCCACACATATTTCTTCTTTTTGTACGGTGTCAATACCTATCATACATAAAACCGCTGGAAAAAGTTAAATAACTGAATCCAACAGCAATTCATTTCAAATCTGAATAATAAAAAGGACAAGTACACTCAGGGTGAATGGGTGATAGATTCATATACTAGACGCTCCTTATCTTCCTAAAACATTGGATTGAATAAACGTGGAAAAAGAAAAGATTGACAAGCCAATAATAGATGTTGCAAAGCATAAAATAACGGCTGATCCCCAACATCTAACTCACTATACTATAATGTCACTAATTCATAAGACAGTATAGTATCTATCTATCAAGAGTCACACTTTGAATTGATAGAATGCGCTATCTGATGATATATGAAAACTAAGGATCTACTAGGTAATCTTACAAATCAAACCAAATTTGTCTTCCAAATCATTTTCAGTTCTCTCAAAGTACTAATTCCAGATAAGCACCACGTTTTATATGATATAAAACCTCAATTATATATAGATGTCAACATTCAAACGAATCATAGTCCCGAAACAATCCATTGCACTACTCTGGTTTTCCAATTAACACTTTTGCAACAGCGTGCATCTCAATTTCAACTACGTTCTTCTCTTGGATCCTATATCTTCCCAACAATGGATCACACTGCAACTAAAACTCAGGTAATAGAATCTTGGAAGAAAATTGGTCAGCTGAAATTGCACATCCTTCTTCACTGAGCATTCTAATTTCACGACGCCACCAATTAACGAAATTCCAAAACTCAAATCTAACACAAACGGATACTTCGCCACTGTAATTACTTATCTAAAAAGAAGCAACAAAAGATAGGAGACGAAGAAGAAGAAGAAACCTCAAACCTTATCGTTTTTAAAGCAAGTACGAATATTCCCAAGCTCCTTATCAACGCGGAGTCTTTCAGCTTCTTTGTTCTGGCAATTTCGTATATCGCTGATGAAGACGGAGAGACCTCTCATTCCGCTCATGGTGGAAAAGGATTCCTCAGATCCACCGTCGCACGTGCGTGTAGATCGTCGGAAAGAGGGATCGGAACCCTAATCTGGAAAACGGAGAAATTTTTAGCTTCTCCGATCGTATGGAAATTTCAAAAGGATCTAAAGAAGAAGGTGAAATGAGAAAAGAGGAGAGAAAATACTTTTTGTTATTTGTTTATTTTTTTTCTTAAAATTATTATTTTAAAATTTACAAAAGGATGATGAAGAAGAAGACTACCAAAAATGACTTTAATTGGAAATTTCTACGATTTGAAATTTCAAAGTTGTTTTTTTTTTTTTAATGTCTATGTCAATTGTGACTATAAAGGAAATAACTAATTTTTTATTTCGGTTAATTAAAACAAACGGCTAAATTATAGTTACAATTGGCAATAAACGGTTGAATAGTAAAAAGTTATTATTGATAAAATAAATTAAAAGTTGAACAAAGTTTGTAAACAAACATCCTATATAGAATAAATATATATAAATACTATTTAAAATTAAATTAAAATATCAAAAAAATATAATTAAAAAGTCTAAACGTTTGTAAACAAACATCTTATTTTTGGATGGTTGTTTTCTTCCAACCGTTATCTTCAACCATCTTATCTAACCGTTTTTTCTTCCAATCGATTTTTTTAATTGGTCCATTAATTGGTAACATCCAATGCGATTCGTTTGCAAACGATTGGATTGGTTATTACCAATCAAACCCTTACGTTACGTAACAACATTAAGAAAAGTAAGGAAAACTTCGATAAGAAAACTATAATACCTTATGCAAATTAAACAACAGTAATATCACTTTGACCAGGTCTCTACAAGATATCCAAGAACCAATTTTCATCTCATTCAGTGTTTAAGATATGAGTATGTATCAGGCAATCTTCATTTGTTTTCCACGAAATGATCCAAAAACAATTCTCATTAACATGATTATTAACAACTTGTAAAGTCTTTTTTTCTCAGCTGCAAACTCTAAGGATTGATGAATTTAGAGCAAAACCCACATTATACATGCTTCAACCTGTGACCTCATTTTTTGCTTATCTACTTTTAAGATCTGGTTTTGGTGCACAACGGTTACCCAACCATCTCGCTAAACTATCTCTTGTCTGGTTCTTCCACCAGGGATCGTTAGTGCATGAGTTGTTTTGGTGTTTCAACATTGAGACCGCATTGGTTCTGAGATGCATTTTTTTGAAGAAGAGAACTTGAAGAACAACACTGAGTGGTAACGGGGGTGATTGGAGGAGGCCGTGAGGACTTTAGATTTATTTTAAAGTTTTGAAAGCCTAAATTTTACCAATCACACATTTAAAAAAAAAATCTTTTGTAAAGCTTTTAAAGTCCAACTACCCTCTTTAAATTTTCTACGTTCAAATTTGTAAGTCCCAAATGAGAGGCTTTTTTGGCTCTAGAGAATTAATAATAACATAAAATATGATGTTTTTCTTTTTTTTTCTTTCCCATAGTAATTAAAAACTCTTTGTCAATTTATACGTAATTTATCATAATAAAATTTTGATTGATTAATAATTATATTTTTATTCTCGTTTTTTTTATATCCATTTTTTATAATTTTTTTTATACCAATAATCATCATAAGCCACATGAATTCATTTTTAACATAATTTATATTTACAAAAAAATATATAATAAAATAACATTAATCGTTTCTACAGCTTTTTGTTTCCAATCATATTTTAACAGTCACAGTTTTAAAAGTTTGTAAAGTCAAAGTCTCGACAGCCAAATTTTCTACAGCCAAAATTTTTAAAGTCAAAGTCTTGACAACCATAAATAAAAGTCGTTACCAATCGACCCCAACATATTGTTATGGAAGAAAAATACCTAAACATGGACTTGACATGCATGGTAGAGAATAGATGCAAACCAACAAGTTGTTTTTCTTGTTTATCTCGTTTTTTTTATGATTTTCACAATAATAATAAATCATAAATCATTAAACAAAAGATCTTAAGCATTTGATTTCTGAAAATAGAAAATATCATATGGATGATGATGACGACGATGATGACGACGATGATGATTTGACTTGAAAATCATCATCATCATCATCATCATTATCGTCGTCATTATCATCAAATGACTTGCGTCTTGAGCTTGGATGAAGGTTTGGGAAGCTTCAACAGAGCCTCTATCTGAGTAACTTAGCCTCTATCTGAGTTACAATTAGATCCATATAACTTTTAAACTAATCCACTTTAGATTATTTATAAATGGAGCTTAGGCTTATCATTTGATCAATCCACTTTAGGTTAAGATCTCGCGCATCGCCGCCATGCGGGAAATTTTGGATTTTCTTTTCTTTTAAAGTAATTTAAGTAGATAAGGATCCGTGCTATGCACGGATTAAATTATAATTAAAAGTAATTTTATTTAGATAAATATATTTGATGTATGTATTATAAATATATAGTCCAATATATGTACATTTGTTAAGTTTTTTACTATATTTTAACTACTTACCAAATCTTAATATTCAAACTTTTCAAATTTAAATATCCGTTCCAAAAACGAAAAGTTTTGACCAAAAATGTATATATATATTATCTTTAATTTATGTTTTTATTTATATTTGTAAGATATGGTTTTCTTTTTTTTTTTGTTAGGCTTTACATTTAATATTGGATAGAGTTAATTGGCATAACTCTATTGTATCCTATGTTTGTTTTTCTTTGCTTGATGCAGAATAAATTTTGGTGTAGTTTGATTTTGTGGGGTATTCTTTTGTAGTTTATACAAAATCAAACGCCTAAAATTTGTTTAAAAGTTATATGGATCTAATTGTAGTCGGGTCCGAACCGGGTTCGGGTCAAGGAATCAAGTGGTCACTGAGGCTAAGCCAAAAGCTGAGAAATAAAGTGGTAAGCTAACAGCCCAAAACCTGTTTTGTGTGTTTCCTTTTTCTTGTGAAAGAAGCAACATCATTCCTATAGGGACAATGACTTCAAATCTGATTCTTACATCATTCCTAAAATCATCATACTAAGAATTACCTACGTAAATCCACAATTGGTTCCCATGAGGATAATCTAATCAGAGATTCAAACAAATTCTATATATGGCTCAACGATCAAACATACCTTATGAACCCCATGAAGAGAGGAAAGCATCAAAGAATAATCAAAAGCTATACCTTATGAATGTGAAACTTGATCATTTTTGTTCTTAATACCATTACCTTAATCCAGCATTGTTCCTATAATGACAATCTCTCTGTTTTTTTCTCAGAGATTCACAACAAATTCTATGGCCTAATGATCAAATGTAAATACTTATCAGGGATAGCAAGTGAGGAGGAAGAAGAAGCCATTATCAAACTAAACTCAAGAATACCAAAGTTGTTACAGCTTTGCTAGAGAATATAATATCAGAAATATTGTTCTTTAGAAATACAGATGATGATGATGATGATGATGATCAAACGACTTCCATCTCGAGCTTGGATGAAGCTGCGGGTAGCTTCAAAAGATCCTCTCTGAGTTGCGCCTTCTTGGCGTCATCCATCGCCGGTGTAACACGGATTTTCACCAGTTTAAGACATTCCATTTTCAGTAAGAAATGGCTAATGTGTTTCAGCTCGATTGCAGTTCCTTGATAATAGAAAACACGCAACATCTTTACTTTGTTATTTGGGGGAATGCGAATCCCCACAAACTGATCTTCATATGTGCAACGATCCAGACCCTGAAGTTATATTAAGAGGATAGACTACTTTAACTTCATACCACAATCATATAATATAAAGTAAGATTTTGTTTCATACCGCCAGATGCAGAGCTTTTAGGTTTGGAGAATTCTCTAGCAAAAGTGGCAGTAGCACCCAACCACTTTCTTTGCTACCCGGATAACCTAAACCAATGAGGTTTTTGAACACGGGTAGTCCACCTTTGCAGCATTCCGCAATCACCTAAATCAACACACAGAGAAAAATGTTATTCTGTTTCATATAACGGAAAGATGATTAGACCATACACACAATGAAACTGACCTCAACAGCGAAAGAAGTCAACTGAAGGATCTTGACATTGCGTAGCGCATTGATGAGACCCGTCACATTCGGGTCAAGCGGCTCAAGACAAAAGTCATGTTCTAAGAAATGAAGATCCAATGTAGCTCTGGAAACTGAATCCAAATTACAATTTGGATACCAACGCCGAGCATAATCAGCGTAGAAGAGGTTGACAACATTTGGTGTGTCAAGTGAGATAAAGCTATATGGATCAATATAATCAGCACAATTATAGGTAATGGAGAGTGTCCTAACGGTTTTGCTGGATATGACGTCTATCATTCCAGGAAAAGACTGGTGATTTATGGTCAAGTCCTCAAGTGCAGGGCAACCAGCAAGAAACAGCTTAGAGAACTCGTTATCCTCAAACCAAACAGAATTAACGAAGAGAACCTTTAGTACAGGGAGAGAAGTTTTAGAAGGAATACTGTCGATGCTGAGTTCTGTTCCCAATGTTAGCTTAACCACCGTCTTGCTGATGAATAAGTTTGATGGCAAACGACGCTGCATATCATCTGTTAAGTCTAGATAAAGCTCAGAGACACCATGTTCCAGGGCATGATTTATCCAGCCATCAACATGAACCTCATCATGTTTATCTCCACATTTTAGTAAGAACTTGTGGATAGGGCCACCGCCTTGCAATTCCAATGTTCGATCCACGAAAGACCTGAAGCTCGCTTGAATGTCGTCCCTTTCCTCTTTACCCACTTCCGGGTACCAAAAGATGGAATCATCAAAGTCAAAATCATGCCGGAAAGCAAACAAAGTCCTCCACTTCTTGGAGAGAATAGAGGTTGCAGCAGCTGGTTTTGTTGGAAGGGAAGACAAGATTTTGACTAGAAGCTCATCTGGAAGACAATTCAGTGAAGCCACACAATCCATAGAGACAGACCCCATCCCTAGTGTTACCTAAAACAAGAGATTTGAACTCCATTAATATATAACACATAGCATCCAACAATAGAGATACCACAAACATTTAACGTACAACCCTTTGAAGAAACTGGAACATTACGAGACTTACATGATTAACAACATCTTCTTCTCCATTTTCCATTTCTCAAAGGTTTATTTTTGGGTTTTTTTTTGGTTGGTCTCTAGTTCATTTTAGGATGTTTATAAGGTGGAGGATAATGGAGATTAGGCTTATTAATCATGGATAGGTTTTTTACAAGAAAATCACTAAACTATTCACCTATTGGTCATTACTAGGTAAGAACTCATGTATCGCCGCCACGCGGGAAAGTTTGTATTTTCTTATCTTTTAGGTAATTCCTAGTGTTAAAATTTATAGATAATTGGGTTGGATTAATAGAAAGATTACAATTTAGCCTTCTAAGATATGGTTTACTTTTGGCCTTTACATTTAATATTGGGTAGAGTTAATTGACATAACTCTATTGTATCCTATCTTTGATTTTCTTTGCTTGATGCAGAAGAAACTATGGTGTAGTTTGATTTTGTGGGGTAATTCTTTTGTAGTTTATACAAAATCAAACGCCTAGGATGACTTTAAAATTTATGTATCTCATTGTCGTCAGGTTGGGAATAGGGTTCTGGTCAACGAATCTAGTCGTCACTAAAGCTAGGCTAAAAGCTAAGAAATCAAGAGGTAGGCTAACAGCCCAGATTCTTGTGAAAGAAGCAAAAGCACTCCTAAAGGGAGACGTTGGAGCTAATATATACAAGTGCAGAGGTTCACAAAAGTTCAAACATATGTTCCTAAAATCATCATTCTACCTAAGTCCACCATTGTTCCTATGAGGATAATCAAATCAGAGATCCAAACAAATTCTATGGCTCAACGATCAAACACATAGTCAGCAAAGAGAAAAATCGCGATACCAAACCCATGAAGAAAGTAAAATCCCATCTGAAAGAACATCTTCTATACTATTTATTCAATCATCTGACCTTAATGGTTTTGCTGGATATGACGTCTGGCCTTCCTGGAAAAGAATTGTGGTGCATGGTCAAATCCTCAACTGCAGGGCAAGCAGAGAGAAACACATATCAGAGAACTCATTGATTGTAAACCAAACTGAATCATAGGAAGAGAACCTTTTTTAGTGCTGGGAGAGACACATCAGAAGTAAAACTATTGATTATGAGTTCTTTCTGTTCCAAATGTCAGCTTAACCAGTGTTGTGCTGCTGAAGAAATTGGATGGTAAAAGACTCCTCCTCTCGTTTGTTAAGCCAAGATGAAGCTCAGAGATACCGTGTTCCAGTTCCAGCCTCCAGGGCATTAGATATCCAGTGGACAACTTGAACATCGTGATGCTCATCTCCACAATTAAGTGAGAACTTGTTTATATTGTTACCGCCTTGCAAAGCCAATGTTCGATTCACAAATGACCTGAAACTCTCTTGAATGTCGTCCCTATCCCACTTACCCTCTTCCGGGTGCCAAAAGACGGAATCTTTAAAGTCAAGGTCATGCGGGAAAGCAAACAGAGTCCTCCACCTCTTGGAGAGAACAGATGTCGAAGAAACTTGTTTAGTGGGAAGTAAAGACAGAATTTGGACAAGACGCTCGTCTGGAAGACAATTCACCAAAGCTACGCAACACATAGAGAAAGACACCATGCCTAATTGTACCTGAAACATGAAATTTGAGCTCAGAAATTGCATCCACCCAAACCAACAATATACCAGAAGTGTGCAAACTCAAGTCGAAGCTCAAAATTGCCTAAACAAAACCATATTACAGATTGGGATGCTTTCCACAGAGCAACTGAGAGAGAGAGAGAGATTGAGAGAGGTAATATCACTAATCGAACTAACAATGTTACAAACGAAGAGAGTTTAAAAGACAGTAGATAAAGCTAAAGGTCATAGCTTTAAGGGTCAATTTAAACCCTAAAGGTTGAAGCTTTTTGTACAGGAGACAAATTGAAAATGAAATTAAGGGATATACATAACTTACAAGATCAAGCTTCAACTTTTTCTCCATTTCCCATATCAAGCTTCAATTTTGAGCTTTTTTCTTCCTCTTGCTCGGTCGACTTCAGTAGGTTTGTTTATACAGTGGAGAATCTCAGTCAAAGTTTTGTTCTTTAGCTATGGAATCCATTTTTCTGATATGTATTTTTTCTTTTTCCAATAGTTTTCACTTTTCACTTTTCAGTGTAAAAGAAACGAATTTTTTTATATTTTTGAAAAAAAAAATCCAATTGTTTTCAGTTTTGGTAATTATTGGTTTCAGTTTATCCAAAACTTTTTTTTTTTAGTCAAAGTTTGTAGATAAAATTCAAATATATGCTAAGAATTTATTTAATAGATAGAAACATTTTCCATCCTGAGAAGTTTGAGGTTAGATGCTAATAAAAAGTATTGCAAATAGTTAAAAAAGACTTGCACTAAATTTAAATCTGCAAAATCTAGTGTAGTACTCCAAATAACTTTTCTTTTTTTTGAACAAATTTCATGTTAACTAGATCTCTTTCACTGTCAATCCCAAGATTATGTAGACTTTGAAATGGATAACGTCAAAAGAATAAAAAGCAACAACATTAATCCAAAAATTATGTAGATTATGTAGCCCCAAACTTTTTTAGTGTGTTTTGTGTTTCTTGTGATATAAGCAACAACATCCACAAGGATAATGACATCAAATCTTAATCATATATAGAAGGACTAGGGAGACATTGGAGCTAATAAATACAAGTGCAGAGGGTTCAGAAAATATCATCACAACATAGAGAATCTAGAGTGAGAGAGTGTTTACGGGTTAGAGAGTTCTTGAGAAACTTTGTCTTCAAGGGATTTCAGGTTTAGATAGGTTTCTTCATCTTCTTCTTCTTATCAGCTCGGTCATTCTCACGCTTGAGCTGCTGGTGTAGTAGTTTCAGGTTATCTTGTTTCTTCCAGAGATAGCTAAATAAGATAGAAACAAAAGACAGCGTTAGGTAGAGAGAGAGATAGGAGAGGATAAGTTCAAACCTATATTGCTGCTGCAGAACAATGAATTGATCATTTATGTTCTTAAAATCATCATATGTACTAAGAACTACCTACCTAAATCCACCATTGTTCCTACGAGGATAATCTAAAGCATGGCCTATTGGTTTATGGAATGTACTCAGATTATGGATATTTTTCATACTTAAAACAACATTTCTTCACTTATTCCAATCACTGACTAAAATACTGTATCAAGTAAGATACATCTGGATATGAATTTAAGATTATGAAGAAGACCACCAAAAATGACTTTAATTGAAAATACTTTTTTTGTCATCAACTCATTATATATTAAAGAAAGGTGATGCAAGAAGAACAGCTCAAAACAGAGTGAACCAGAAAAACAGAGTATGACAACAAGCCAAAACCAAAAACAACATAGATAACCAGTCTGCAACACAAGAAAGCATCAAAGATAAACAAGTTGTAGCACAAGAACGATCAAACGACTTCCATCTTGAGCTTGGATGAAGCTGCGGGAAGCTTCAAAAGATCCTCCGTGAGTTGAACCTTCTTGGCGTCATCCATCGCCGAAGTAACACGGATTGTCACCAGTTCAAGACATTCCATTTTCAGTAAGAAATGGCTAATGTGTTTCAGCTCGATTGCAGTTCCTTGATAATAGAAAACACGCAACATCTTTACTTTGTTATTTGGGGGAATGCGAATCCCCACAAACTGATCTTCATATGTGCAACGATCCAGACCCTGAAGTATATTAAGAGGATAGACTACTTTAGTTTCATACCACAATCATATATATAAAGTAGGATTTTGCATTCATACCGCGAGAAACAGAGCTTTTAGGTTTGGAGAATTCTCTAGCAAAAGTGGCAGTAGCACCCAACCACTTTCTTTGCTACCCGAATAACCCAAACCAATGAGGTTTTTGAACACGGGTAGTCCACCTTTGCAGCATTCCGCAATCACCTAAATCAACACACAGAGAAAAATGTTATTCTGTTTCATATAACGGAAAGATGATTAGACCATACACACAGCGAAACTAACCTCAACAGCGAAAGAAGTCAACTGAAGGATCTTGACATTGCGTAGCGCATTGATGAGACCCGTCACATTCGGGTCAAGCGGCTCAAGACAAAAGTCATGTTCTAAGAAATGAAGATCCAATGTAGCTCTGGAAACTGAATCCAAATTACAATTTGGATACCAACGCCGAGCATAATCAGCGTAGAAGAGGTTGACAACATTTGGTGTGTCAAGTGAGATAAAGCTATATGGATCAACATAATCAGCACAATTATAGGTAATGGAGAGTGTCCTAACGGTTTTGCTGGATATGACGTCTATCATTCCAGGAAAAGACTGGTGATTTATGGTCAAGTCCTCAAGTGCAGGGCAACCAGCAAGAAACAGCTTAGAGAACTCGTTATCCTCAAACCAAACAGAATTAACGAAGAGAACCTTTAGTACAGGGAGAGACGTTTTAGAAGGAATACTGTCGATGCTGAGTTCTGTTCCCAATGTTAGCTTAACCACCGTCTTGCTGATGAATAAGTTCGATGGCAAACGACGCTGCATATCATCTGTTAAGTCTAGATAAAGCTCAGAGACACCATGTTCCAGGGCATGATTTATCCAGCCATCAACATGAACCTCATCATGTTTATCTCCACATTTAAGTAAGAACTTGTGGATAGGGCCACCGCCTTGCAATTCCAATGTTCGGTCCACGAAAGACCTGAAGCTCTCTTGAATGTCGTCCCTTTCCTCTTTACCCACTTCCGGGTACCAAAAGATGGAATCATCAAAGTCAAAATCATGCCGGAAAGCAAACAAAGTCCTCCACTTCTTGGAGAGAATAGAGGTTGCAGCAGCTGGTTTTGTTGGAAGGGAAGACAAGATTTTGACCAGAAGCTCATCTGGAAGACAATTCAGTGAACCCACACAATCCATAGAGACAGACCCCATCCCTAGTGTTACCTAAAACAAGAGATTTGAACCCCATAAATATATAACACATAGCATCCAACAATAGAGATACCCCAAGTATTTCCCGTATAACACTTTGAAGAAACTGGAACATTATGAAATTGCCAACACAAAATCTCATGTGATGACATGCTTCCCACATAAAGTTAGATCCAGTTTGAAAGAGATAAAATAACTAAAGAGATATCCAGTTCAAGACACAATAAACAAACTTTAAGGTTCAGTTTAAACCGAAAAATCTCTAAAGGTTCAAGCTTTCACTCCAATAGACAGAAGAATCAGTCGAACTAATAACAAACTGGAGAGAGATACCAGACTTACCTGATTGACATCTTTTTCTCCATTTTCCATTGCTCGGAGTTCAGTTGGGTTTTGTTTTTTTGGTTGGTCTCTAGTTCACTTTAGGATGTTTATAAGGTGTAGGATAATGGAGATTAGCCTTATCAAAAAAATTCACTAAACTATTCACCTATTGGTCATTACTAGGTAAGAACTCATGTATCGCCGCCACGCGGGAAAGTTTGTATTTTCTTATCTTTTAGGTAATTCCTAGTGTTAAAATTTATAGATAATTGGGTTGGATTAATAGAAAGATTACAATTTAGCCTTCTAAGATATGGTTTACTTTTGGCCTTTACATTTAATATTGGGTAGAGTTAATTGACATAACTCTATTGTATCCTATCTTTGATTTTCTTTGCTTGATGCAGAAGAAACTATGGTGTAGTTTGATTTTGTGGGATAATTCTTTTGTAGTTTATACAAAATCAAACGCCTAGGATTACTTTAAAATTTATATGTATCTCATTGTCGTCGGGTCGGGAATAGGGTTCTGGTCAACGAATCTATAGTCGATTAGTCGTCACTGAAGCTAGGCCAAAAGGTAAGAAATCAAGAGGTAGGCTAACAGCCCAAAACCTGTCTCTTGTGAAAGAAGCAACAGCAGTCCTAAAGGGAAACGTTGGAGCTAATAAATACCAGCGCAGATATTCACAAAATTTCAAACCTATATTGCTTGCATTGATCATTTATGTTCCTAAAATCATCATACTAAGAACTACCTACCTAAATCCACTATTGTTCCTATGAGGATAATCTAATCAGAGATTCAAACAAATTCTATGGCTCAACGATCAAACACATACTTAGCAAAGAGAAAAACTGCGATACCAAACCTATGAAGAAAGTAAAATCCCATCTGAAGAACATCTTATATACTATTTATTCAATTATTGAAATTTGAGAATGTAGCAATCTTCTGACCTTAATAGTTTTGCTGGATTTGACGTCTGGCCTTCCGGGAAAAGACTTGGGTTGTATGGTCAAATCATCAAGAGCAGGGCAAGCAGCAAGAAACACATCCGAGAACTCTTTGATTGTAAACCAAACTGAACCAAAGGAAGAGAACCTTTAGTGCTGGGAGAGACACATCAGAAGTAAAACTATCGATTATGAGTTCTTTCTGTTCCAAATGTCAGCTTAACCAGTGTTGTGCTGCCGAAGAAATTGGCTGGTAAAAGACGCCTACTCTCATTTGTTAAGCCAAGATGAAACTCAGAGATACCGTGTTCCAGCCTCCAGGGCATTACATATCCAGTGGACAACTTGACCCTCGTCATACTCATCTCCACATTTAAGTGAGAACTTGCTTATAGGGGCACCGCCTTGCAAAGCCAAAGTTCGATCCACAAAAGACCTGAAACTCTCTTGAATCCCGTTTACCCTCTTCCCGGTGCCAAAAGATGGAATCGTCAAAGTCAAGGTCATGCCGGAAAGCAAACAGAGTCCTCCACCTCTTGGAAAGAACAGATGTCAAAGCAGCTTGTTTAGTGGGAAGTAAAGACAGAATTTGGACAAGAAGCTCGTCTGGAAGAAAATTCACTGAAGCTACACAACCCGTAGAGACAGACCTCATCCCTAATTGTACCTGAAACATGAAATTTAAGCTCACAAATTGCATCCACCACGAACCAACAAATATACCAAAAGTATGCAAAGTACAAAACTTTGAAGAAATTGAAATATTATGACAACAAATTGCCTCAACAAACCCATTACAGAGTGGGATGCTTTCCACAGAGCAACAAAGAGCGAGAGATTGAGAGAGGTAATATCACTAATCGAACTTACAATGTTACAAAAGAAGAGAGTTTAAGACAGTAGACAAAGCTTTAAGGTTCAATTTAAACCCTAAAGGTTCAAGCTTTTTTGTCCAGGAGACAAATTGAGAATGAAATTAAGGGATATACAGTTCAAAACTTACATGATCAAGCTTCAACTTTTCTCCCTGTCCCATATCAAGCTTCAATTTTGAGCTTTTGTTTTTTCCTCTCGCTCTGTCAACTTTAGTAGGTTTGCTAGTTCATATAGTAGAGAGAATCTCAGTCAAAGTTTTTTTCTTTAGCTATGGAATCCATTTTCTTTTTCTGATTTTTTTTTTTTTTTTTTTTTTTTGTAATCGTTTGCCTTTTATTCAAACCAAATTGCTCGGAAAACCTATAAGGGGGTGTATTAGACTTGGCATTTGAAATGATTTGTTTTAAAATCACAAATCATATGTTATTGAATCATGTAAAAATCTAATGAAATTTAGTGTTATTGAACTAGTGATTTTTAAATCCACTTTAAAATCCAACGAAATTTAGTGTTATTGAACTAGTGATTTTTAAATCCATTTTAAAATCCACTTATTGAAACATTTTAAGGATTTGATTTTTAATGACTTGAAGGAAGTTTAGAAGATTTCCTTAGTTAAAAATACATAAATCTAAATCACATGCTTTTATGTGGTATTTAGAAGGATTTTACAATAAATCCTAACAACTTTTCTAAAATCATCAAAATCATATTAAAACTCACTAAAACTTAAATTCTTCAAATACCAAGTCCAATACACCCCCTAATTTTTTTTCCAAAATTACTACATATCTCGTAAAAGAAAAACATTAATAGTTTTCACTTTTCAGGGTAAAAGAAACAAAATTTTGTTTTTTTTTTTGAAAAAAATCCAATAGTTTTCAGTTTTGATATGATTGGTTTCGATTTATCTGAAACTTTTTTTTGACTCAAAAGATTTTAATATAATAATTTTAGTTTGTGGATAAAAATCAAAAATCTGAATAAACAATAATCCTTATAAAGTTCGTACTTTCAAAAGTCTGTTTAAATTAAACCGTTGTCAAAACATATGTGGTGCATTGAGGCCGAAACTGTCAAGCTCCTACATCTTTCTCTTCTTTCTCATCTCGTTTTCTTCATCAAGACTTAATAGTCTTGCATAGGAAAACTTGGACAGAAGTCTTGAGGGTTTGAAAAACAAAGTGTTTTTCGATCCGAAAAAGTTTGGGTGTTAGATCCTAATTAAAAGTATTGTAAATAATTAAAAAAGATTTACACTAGAAATTTAATCTGTAAAATTTAATGTCGTACTCCAAATACTATTATACTAGTAAACTTTTCTACCAAAAAAAAATTTCAGGTTAAGTAGATCTCTCTCACTGTCAATTCCAAAATTATATAGGTTTTGAAATAGATAACACCAAAAGAACGAGGAGGATTACACCGGTGGTCATATATAAGAATAAGAATTAGATCATGATCTCACATTCCTTTTTTTTAACTCTGAATAGTGCTTTGATTGATGAAGGAGAGTAATACAACCAATAAAAGATAACAGCTCTGCAAAAGACAGTACCAATAGGCACTATGACAAGGTCTTCGCAGGCAAGAAATTAAAACACCAGCATAATAAAAAAAACATAGCGAAAGAGAGAACCCTCAAGGCAAAGAAGACTCCATTAATAAGAGGTGCTGAAGCCAAGAAGGGTTGTTGCTAGAGATGTAAGATGGATATCGGCGATCCTTGGTGACACTAACCGCTATAGCTGTAGCAGGTAGGTTCCTTGTGTCATCCACATGTTCTAAAGACCATTCATCAAAGCCTCTCAGTAACCTCAGGATGTTTAAGATCAATGGGCAAAATTCCGGGAAGAGAGAAGGGTGTAAGAACGCCATTCTAACTTCAGCAGACGATGCCTCAAAAATCACCTTTGATAAGTGCATATTTCTTAGAGATTCCACTGCCCAAAAGAAACTCAACAGATCATTTTCGAGCTGAGATGAAACCCGGGAATATGATCGGCGACTGTGGAAGAGAGTACAACCCATATGGTTACGTGTAATCCAAGCCACACCACTGTTCTGTTGAGAGTCCAACCATGATGATGAGCCAATGTTGCATTTTACCATTCCACATGGTGGTTTAGACCATTGCTTAATTTGACTCACAGGTAAACCAATGGCTGGATTGTGAGAGATTACTTTGTGATGAAGCTCTGTCCAAATCACAAAGTCATCAAATGCTTTCTTCACTACCTCATAAGCCTCAAGACGCCGCTGTTCAAAGCATAGTGAGTTCCGAGCTTTCCAGATATGCCATAATATCCAAGGGAAGGATTTATGGGCTGTCTGAGCAGGCGACGACTTTAGGGAGAGGGATACAAGGTGATGAAGATTCAAGAAAACCGATGACTGAGAGAAACCAGCTGGCGGGAGAGTGATTAGAGAACGTTGCCAAACCTCTCTTGCAAAGGGGCAAGTAAAAAGGAGATGGCATATTGTCTCTTGAGCAGAAGCACAGACAGTGCAGGTAGCATCAACCGGGATACATCGGGATCGTAAACGTTCTTTAACTGCCAAAGCACCAGAGAGAGCTCTCCATAAGAAATGTCTCAACTTCGGTGTTGTCTTTGTTTTCCAGAGGTTGGACCAGAGAGCTTTTTCAAGGGAAGATCGAGACGGGGGGGCCTGAGATTGGATCTCCCTGACTGCTTCTAGACATTGATAACCACTCCTTACTGAGTAGAGACCATTTTTGGAGAAACTCCAGATCTTTTTGTCTGCAATATGATGATGGATTTTGGTATTGAGCACAATATCGACATCTTCAACTGCAAAGATCTGTCTTACACGATGAGAATCCCACTTCCTAGAGATAGGATCGATTAAATCTTGAACCTTTAATGAGAGATCCACCACTGTATCTTGGTTATAGTTAGGAGGCCGAGGGACTCTGTCAAAGATCCAGTTGTCCACCCAAACCCGGAGACTAGAACCATCACCCACTGTATCAATTAAACCTTTCTTGAGTAGATCACGTCCATGGAGTATGCTTCTCCAAGCAAAGGAGGGACGTGTACCTGGTGTACTGTCCAGAAAGGAGCCTCGTGCAAAATATCTGTTTTTGAGGATCTGTGACGGAAGGGAAGAAGGGTTGGACCATACTCGCCAAGCTTGTTTCCCCAAAAGCGCAAGATTGAAATGCTCTATGTCATGAAATCCCAAACCACCCTCTGTTTTTGGCCTACAGAGTTTTTGCCAAGCCACCCATGGAATCTTTTTTTTGTTATCACCAGTACTCCACCAAAACTCAGTCATAGCCGATGTCAACTTAGAGATGACTGTTTTCGGCAATTTAAAACACGACATAGCATAAACCGGTAAAGCTAATGCCACAGACTTGAGTAGAATTTCCTTACCACCATGAGAAAGAGCTTTGGCAAACCAGCCTTTTAACCGACCTTGGAGTTTATCCTTAATGAAATCCAACAATTTCACTTTCGAGCCACTAAAGCATTCCGGTAGACCGAGATATGAGCCCTCGCCACCCTCTTGATCAATACCCAGAGCCGTCTTAACCTCACTCTTGATAGAAGTTGGGACTCGTGAACCAAAAATCACAGAAGATTTGGATTTATTGATCATTTGGCCGGAAGCCTCTTCATAGACTTTAAGGCATCGAGTAATTTCCTCTGCTTCTTCCGGAAGTGCCTTACACATAAGCAAGCTGTCATCCGCAAAGAGTAAATGATGCACCGAAGGACCCGAGGCAGATAGTTTAATACCATTGAGTTTCCCAGAAGATGCAGAGAAATTCAAGCAGTTAACCAAAGCTTCAGCACAAAGGATAAAGAGGAAAGGAGAGAGAGGGTCTCCTTGCCTAATCCCTCTTTCCGGACGTATAAAACCATGAGAGCGTCCATTAAGTAGTACTGAATAAGAGACAGTGGAAACGCATACCATTATCCAATTGATCCAGATCCGCGCAAAACCAAGTTTTTCAAAGAGAACTTCTAAGAAGCACCATTCTACTCTATCGTAGGCTTTTGACATATCGGTTTTAATCGCCATGTATTCCTCTGATGCTGAAGCATTTGTTCTCAACCCGTGGACCATTTCATGTGCTATAAGGATGTTATCCGAGATTAAACGGCCAGAAACAAAGGCTCCTTGCGTCTCTAAAATCAGATTCGGTAATATACGTTTCAGCCGATCACACAGAATCTTGGAGATGATCTTATACTGGACTGAACAAAGACTGATCGGTCTCATATCTTGCATCTTAGTAGGTTTCAGAATCTTGGGAATGAGACTGAGTTGGGTATGATTCCAGCCTTCTGGGAGAAAGGAAGAACAGAAGAAACCCTGAATTTCCTCCGTAACTGCTTCACCAACAATATGCCAATACTTTTGGTAAAACACACCTGTTAGACCATCTTCTCCAGGGGCACTGCTCCCTTTCACATTAAAGGCTGCCTTCTTGATTTCCTCCACTGTGACCGGAGCAATTAATCTCTCATTCATATCATCTGAGACTCTGCTATGAAGGCCTTGAAAAACTGTATCTAGATCATGTGGATTCGAACTCATAAAGAGATCTCTGAAATACTCAACTGCTATATGTCCTTTGGCGCCCTCAGAATAATGCTCTGTACCAAAGTTATCAAAAAGCATCAGAATTCTGTTTTGGAGCTTCTTCCCTTTGACACTATTGTGAAAGAACTTTGTGTTAAGGTCTCCAGAAGTTAGCCACTCTTCTCGACATTTTTGACGCCAAAAAAACTCTTCTTCTCTAAGTGACAACGCTAATTCACGCTTGATCTGTTGCAGGTTACTCTGATTCGGCTGAGATTTACTAATTTCAGCTTCAAGCAAGGATTGGAGCCGAGTGATCTTATCGCGTGAATTCATATCAGACCTTTTTTTCCATTGAGCCATCGTTGCTCGACACTTAGAGATTCTATCCATGAGTGAAACATCACTTCCAGGTGCAGAGGACCAGCCTAGCTTAACAATGTCTTCAAACCCTTCTCTCGAAATCAACCTTTTATCGAAATAAAATCGGCCTGCAGAAGTAGAATCTGTTTCCCAGGTGAAACTGATTCTGATTGGCCTATGATCAGAGGCCCACATAGCCAAATACTCTGTCTTGGATCTCGGAAATAGGTTGAACCATTCATCATTACCAAAACTTCTATCCAATCGGCATTGTATCCATATTTTATCTCTCCATCCACCCCAAGATAGACTGTTTCCAGTACTTTTTAACTCACGGATCTTGCAATTCTCCGCCATATTACGGAAGCCCCAAAAGGATGATTCACTGCGAGCAGGTCCTCCCTTTTTCTCTGAATTATTCATGAGCTCATTGAAGTCACCTGCTAAGATCCATGCTTTATCCCGCAACAAACCAATTTGATCCAAACAATCCCACACTTCTTTATCCCGCAATGTGGTAAATCCCCAAACAGAATCTCTCTTGTTTCCAAATTTACTATGAATGGTCGTGGTTTTTCAAAGATTTGTGATTTATGGTTTCAAAATTTCATTTTATAATCATTTAAGATTTTGAGTAAAATGGAATGTCTAAAAAATAAAAATCTTAGACTCTTAAGAGTTTTTTTACCAAATTATTAACAAAATGCAAAGTTCCACTTCAATGAGTTTTTCAAATTTTCGGGAGACTTTTTTAATTTAATTTTCATATGTTATTTATTTGTTTTGCAAAATCTAAAAACGAAAAACTAAAATCTAAAAATTAAAATTTGTAATCTAAAATCTACTTAAAATTTTCCAAATATTTATGACCAAACAATAAGGTCTAAACCATAATATTAAGATATGAGCTAGATTATAATATAGCTACTCATATTGGACTTATACATTATAACATAACCCATATTTCAACACATAAAGAAATCATAGATCTAGATTTTTCTTTTTCTAAACAAAAAAAGGATTCTTTTTTAACCCATATTTTAACTTAAACAATATTTTGTACATCACTTGTACAGTTTTTTAGAGCATCCGATCCGTGAATATTACGTCCTTTATTAATCTCGAAGTGATATATCATATATGCATACTGCTTGTGTTTGATTTCGTTGATATTATATGGTGAAACTTTTATGTAGATGGAGCCGATTTGAATTTTTTTTTAGTATTTTCATTTCACTTTGTGAGTTGATATTTATCCATATCACCCTAAGATTTTCGAAACTATAGATACCTAATCCGATTTTTGTTTTTTGGCTTTCATTTAAACCACATAATTTTTTAATATTCATTTTATATATTCATATATATACATACAATGGAGTATCATCAATGTGTTAAGATCAACGACACCGATTTTATTGAAATCAAAGAGAGAATTACAAATCGTAGCTCAAGAATGTCAAATGTAAAACGAATTACAAAGATCGCATCGATCCCTTCCTGCACATCGCAAGGCCAGTATTCAAATCACAAATGACATAAGAATCTCTAAAATGAACTCAGCTTCTTCTTATAGTGAGCTACTCGAGCCAACGGATGAAAACGGCAAAGCTTCCATCTCGACTGGAGGCTTTGCTTCAATTAAATTGTTCTCAGCAAACCCTCTGTTTCCTCTGGAAGTTTCCCCTGAATTTGAAGAACTTGCCAAGTCACCAGCCTCTACGGCTAACTCCTTCTTCTTTCTTCGATAATATGTCTGATGATGCTTATCAATACTTCCGCCCTGAAAATTAAGCTTGTCCTCAAGCTTAAAAGTAGGATAGAATCCCACGAAGTCTTTGGAGAGCATCCAAGAGTTCGCCGAAGAGTCATGATTCTGCCACTGCACCAAAAACTCACTTCTACCAACATCATCATAGCGAACATCAACAATAGCTTCAGGAATTAAAATTTCTTCCTCCAGTAAGTCATCAGGGACAGTAGATTGGACCTTGTGATGATCACCAATCACCCCTTTTAACTGAGACACATGAAAAACATTATGGATTTTGGAACCCGGAGGCAAGAGCAAACGATATGCCACCAGACCAATGCGCTCCAAAACTTGGAATGGGCCAAAATACTTAGCAGCAAGCTTCTGATTCATCCTGGAAACTACAGAAAGCTGCCTATATGGCTGAAGTTTGAGAAAAACCCAATCTCCCACAGCAAACTCCACAGCACGACGCTTTTTATCAGCATTATGTTTCATTAATTCTTGAGCCCTCTGCAAATTTTGCTGAATGTGAGATAACATCATATCTCTTTCCTTCAACTGAACCTCCAAATCCCATTGGTCCGTAGAACCTGGTTCAAATTTGAGTAACTGAGGAGGGTCTCTACCATACACAACCTTAAACGGGGACGTCTTAATAGCGGAGTGATATGAAGTATTGTAAGAGAACTCTGCCCAAGCCAAATATCGCTGCCACAGCCGAGGATGACTAGAAGCAAAACATCGCAAATACGTTTCCAAGCAACGGTTAAGCACCTCTGTCTGACCATCCGTTTGAGGATGATAAGCTGTACTAAACCTCAATCGTGTACCCGCCAATCTGAACATATCACGCCACACTTGTCCCAAAAAAATTTTGTCTCTATCAGAGACAATAGACTTAGGAAAGCCATGTAAACGCACCACCTCCGAGACAAACTTATTCGCCACATCTATGGCCTTAAATGGATGTTTAAGACCCAAGAAATGAGCAGCCTTGTTTAACCGGTCTACTACTACCAAAATAACATTCACTCCACCAGAAGTAGGCAAACCTTCTATGAAATCCATAGAAATGTCAGCCCATATGGCATTAGGAATAGGTAATGGTTGTAACATACCAGCTGGTGATAATGTAGAGTATTTGTGAGTTTGGCAAACAGCACAAGCAGCCACATACCTTTGGATATCCTTCTGCATACCCTCCCACTGAAAAACCTCCTGTACTCTCTTCACTGTCTTCAAAACACCACCATGACCTCCCATACTACTGTCATGGAACTCCTGTAAGATTAAAGGAATGAATTTTGAAGTTTTAGGAATCACCATCCGCTTCTTATACCATAAACGGCCATCCACCAAATGATAATGAGTCCCTAGTAAAGTATTAGCATTCAGCTGAAAAATCATGTCTTGAATTTGAGAATCTGCATCCACCTCTCTGTAAATGTCTTGCAATTGAATTGCTGCAGGAACAGTAATGGCCAACAATAACATAGAAACAGAGTAAGGTATGCGAGATAATCCATCAGCCGCCTTGTTTTCAACTCCAGGTTTGTAAACAATCTCCAAATCAAAACCCAGTAGTTTAGTTAACCACTTTTGATACTCCAAATTCACCTCCTTTTGCTCCAATAAAAACTTTAAACTCCGTTGATCAGTGTGAATCTCACATTTATTTCCCATCAAGTAATGCTTCCACTTCAGGACAGCCATCACTACAGCCATTAACTCCCTCTCATAAGCAGGTTTAAGCTGCTCTCTAGCCGTTAAAGCATGGCTAAAGTAAGCTAAAGGCCTCTTATTCTGAATGAGTACCGCACCAACAGCAGTACCTGAAGCATCTGTCTCCAATACAAACGTCTTATCAAATTCAGGTAAACCAAGAACAGGTGCTGTAGTCATAGCCGTCTTTAGAGACTCAAAGGCTAACTGAGCTGTCTCAGACCAAGCAAATTGATCCTTCTTCAATAACTCTGTTAAAGGTTTAGCCAGAGCTCCATAGCCTTTAACAAACTTCCTGTAATAACCAGTCAACCCCAGAAACCCTCTCAATTGTTTGATATTCCTCGGAGTTGGCCAATTCAGCATACTCTCAGTCTTAGCCGCATATGTTGCGACACCTGCAGCCGATATAATGTGACCAAGATATTCCACCTGAGAAACTCCAAATGAACACTTCTTAGCATTAGCAAACAGTTGGTGTTCTTGCAATGTCTGCAATACTAGCCTCAAATGCTCTGCATGCTCTTCAACACTCCGACTGTAAATCAAGATATCATCGAAAAAAACCAACACAAATTTCCTGAGAAAAGGTTTAAAAACCTTATTCATCAAAGCCTGGAATGTTGCCGGAGCATTGGTCAAGCCAAAAGGCATTACCAAGAACTCATAATGGCCTTCCAAAGTTCTAAAAGCCGTTTTATGGATATCTTCTTCCCTCATACGTATCTGATGATATCCAGAGCGCAGATCAATCTTAGAGAAAATAACAGCTCCATATAATTCATCTAAGAGTTGATCTATAACAGGAATTATATACTTATCCGGTATTGTAACCCGATTCAAGGCTCTGTAGTCTACACAGAACCTCCAAGAGGAATCCTTCTTTTTCACCAACAAGTTAGGACTTGAGAAAGGGCTACTACTCGGACGGATGATGCCACCTAAAAGCATGTCATCCACCATTTTCTCCATTATTTCCTTTGTAGCATGGGGGTACCTATAGGGTCGGACTGTAATGGATTGGACCCCCTGCTTCAGAACAATCGCATGTTCTTGACCTCTCAAAGGAAGTAAACCTGTTGGCATTGCAAAAACAGATGGGAAAGTTTCCAACACTTCCAGTAACTCCATTGGAACATGTTTTTCAGTAATAGGGGACTGAGCCATTGTAATCTCCTTCTGGTTTTGCAATAGGTTTATAGACTGGTTCGGTACCTCAAATGGCTGAATCAGCAATGGTGGTGCATGTAGAGAAGTATCCCCAACAAGCTTCACCTGTTTGCCATTATAGACAAATGACCACTCTTGTTTTTTCCAATTCACAACACAAGTGCCTAAAGTTTCCAGCCATTGCATACCTAATATAATATCCACACCTCCCAACTCAAGAGATATAAAATCAGATTGAAACTGAACTCCTGAAACAAGAAATTGCACATCCCTGCAAATGCCATTCCCGTGAACAGAAGCACCATTTCCCAGCAAAATTTCCATATTAGTGTCCATTGAAACCTTTAGTTTCAATTTAGAAGCTACTGAGGGAGTGATGAAGTTATGGGAAGCTCCTGAATCAATCATGATCAACACCTTTGCCTTCCCAATACATCCGATCAGTTTAATAGTCTTGGGAGAATGTTTTCCAAGAAATGAATTCAAGGACAAACAACACAACACAGGTTCTTGATTCTCTTTCATCTCCTCTGAATCAGAATACTCACCATCTAACACTTCCAATTCAATTTCGTCGACCACTGTTAGAATTTGAAGTTCTTTGAGAGGACATTTATGATCTCTTGAATACCGTCCTTTACATTTAAAACAGATGCCCTTACTCCTCATTGCATCCAATTCTTCCGCGGTATGTTTTTGTCTTGGAGTCACTACCGGTGGTTTAGCAGCTGGAAAAGGAACCACTTGACCATTACCCTGATTTTCCCCATTTTGTAACAACAAGGGTTTAGGCTGAGCATAAGTAGTGACAGGCTTAGATGTAAATGATCTCTGAGTTCCCCACGATTTAGTAGGTTTATCACTGAGCACGTGGCAAAAGGAGCTGGTCTCCATCCATAACACAGCTGTTTTCTGATTTTCCAACCCACTAGGATCCTTCAGCTTTAAAACTTCCTTCATTTCCGTTTTCAGTCCATTATAGAAAATTTGTTCCAAATGAGAATCACTTAATCCAATAACCTGAGCAGATAATTCTTCAAACTGAGTAACATAAGCAGAGATGGAACCTGTTTGCTTGATAGCAGACAGTCTATTACCCGGAGATTCTTCTGGAGCTACTCCAAAACGAGAAAACAACATGCGCCTAAAATCTTCCCACGACTGAAAGTCTCTTCGCATCACTTCCCAATTAAACCATTTCAACACATCTCCTTCCAAGCTTAAGGCAACCAAATCCAACTTATCTAAATCCGAATAACGACCAACTCTAAAGAATCTTTCTACCTTAGATAACCAATCATAAGCATTTGATCCATCGAATTTCAGCATCTCAATTTTCCTCAATAAACTTTTCCGATTATCCAGAGGTAATCGATTCAAATCATCTCGACTATATGGATCAGATTGAGTTACCGGAGGTGTTCGTCGTGGAGATTCAGCTACCATCGGTTGTTTCCCAAGCTGTTTTGATAGTTGCGAGACTGAATGTTGCACTTCGCGGATCGCCGTCGTCATGGATTCAAGCAATTCCGAGTGTTGAGCTGAAGTTTGTACCAATCGCGAATATCCACCACGCAATAACTTCCAATCTGCTAGATCGGGGTGATCTCTGAGCTCCGAACCACAAATAACCTCAGAATCATCAAAATCGTCCATCATCGCCGCGTTGAAGCTTCGATCCAGTTTCAAACAGCACCAATGTTAAGATCAACGACACCGATTTTATTGAAATCAAAGAGAGAATTACAAATCGTAGCTCAAGAATGTCAAATGTAAAACGAATTACAAAGATCGCATCGATCCCTTCCTGCACATCGCAAGGCCAGTATTCAAATCACAAATGACATAAGAATCTCTAAAATGAACTCAGCTTCTTCTTATAGTGAGCTACTCGAGCCAACGGATGAAAACGGCAAAGCTTCCATCTCGACTGGAGGCTTTGCTTCAATTAAATTGTTCTCAGCAAACCCTCTGTTTCCTCTGGAAGTTTCCCCTGAATTTGAAGAACTTGCCAAGTCACCAGCCTCTACGGCTAACTCCTTCTTTCTTCGATAATATGTCTGATGATGCTTATCACAATGATAAATGGGCAGTAAGTTTTCTTTCATCCCCAATTGGGAAATTTTTAATTTGTTTTCATAAATCAAAATATTTTAATATCAACTTAGAAAATGGTTCTTAGTTCTGTTTCAGTTTGATCTTGAAGTTAGAGAAATTGTTTGGCTTATTTTGATAACATACAGATAACATCATTTTGTAATCTTCCTTTGAGGATCAATTGTAACAAGCTTTACAATGCATTTGTAGAGTAAAAATGATTCTATATTATTGACAATGCAGTAACCTGCCTGTTGAATCTACACATAACCAAGAAAGATGTACACATGGATGGTTACAACTTACAACAAATCTACATATATATTCAAACACAATCATATCAAATCTGACAAGAATTATATCTATAGATCCTAGCTCTTGTTATTTACTTTGATCGTGTATATCCATATCCAAAAAACCACTATGATCAGGCCTGTCTTTTCCCAAACTCTATCAACTTTGGTTTTAAGAGTCTTCAAAGCTTTGTCAAGCAGAAAGAGATCATCTTCATCTTCTAATGGCCAGCTTCTCTTCTTGGGCCCTTTTTTCGTGTGAGACGAAGCAATCCCATCTGTTGGTTTTCCCGTAAAAGGGAGGAACTTTCTGCTGGTTGTCCCGGGAATAGAGTGAAACTTCCTCGAGGGAAAACCTCGGGAAAGGAAAAAAAACTTTCTGTGTTTGTCTTTAAGAGAAGATGGGATGGTAAATGGTTTTGGAAGGAGATTATCCAAAAAGAGAGAAGCTTTTACGGTGTTTGGAATGGCGGGAGGAACGAGGAAGCGTGTGGTCAGCGACAGCAGATCTAGGAGTGCTGGACACCGAGCTCTGAACTGTATCATTCTTGGCATCAGAGGCTCGTGGAAGAAGAAACTTACATCCTAGCTTGACCAGACGAGGCGAGTTCATCGAGCTAGATGACTTGTTCACTCTCTTCTTCATCTCCTGTTTAATACTCTGAAACTCCTCTTCCAGTTCTCCAACCCGTGACCTCATTTTCTGCATATCAACTTTTAAAACCTGGTTTTGGCGCACAATGGTCACCCAACCATCTCGCTGAACTATCTCCTGTCCTGTTCTTCCACCAGGGATCGTCAGTGCATGAGCTGTTTCGATGTTTGCAACATTGACACCGCTTGCAAGAGCGGTTCTGAGATGCATTTGTTCGAAGAAGAGAACTTGAAGAACAACTCTGAGCGGTAACCTATCGTTATGGGAAGCATGAGCGCAAGCGTCTATGGAGAGTCTTTGGTAGTCCATGATGTTGCAGAGTTGTTCCTTGTCTTTATCTGATAGCCATGGATGCTCCTGACAAGTTCAGATTCATATTCAATATTCGATCTTTTTGAGAAAATCATGTCAAGAATGTGAGATTTGATTTTTAGTATGATCCAACCTTAAAATAGATATCAAATGCTCTGTATAGACCATCGTACAAGGGTCTTGAAGATTCTGGAAGTGCTGCTGCAAGAGACCGCATCTTATCCGGTTTCAGATTCACATCGGAAGCAACCTCTGCCATGTAGCTATCGACCAGCCTCGCCACTTTTCTCAAGGGAGCTGAAGAGGAAGGAGACATGTCTGGATCCACAGAAGGAGGAGAGAACTCAGGTAACTGTGAGGATGATGATGATACAAAATGACGGATAATTCGTTCCACACAATCTACATTGTACAACGTCTCGGAATCAGAATAGTTAAGAATCAGAAGATTCTCGAGTGTCGCGAGCTCCAACTGCATCCCTATTCTTCTCTCCAGTTTCTTTACGCAATTCCCATCAACTCCTAAAATGAAAGCAACACGAAGAAGACCTAACAAGAACTTGCAGTATGATCTTCCTCTCTTTTCAGGTAACAGGCTTAGAATGGTTTCAAGCAAATCAATCTGATCAACAGGAGACAAAGAGGACGGCGAAGAAGCCGCTGCCAAACTAAAACTCACAACTCTTCGTCTGCTTTTGCTGCTGCTACTTGTCCCGCTCTGCCACCGTCCCAAACCCGGCAAGTACTTTCTCGCATAATACATCATAGCACCAGCTAAACTCTCCGCACGTATACCTTTTGTTTCCATTGTCTTGATGAGCCTTCTAAACAAACCTACACTAAGATAAGAGATATCTTCGTACCACCAATCCGAACCAGAGCTTCTCATTCGCGCACCCGTGTTTATTCCATTCCATAAAATGCTTCCACCCGGACTCTGCAATGTACCATACATCATCATGGGCCATCCAAACAAACTCGGGTCAGTACACACCATCGTAGACACAGCGTTCATCAGTTTGGGTATCATCTGAAGCTTCTCTGCACTCTTCAACACCGGATTGGAGCTTTGTAAGGCCAAGATACAGTCTTTCCAATTGCGAAGCACGTGCTTGTGCAAAAATGTTTCGACTTGGGATATCAAGTTATCTTCCCCGTATTCATTTGTCATCTCAAGGTACTTAGCTGCACAGTGTATTGAAACTAAGTTTTTCGCGGTGAAATCTACTCGAGCCCCGTAACAGAATCTAGCAACTATCAGGAAATTGTCTGCACCACCAGGGAACTCTTCAAGCACTGTAGTCCATAGAGATTTCTTATCGGTGCTTTTAGAATCTTCATACATCCGTGCTAGCTTTCCACATTTCGACACCAACGGAAACTGCAAATAAAACAGTTGCTAGGAATTTACTAATACTCACACAATGAGAAAGATGCATATAACATAGATACATATATATATTTCAATAAACATGTCTTTACATACTTACACAACCATAAGAAAGGTAATACACATAACTAGTAGCTAAATCTATGAACCTTAACATAGTCTAATAGTTTCCACAAGTAAGCACCAACTAGACTTATCTTTTTTCAAGCCTACCCAGTTGTAGAACTGTGCCTTAATCATTCTTGTTACTAAAATCATCATACTAAGAACCACCTAGCTAAATCCAGCTATGTTCTCAAAGATTCACACAAACTCTACCACTCAACGATTAAACACATACTTACAGAAGAAGACAAAGAGGATACCAAACTCAGGAAGAAAGCAAAGCATCAAAGAATAATCAAAAAGCTATATACCTTATGAAGATGAAACTTCACATCATCAACAACAACAGTGATATCACTTGACAACCCAGTTTTGCAAAACCTGCAAAACTTAAAATTTCAGCTCTCAAGACATCTAAGAACAAATTTCTCAGTCAAATCCCATCTTATATACAATCTATTCAATATTGGAGACATAAGTATGATTCAGTTAATCTTCCAGGATACAAAATTTTCCCATTAACAAGCCAAATTGGGTTAAAGGAGAAACTTTGAAATGATTTGGTAAAGTAACGAATTTTTTAAAAAAGCTGCAAACTTTAAGGTCCGACATCATAAAATTGGACAATTAAATGAAGTTTGAACAAAACCCATTAACTTAAATTGTATAAAAACAAACACACATACATGCAAATAGAGAAAGAGAGAGGTATGTACCAGTCGTTCCCTTCTCTGTGAAACTCAGAGACTTTAGCAACAGGTGACATGTCTCTGAGAGAGAGAAGACCCAATTCAAGCCAAGAAACAAGATCAAAAATTGAAAATTTCACATCTCAAAAACAAAAATCAAAAGAAAAGAACAAAAAAACTTCAATATCTACCTACCAAACCCTTTTGATAATAATAATAAAATTAAAAGAGAAAAGGAGAAAACCACTAAACCTCAATCAAAGATTTTCAAAATAAAAAGCAAATTCTAAGAAGAAGAAGAAAAAAGAAATAATTTTTATTCATAATTCAAATCAAAAGTCACATAAGAGAAACGTCAAGAAGTGGTCGATTCGTGGGCAATGGTGTGGTGTGTGGACCTTTACAGCTAAAATCAACCAAAGACAGAAGAATACACAAAAAAAAAGATTTAAAATCTATAAAATATAAATACTTTCTTTTTCACTAAAATTGAAAACAAACAATTTCTTGGTTTTTGGTAGGTAATAAAAAAAAAGAGATTTTTTAAGAGTGAATTCAGGGAAAAAGTGGATTTTATATTTAAATATATTTATTTATATATCATTATCAGTTTATAGATCCCAGAAAGAAAAGTGTTTATTTCCTCTTTACGTTATGTATGAATATTGAAGTGAAATTAAAAAAAAAGAGAGGGAATTAAGGAGACAAAGAGACAAAAGTAACTGTGTGTTTGTGTTAAAAGTTGTTTCAGACAATTTTTTAAGGAGCAAGAAGAGAGTCAAAATAGAGTCTAGAGAGAAGTAGAGGCAGAGCATAACTTACCCAACGTGGCTTTCCGTTAGGTTCGGAGAGAAATTCAGGTTTGGTGTGCTGACAAATTTCAATTTAGCTTTGGGTTTATTAACAGGTTTGGTTGGTTTATATCCTCAATAGTGTTAAACCGGGTATCAAGTTAACCGGGGTTGAGTGATCATATCTCTTGTTTAGACAATGAAGATCTTGCATTTATAGATTTCTTGTAATTAAGCAAAGTATAGATTGTTCGTCACAGTCATAAATATCGTTTAGTTTTTGTTCCCTAAATTTTACAAAATATATAAATTTAAAATTTCTTAATATATATGTGAAGATGATAGTTTGAAAAACAAGTCAATTCAAATGATTTAATTTAACTCATAACAGTTGGAGACTAACTACAATGACTTAAATCAAATTGTGGTTAAGTTGTTTTTGCGATCACATTTACAAGGAAATGAATATGAAGAAAACTACCAGGAAATATATTTATTTCATTCATAACGACCTTTTTGTCTGCTTATCAGCTTATGTTCAATTGGAAAAAGGTTTTGGTTATCTAAAGTCAGAGGAGTTGGTACCATCAGGGTAAAAAATGATGATGGTCTAATAGTTTTGCTCTCAAATGTGAGATACATTCCTGAAATGGATACAAATCTACTATCATTGGGAACTTTTGAGAAAGCTTGTTATAAGTTTGAATCTGAGCTGATAAAGATACAATGAGTCTTAAGGATCAGCTCTTGAGGCGCAACGCCAAAGCATGGTCACTAACATGTGCAACTGATAAAAAATTTGAACAAGATAAATTCCTTTGCATCTTGAAACCCGTAACAAACCGCTATACAAGATGGAAATTTGGTTAAATTGAATGAAATGTTTGGTTAGAGAACCATTTATTCGAATCGTTTAGTAACGTACGTTCGAAACTATTATCGTTTTTTTTACCAAAAAACGTTCGAAACTATTATCGCTTGTTTTTTCAAACTTCCGTATCTTCATCTATATCATTTGCGTTTTGGCCAGTCGAGCCCTTAATTTTAACAAGTGTTGAGGTTTAATAACTGAACGAAACATATGGATAAGAATAAAACTTTCTGAAATGAAACAATGATGTCTTCCTATTTGGCTAATTTAACACTAATATTTTAAAGAAAATTTAGACACTGATTTTCAAATACAAGATAATAAAAAGTGAGCTTATTCTTTTCCGTTGCATGGTTGATAAAAATGCATAAGCTTACTGAATCCAATCAAACGAGCTTATTATTCATCCTCAAACAATTAAGACTATCCATAGAGCATCCTCATTACTCGGAGAACCAACCTGTAAAATTTGTATGTATCAAGAGACGCAGCATATCTTGTAACTTGTAAGGACATTTTTTTCTTGAGTGAAAGTCAGAACTCAGAAGAAACAGCTGAAGGAGGAATTTGATAAGATTCTGGTCTATACTAAACCTTTTCAACTAAACGAGTTGGTTTATCTTTCTTTGCTTATGAGTTATGGCTAACTGTTGATTTTGTGTTTTTTTTCATATGAAGATATAGAACCATGGACCTTTAATTTGAGCAACACCTTGGCGAAGCTGTTTTTATCCATGCAGGTTGTCCTCACCAAGTCAGGAATAGACAGGTACGCAATCAAGAAACGTACTATCTTTCTTTTCATTCCACTGAAATGATATTGATCTTAAAGTTCAATACAGGTTTACAGTCTTTGTATAAAGGTGGCATTAGATTTTGTTACTCCTGAAAACGCAGAGGAATGCCTTAGGCTAACACAAGAGTTCCGGAGATTACCGAAAAACCACAGATCCAGTCGAGATAAACTAGAGAGGTAAACTATGATTTCATTATATCTGAATATTCTGAATCATGCTAAAATGAGTAGTCAGAATCATCTCTTTTTGATCATTGCATTGTGCTTAAGAAATAAGCGCTGCATGCCTGCATGCAGAGAGCTCAGCCAAAACAGTTATCTAAGCTCCAGGATAAATGTTTATTAAGTTTAACAGATATAACATTTGGACTATAACCAAAAAAATTTGTC
Source organism: Erysimum cheiranthoides (assembly GCA_011420285.2). Taxonomy (NCBI): domain Eukaryota; kingdom Viridiplantae; phylum Streptophyta; class Magnoliopsida; order Brassicales; family Brassicaceae; genus Erysimum; species Erysimum cheiranthoides. The sequence goes on along the minus strand of CM022183.2, from coordinate 8,462,508 downwards.
AATATCTGTTTTTTATGAGATTGAACCAAAATAGTTACAACATTTGGACTATAACTTTTTTTTTGTTCTCGTGCATCGTCTTGAGTCTGCACATCATCTTGAGTCTGCACATGAGTCGGGTTACCACCATGAGTCAGCTCATTATCATGAGTTGGTCACCATCTTTGGGATCTTTTACGGTGCCATCATCATCATTACCCCTGTAATTATCATTAGTGCCAAGACTCCTGAAACCACTCAAGTCTTCACCGTGAAACGGCCTGTCACTAAAGTCATCATCATCCCGGTAACAATCTTCGGTCCATTCACCATTTTGAGTCTGCACATCTAGATTCGGGTCACCATCTTGAGTCTGCACATGCGTCGGGTCACCATCATGAATACCATAACTAGATGCTCCCAAAACATTGTGTTTTTTCTTCTAAGACGGTTAATCTGACATTAATTTCTTGTTGTTTTTCTCCAAGTGATAATAACAGTCTTCTTACATGATTTGGCGACACGTTTTACTCTTCTTCTAACGGTCCAGGTAACGGGTTTGTTGTAAGTTTTCTTTTTTTCAAGAAGCACATGTAGCAAACTGGGCTCTCTTTTCCACTACTCGGTTTGACGACGGATCTTTCTAGTAAAGATCTTCCTAACATATCGACTTCTTTTCAATGGTTAAAATTTGGATCCAACAACTAACAATTGGGTCAGCATTTGTCGTGTCTTCTACGATGTGAGCAAAGAGAAGCTTCTCATCCAAATCAGGTACCAAAATACTATGTATATCCTGTAAAGAAATATAAAGTACACAAAAACTAAGGTTGAACGATGATTAAAATAAGTAATTTTAAATTTATGTGAGTTCTAACCTTCGTAGTTCCAAGAGCTTTATAATCTTTTCCAAACAGAAACCATGTACCAGCTGATTTTATGAACTTCTTCTTGCACATCCTTGGACATGTACTAGTTGCATGTTAAAACGTACCGGTTGCATGTTAAAACATGCATAAACATACAACTAGTACATGTCCAAGAATGTGTAAGAAAAAATTCATAAAATCAACTCGTACAAGGTTTTCGTTGGAAAAAGTTTATAAAGCTCTTGGAACTACGAAGGTTAGAACTCACCTAAATTTGAAATTACTTATCTTAATCGTTATTTTCAACCTTAGTTTTTTTGTACTTTATAGGATATACATAGTATTTTGGTACCTGAGTTGGATGAATACTCTCATTCCTCACATCGTAGACACGACAAATGTTGACCCAATTGTTAGAAGTTGGATCCAGATTTTAACCACAAAAAAAAACGATATGTTGGGAAGATCTATACGAGAAGGATCAGTCAAACCGATAGTGGAAAAGAGAGCCCAACCTGCTACATGTGCTTCCAGAAAGAAAAAAAAAATGTACCACAAACCCATTACCTGGACCGTTAGAAGAAGAGCAAAACGTGTCGCCAAATCATGTAAGAAGACAGTTAATGTCACTGGGAGAAAAACAACAAGTTAATGTCATATTAACTGCCTTGAAATTAAAACACAATGCTTTGGGAGCATCTCGTTCCAGTACTCATAATGGTGACGATATGTTGTTGTTGTTGTACATGTAGCAGAGTGCACAACGCAGTTTAACGGTTTGGAAAGGCAGCAGTACGGTGTTGGACTCTCATACACAAAACAATAAAAAAAGAAAATGAGAAGGGAGATTTTAGATTTGTTGTTGTTGTTAATCGATACTAGGAAAAGAGGTGAAGAAACCTTGCTTATAAAGCGAAAGCATTCAACGAGTAATAAAGAGAATTGGGAGTTATGAAAATTGATCCTCCACATTGATTGTGTCGTTACACTCTTTCAATCTAAGAGGATATTTTTCTTTTTAATTGTTACTTCCTCCGTTCCAAAAAAAATACTCCCTCTGTTTCAAAATGTAGGATGTTTTAGAAATTTTTTTTGTTTCAAAATATAAGATGTTCTCTATTTTCAATGCATGTTTACACCAATTTTTCCTTTTATACCCTCATTTATTTTTATTTTATTTTTATTTGTGATGAGTTAATTAACATTAATAAGTAGAATAAAATAATTTTGGAAGATGAAGAATTGTTAAGATGAAGTATTTGACTGCTTTGTTTTACGTGAACATTATTACTATTATCGACCATATATATGATCATACGTATCTTTTTTTACATGCATTTTTCATCTTCTTCTTTTTATGCTTTTATACTTCAACAAAAAATAATTTCTTTCTTAAGTACCTTTCCAAATTCTTCTTTAAAATTAAAGAACTTTTCAACAAAGAGATGAAGGAAGAAATAGACATGGCAGAAAATGTTCAACAGTTTCATGTAAACGATTCTAACCAAAATTTGAATAGATACTTAAAAATTTGGCTCCAAAGCTAAATTTGTTTTTAAAAATTCACATTATATACGTGAATATTCCCTCCCTCTGTTTACACATAAAACAATTTTATTGTCAATTATTGTAATCGTTGACGAGACTAAATTATGTGGAAAATAGGGATCCTCAATCATGGGAAAATATGCACAATAAATATAAAGTTGGAATGTCCTTCGTGTTTTAGTAAGCAGCATTTTTTTTTTTTTTGTTAATAAAAAGAAGTAATAAATAAGGTTAGAAATGTAATTTTAAATAATATCTTAATATGTGTGAAATTTCTAAAACATCCTACATTTTGAAACAGAGGGAGTAGATGTTTAAGGCTTTGCACACATATTAAAAAACTAATATACCCTTATTTTATACATTTTTATTTTATTATAAGTGTCGTTTAAGGTTTTTGCAAACATATTAAGAAGACAATTAAATTTTCTGTTTTATCCTTTATTAATATGTTATACAATTTTTTCATTGATCAATCCATTATAATAGTAGGGATAAAACTGAAAATTTTACCAAACATCTGCATTAAAAATATAAAACGACACTTATTTTGAAACAAAATTTTAATTCTAAAACGACACTTAATATGAAACAGAGTAAGTAATTGTATAATAATTACTTTATTTATTTTGTATTTAATTAATACGGATAAAATAAGAAATGTTACCTAAATCTTGCATTGGAAATACAAAAACATATATCTTTATGAATCAAACTGTTTCTAAAACATTCAATTTTATGAAACGGAGGGACTATTTAATTAATAGTAATTTAAAATAAATTTGGGAAAATAAAAGTATCTAATGGGCAATTGGCTCACTTTCTATTTCCTAAATTCTAAATCCCAAATTTCAACCGACCCAAATTTATACGATATGGTTCGGGTTTCTCCTTTTAACTTATAAAATGCGATATTTGACGGTTAGTCAACAATTAAAGTTTTCCAAGCTAGCCACTTTGGACCCTCATTTCTCATTCAATCGAACTCCGTTTTTGACGTTCCAGTACACCACCATATAATGCTTATGGCAACGGTTACATCGTGTCCGGAATCCAGTCATTCCGATGAACGGTTTCACCGAAAATCCACCAGAAAAGTGGTCGCAACCACTTTGTCAAAAACAAGTTCCAACATTGTATTGATACAATTCAAAATCTGATACGAACCGGCTGGTAACATATCGTCCTTTATAAATACAACTCATGCATCATAAGATGAATCTGATCCAATAAATTAGGGTCTGTTCGTTTTTGTATTTGTATCCAGCATCTAGATATAGCGTTTGAATATGCATCTGGATGTTGTATCCAAATATTGTTCGTTTTTGATTCTGATATTTACATCTAGATATAGTATTTGGATGTTATTTTGTTCGTTTTTGATTTTATAATAATATCCAGATGCTGTTTACTAAAAAAACATATTTTTTTATAGAAAAATGTGGATATGCGGTTTTGACGAAAAAACTTTGGTTTGCGGTTTTAGCGGAAAACTGCTGATTTGCGGATTTACAGTTTTGACGGGAAAATTCGAATTTGCGGTTTTGACGGGGAATTTTGGATTTGAGGTTTTGGCGGGAATTTCGGATTTGCAGTTTTGGCGGGAAATCTCGGATTTGCAGTTTTGGCGGGAAAACTCGGATTTGCGGTTTTGGCGGGAAAATTCGGATTTGCGGTTTTGGTGGGAAAACTCGGATTTGCGGTTTTGGCGAGAATATTCGGATTTACGGTTTTGGCGAGAAAAATCGGATTTGCGATTTTGGCAGGAAAACTCGGATTTGCGGTTTTGGCGGGAATATTCAGATTTACGGTTTTGGCGGGAAAACTCGGATTTGCGGTTTTGGCGGGAAAACTCGGATTTGCGGTTTTGACGGAAAAACTCGGATTTGCGATTTTGGCGGAAAAACTCGGATTTGCGGTTTTGACGGGAAAATTCGCATTTACGATTTTGGCAGAAAAAATTCGGATTTGTGGTTTTGGCGGAAAACTTGCGAAACCGTTTTTTTGGCGGGATAATTTTTAATTTTCAATTTTGTAAACTTTTTATGTTTTTCTTTTTTTAATTGATTAATATTTTTTATTTTTAAATTTTTTTCGTTTAGGTGCAAATGCAGCATCTGAATCCTTCATTTTCCAGCATCCAAAATATCCAGATTTTTGAGATTTTTTGGATCTGCATCCAGATGCTGCATTAGATGCAAATTGTAATTTGGAAAAACGAACACTATTTAGATGCATGCAGCCAGATACATCATCTAGCTGCAAAAACGAACAGGCCTAAATCGAATCCAATTGAAAGTGACAAAGGCATCCACTTCTCATAAAGATAATTCATAAAATGAATAAATTAAATGATGTCGTCCTATTTGAGTAATAATTTAAAATTAGTATTTTAAAAGTGAGCTTATTCTTTTCCGTTGCATGGTTGATAAAAATGCATGAGCTTATTGAATCCAATCAAACGAGCTTATTATTCATCCTCTAAACAATTAAGACTATCCTTAGAGTCTCTCCCGATTGAAAAACCACTGAAATGTTTTTAATTCAACAAGAAAAAATTTAGATAGCAAAACAACGTATATGTTAGACAGATCGCCATTGTCAGAAATTACATTTTGTTAACAAATGTATACATTACATATACGATCGTATGATAATATCTTCTTGTTGTATGTGATGTGTCCCAATGATTGAGTTAAGTGACGTATCACAATCTTTTCGATTATCTCATTTTTGGCCTTTGGATTCTCTGACTACCAAAATAAATTTGTTTAAATTAACTTCTGCAGCACCTCTTTGTATTGCTAGAGACAAATTGCACCCCCAAAAATTAAATACTACTCCCTCCTTTTCTTTTTATTTGATGTTTTAGAGATTTTTTTTGTTTCAGTTTATTTGATGTTTTGCTATTTTTTAGGTAAAAGTCAATAAAGTATTCAACAAATCTCGATAACAACCTTTTCAAACACTACTTAGTTGGAGTATTTTAATTAAAAATAATGATGATAATTACCTTTTTTGAATTCCAATGTTTTTCTTAATATGCGTGAATTATGCTAAAACATCATATAAAAAGAAACAGAAGGAGTATAATACAACAGCTTTTATGATAAAACTTTGATGACATTCATTCATCAAAGTGAAATATAGATGATAAGAATCGGTCCATCATTCCATGTATTTCTTAATAAATACAATCAAAGGAAATTATATATCTGATTTTTTTTACACAAATATCATACGTACCCTCTCAATAGTTAATTATTAAGACTTTGAATAGTTGTACACTTTACTCAATATTACACTTTACTTTTTTTTTTTTTTATTATTCGCATGTTTGTCTATGTATCCCGGATTAATTTCAGACCAATTTCAACCAATTCCAACCAATAAAATATATGTTTGTACACAATTAACGTAATTTAAAATATTATTATTTAATTTATTCGTTTTTTATGCTTTATAAAAACAAAGCATATTTTAACATAGAGTATATATAGTTTAGCGTACCAAAATTTAGTCTGATTAGGCTAATTCGGAATGTATTATACAACAGCAAGAAAGAAAGCTGATGATTAAGATGGAAGAGATGGATAAAAGAAAAAAGGTGGAGAAGTTTTGGTGGCATGTGATCTTGGAAAATGGGTTTACGTGTTTGCATCAGTTTCTCACTTTGTCTCTACGTGCTCTATCCTTCACGTGTCTTCGTGCCTCACGATGCCAATTTCGACATCTATACAGCTTTTGACGGGAAAAAAGGATCTCTTGGTATATTAACTTTAGTAATCAAATAATTCAATTTAGTGCACAAACATGTTATGATCCATTGAGAATAGTAGTTGCTGCATTATATTTATGCTAGAGTTGTCTTACAGAAATGATAAACATTACGCGCACAGAGTGACCAGTAACCAATTAACTATGGATCTTAAAAGGGTCTAGTAATATCACATCACTGATTTATTTCAAAGTGTATGCTTTACTAGGTTTTCTTTTTCGTGTTTAACCCAAAAAAAAAAAAATAGAGCTTAGCTTTGGTAATATATAATGTTTAATTAACAATTTGATTCTTGCAACTTCCAAGATAAGAAATTATTAGTAAAATATGTAAAAATAGTAATTAATTTCTAGTAAAGTGATAAAATTATTCAAAAGTGTAAAATGATATAAGATGGCACGTTAAGATTTCTAAATATTGTGATCATTAACCTATGAACTATAAAGAGAATTGTGTTACCTTTTACCAAAAAAAAAAAAAAACAAAAAAAAGAATTGTGTTGACAAAACCGAAAAATGGAACGAATTGTACAAATTTTAATGATTAATTGATCAAGACTCTGTCATTCACTAACATATTTCTTTCCCAAACCACTGAAAGTGGTATACAGTAATTTTTTTTTTTTTTTTTGTATAATCGGTGTGATCTAAGCCGAAACCCAGACTAATCATCAGGGCGAGACCCACGCCATGTTAAACTCACCCACTTAAGGGGAGGCCTCTCCGAACGGAAATTGAATCCAGATGGCGGAAGACTCAGCCAAGACCCCTTTACCAACTGGACCAATCCATCATTGGTATTAGGAGATATACAGTAATATTTAAGTAAACTAATAAAGTTTATATTTATTAATAAATTAATTAAAAGTGATTTTATAATATTATTAAGTTATGTCAGTTGAAAGCTGAAATTTTTGAATTTGACTGATTAACAGTTGAATAACGGGATAACTAAATAAAAAATTAACAGAATCAATATAGACTATATATAGAAGTTAAATATAAATGATTTTTATAAAACACCAAAAATATACTATATAATGAAGGGTTGAGTTTTTTAAAAAATTTAGTTAAAATTTTTAACATGTAATAAGTTATAAAACCATTTGTTATTTTCACAATTTACGATTCAACATAATTTTTTTGTAAATGATATATATTGAGTAAAATCACATTTTCAAAACATGAAAACATAAAATGTTTATATACCAATATACCATTCAAACCGTGTAATACTAAGTAAGTAAACCATTTGGTGTTTAAATTATTCATTTAGTAGCAACTATGTGATTACTGATTAGCATGGCAATAGAAAATTAAAGCAAAACTGCATGTAAAAAGGAAGCCAAGTGTCCTAAAGGCAAACAGTCTTCATGCTTTACACACTTCTACTAGCTTACAAAATCACCTCGAATATTCCTCCCATCAACTCAATAAATGTTGAAATTCCATACTACTTATAAAAAATACAAAAAAAATGGCGGCGTAATAAGAAGGAATCAATATTAATTCTTCTTCCCATTCTCACAATATTTTCATCTTGAAAAAATTGTCGTGAAGCTTTTTAAGACCCATTTGTTCTTTCCTTGTCTACATTTCCAAATATTTATTATCATTGATTGCCAAACATTTTCTCCTAATCAAATGAAATCTTTATTAGTTTGTTTTAGCTCATAATAAACACATTGTTCGATGTCTCCATTTCTCCGGTTGAGAAAACTATCTTTCTCTGAGGACAACGTTAACCCCACAGCCAAACACACGGCCGAGAAACCAAAACGACGTCGTTCCGGGAGATGTAGCTGTGTGGATTCATGTTGCTGGGCGATTGGTTATCTCTGTACAGCTTGGTGGCTTCTCCTCTTTCTTTACCACTCTGTTCCAGTCCCGGCGATGTTACAAGCTCCGGAGTCTCCAGGGACTCGGTTGAGTCGTGAAGGTGTCAAGGCACTTCATCCGGTTGTACTGGTTCCAGGGATTGTAACCGGTGGGCTTGAGCTTTGGGAAGGTCGGCCTTGTGCTGAAGGACTCTTTCGTAAACGTCTTTGGGGAGTTAGCTTCACGGAGATTCTTAGAAGGTAAACGTTTAAGTTTTGTATCCTTTGGTTGGGTTCGGTTCGGTTTGAGAAGTTAGAGAACCGGATAGATATTGGTTTGGTTCGTCCGGTTAGTCTCGAGCTAAGCCTGAGTTGTTCTTGAATTGGCTTTACTTATTGTTATGGTCTTAGGATTTTGATTTGGTTATGGGTGGAAATGGTTCTTTTAATGGTTTTCTGATGGTTCATCAACTAGTTTTGTAGGATTTTAAAATTTATGAATATTTATTTGATTCTAGATTTGATTGATGATTTTAGGAAATTTATTATTCGTGTGTTTTTGGAAATCTTTGTAAATGTAAATGTCGTTGGAAATGGAAACCGGAAGATTTGGTTTATGTATTGCAAGTAGGAAGTCATCCAAAAACTATAGAGTATAATAATAGAATAATATATGTCCAGTTTCATTGTATTTTGAAACTTGTTAATTTTCTAACATGGGTATAAGTTCTTTTAAAAAAAAATAATTAGATAATGTTTTTATTTTATCACATAAAATATAAAATTGACCAGAGATCAACCCGGAAGTTTGATTGAATAAGCCTCAGATGATTTTGACTTGGATAAGGTTTTTGAAGGATTGTTACGGTTTTTGTTTTTGATCTAAATTATTTTTCTAGTTAGCATTTAGATTTTTTATATTGTTGACTTGATACAATTTGAGTGGTTATATACTTGCTCAATCAATTGTTGTGATTTAATTTATAGGCCATTGTGCTGGTTGGAGCACTTGTCTTTAGACAGTGAGACTGGTCTCGACCCACCAGGAATCCGGGTCCGAGCTGTCCCAGGACTGGTGGCTGCAGACTATTTCGCACCGTTCTACTTTGCTTGGGCAGTTCTCATAGAGAATTTGGCGAAAATAGGATATGAAGGCAAGAACCTTCATATGGCTTCTTATGATTGGAGACTCTCTTTCCATAACACCGAGGTATGATCCGATTAGCGGAGTCGGTTTTGATTCATATGTATATGGTCACATTGACCGCATTGGTCTAAGGTTCAATGATAATGATAAGACATCGAATATTACTCTTAGCTACATTAGTATAGTATGTAATTACATAATTGCATTGATTGGGTTGTGTTTGGACTAGTGTATAATTTTTTGGATTGGAACCGAGCAGGTACGTGACCAATCTTTAAGTAGACTGAAGAGTAAAATCGAGCTAATGTATGTAACCAATGGGTATACAAAAGTGGTGGTGGTTCCACATTCAATGGGGGCTAATTATTTCCTTCACTTCCTTAAATGGGTTGAAACACCTCTTCCTGATGGAGGTGGTGGTGGTGGTCCAGGTTGGTGTGCCAAGCACATCAAAGCCGTCGTCAACATTGGACCGACCTTTTTAGGTGTCCCTAAAGCCGTCAGTAATTTGCTTTCCGCTGAGGGTAAAGACATCGCTTACGCTAGGTTAGGTCCATCAACATTTTAAAGTTACTTTCAGTTGTTATATTAGTTTTCATTAGTATTGTAAACTTCTAGATTGGACATCAAGAAACGGGAGATATTTAACCCGATTTTGATCGAGTTCTTTAATAATTTTAGGCTGTCATCTCAATATCTTAAACGGCTTAATGGATTTTGATTGGTCATGTTTGTGGTTCAGAGCTTTGGCGCCCAGTCTCTTGGACTCAGAACTTCTCAAGTTGCAAACACTCGAACACCTTATGCGGATGTCACATAGCTGGGATTCAATAGTATCTTTATTACCAAAGGGTGGTGAGGCAATCTGGGGTGATCTAGACTCGCATGCTGAAGAAGGCCACACTTGCATTTACTCCAAGAGAAAATCATCCCAGCCATCGCTAACCGATCTCCAAAGACAAAACTTCAGTGTCAAACCGGAGTCATGGGTCAAAGAACCCACAAAATACGGAAGAATCATAGCTTTCGGAAAACATGCATCTGAACTCCCTTCCTCACAGCTCTCTACTCTTAACATCAAGGTTATACTAATAATCTTGCTATGGTACTGCCTTTTCAGGGGTCACAGGAATCTAACTACGTTTTGCTCTTTTTCTTATGGTCTATACTTAACAGGAACTGTCAAGAGAAGACAATACTTCAAATGACAGCACATCATGTGGAGAGTTTTGGTCGGAGTACAATGAAATGAGCCAAGCAAGCATAGTAAAAGTAGCAGAAAACACAGCTTACACGGCCACCACGGTTCTTGATCTTCTCCGATTTATAGCCCCTAAGATGATGAGACGAGCCGAGGCTCATTTCTCTCATGGCATTGCCGGCAATCTCGATGACCCTAAGTATGGACATTATAAGTACTGGTCTAATCCACTCGAGACCAAGTAAGTTTAAAATATAATTTCATTGCCTTTACTGTTAATAGCTAGTAGGGATGTTATCATGGCAAAACAGGCTTGGCCTGATCCACCATTAATTTTTTTTTTGTGGCTTGGCCTGACTATCTTAAATTGGTGCCTGTTAAATGTTTCATCCCTGCCCGTTTTGAGTTGGCGGTTACACATCAAACAAAGGATAAATATTGGCGGTTTAGATGGGCTAGGCCGGTCCCATTTGTTGGACTTAGCCTCAAACGGGGTGGGTCAGGCTTAGCCGTGATTTTTTTTCTGAGAAGAAATACAGGCTGGGCTGCGGGTCAGCCTGCTCATGATAACATCCCTATTTACTAGTAAGCTCAAGTAGTACTAAGAGAAGAAACATACAATGGCCAGAATTTGAATGCTTTGATTTGTTTTTCTGAACAGATTACCAAATGCACCAGAGATGGAGATGTACTGTCTTTATGGAGTTGGGATTCCGACTGAAAGATCGTACATATACAAACTCGCAACCTCTTCCAGTAAATGCAAGAGCAGCATTCCCTTCCGGATAGATGGTTCTGTTGATGGAGATGACGTTTGCCTTAAAGGAGGAACTCGTTTAGCGGACGGAGATGAGAATGTACCAGTGATCAGTGCGGGGTTTATGTGCGCAAAGGGATGGAGAGGTAAAACACGGTTTAACCCATCGGGGATGGAGACATTCGTGCGAGAATACAAACACAAGCCGCCCGGAAGTCTACTGGAAAGTCGAGGAACAGAAAGCGGAGCTCATGTAGACATAATGGGTAATGTTGGACTCATTGAAGATGTTCTAAGGATAGCTGCTGGAGCTTCAGGACAGGAGATTGGTGGCGATAGAGTTTACTCGGATGTGATGAGGATGTCAGAGAGGATTAACATCAGGTTGTGACATAACCATTAGGAATAGAACCAATTTTTTGTTTGTCTTGTGAAAAATATCAAAATAAAGAATCGTTGAGGATCTTTTGTTACGTTTACTTTTGATAGTAAGTCCACATAACATAGAAGAAAAGCATACATCACCATAATGATCTTGAAACAAATCAAATTCTTCTAAGCACGAAAAGATATTGGAAGAAAAACTATTGGGACTGATTTGTTGTATTTATGAAGTAGAGACTGTGAGTTAGTAGAATTTCATTGAACCCACAATTTGTGTCTCCATATACTCACCACTTTCAATCTCTGTTCGAAGCAACAAAATTTTGAATCTTCCCGTCAAACAGAGAAACAAAACACACAAGTCTGAATCTTCGATTCCGATAAAAAGCCAAACCTCAAACAGCAAACCGAAGACAAGCCGAACAAATAATTTTCCGGGCAGTTTTATCATTTTAAGGTGCGAATATCCCGGCCACATTGCCGTCCTTCTCTCGTTGCCACCTTCTGTTCAGAGCCATCAATGGCGATATTCCCTACACCAGCCTCCATTGCCTCTCTTTCATCCTTTTCCTTTTCTCTGTTCTCATTTCCGGCTTCTTTTTCTTCCCCTTCCGGTTGTTGCGGTTTCAATGACGGTTCCAGTAATCTTGGGCCTGGATTGAACCATGGGTGTGTTAGGCATTGGGCGGCTGTTGGTCTCTTCTCAGGCACAAATTCAAGAATTGGGGTTAAGAAATCTGCCATGGCTTTTGCGTCCTGCTCACTGAAATCATATTTTTCCTTGAAGACTTTGCTGATGGGCCAAAACCGCAATCGCCGGATGTGCCTTAGTTCACCTTGTCGGTTGAAGAAATCCCGCGAGTATCGACCGCCTAATGCAATCTACAGTTGAAAACAAATCTCATCAACATGAAATTTAATCTCTACCGTTTTTTGGAGTTTCAACGATCAAAATTTGCATTCAAATGAAATAAAAAAACAGTTTAAGAAAACGTTCCCCAAACTAAGATCCAACTTAAGAATGGATTTAATGCTAGATAATATATGTTCATGCAATCTTATATGGTCACAACAGATGAACAGAACAATTAAGTTTATCGGCTTTACCTTTCGTGGCATCATCCCAAGCAGCTCCATCATCAATGCTAGGTGATCCTGAAACAAAGGCAACCAGTTTTAAAACTGCACATAAGAATGATACAACTTAGCTCTTCATAGAAATCTGACAAGCAAGTGAAAATATATGGAGATACCTCATCCCGGTCATAGTTTTCACCACTGTGAGGATCAAATAGGACATCTCCAGTGGCCAACTCGAAACAAATACAAGCAAAAGACCACATATCTGCAGAGGTTGAGTATTTTGACCCAAGAACAACCTCAGGACATCGGTACTGTCTTGTCTGAATATCGCTTGTGAACTGTTTATACGTCCAACAAGCATTCCCAAAATCTACTAATTTGCATTTGCAATCTATACCACTCAATAATTTCTGTCTTGTGGATCGGCTTCCTCTCCTACTACCCCGACCGTTCTGTTTGTTAGCCTTCTCTCTGGCTTCTTCATCTTCCATTAATCTTGTGGAACTTCCTTCTGATCTCTCCACAGTGGGATCGCCATTTGTTCTTGCTTCAGAAGTAGAATCTTTTTCATTTTCTTCTGATGCTTCCTCTCCACCACAACCTTGAGTTACAACCTTCTTAGCTTTCTTACGAATCTTCTTCTTCTGATTCTTTGTCAAATCCCCATTGTACGTATAACTCTTAGTTTCAGGTTTAGCAGCTGACTCAGAAACACTTTTGTCCTTGGTGGATGGCAGAACAAGTGGAGCACCTGATCTCCGAGCATCTCTTGATGGATCAATCGTAGACAAAAGCAGAACGTTCTCTGGCTTCAAATCAGTATGAATAATAGAGAGCTCACGGTGAAGATAATCCAACCCAACCAAAATATGAAAACAGAGCTCTTTAACCATATGAATAGGAACACCTCGGTAATCGCTGTACTTGATAACGGACAAGAGGTTATCTCCCAAGTACTCAAAAACCATACAAACATGTTTCCCATTAGGACCCGAATGCTTGAAATGATCCAGTAGCTTTACAACACACTTCTTATCACCCGGGTCTCCTTCAGCAATCTGTTTCAAGATCTTTATCTCATCCATTGCTGCCTCAGTGTAGTGTTGAGCGCTCTTCTGAACTTTTAAAGCTACATAACGCTACAAACAATAAATTTTCTTGCGTGGTCAACGCTTCGAAATGAATAAAGAAAACAAAGTAACAAATTCCTCCATCCAGAAAACCAAACAAGTATCAGATGAAACAACCACAAGATACACAGAAAATAAATCCAAAGAGGCCAAAACAAAGGAAACCCAAGGATAAAACGATACTACGTATGTTTACCACAAACACAAGAACCAAAAAACATCGAATAGCCATTCTCAAGGATCTGAAACTAAAGCTTCAATTTCTCAATCCTACAAGCACACTAGTAACTACTCCACATTACAGAAAAACCATAACTCACACATGAAAGTAAAGATCTAATGATCTATAAATTAACCCATCTCCGGGAATCTAAGACTAAAGATTCAAACTTCTCAACATTTTTATCTACACCAATCCAAACAACTAACTTAACCACATTAGATAAACTACATAGTACACAACTACAACTTCGTCCTAAGAAGTTAAAACCTAAAAAGCAAATCTTTTCCCCTTTTTATGACCTAAATTGGTTCTCTAGCGAACAAAAACGTAAAGGGTAAGTCACATACCGATTCATTCGTGTCCCAAGCAAGCCAAACAGTAGAGAAATGTCCCCAACCAAGCTTACTTTGAATCACATAAACTCCATTCTTAAAAGTATCACCAACTCTCACCGCATGGTATCCTCCTTTCCTGTAATCCTCCGTGCCTTCATCCTCCGATGAGTATTCACTTTCGTCTCCGCCGTTTTTGTCCTCCGCCATAGCCGAAACTTTACAATTGGAGCAACCCCAATGAACTAAAAATTCAGAGTGATTTCGATTGAATTATGTAACCCAGAATCTCGATTTAACGAAAAAAGATTATGAAAGTTTCGAAATTGGAAGAAACCCAGCGATTTTGAGGAAACCCTAGAAATTTCAAGAAAAAAAATAGTGACCTAAAACGAAAGATAATTAGGTAATTTTCCGACTAACCAAAGATGATTATGGATAATTTTCGCCTAATCAAGAAAAATAAATCAAAATTTGGTGAATCGATGAAAAATTGGACAAAGTCTAGAGAGAGAGAGAGAGACAAGAGAGGGAGAGAGATCGTTGGTGTTGTGTCGGGTCGGTTGGTAGTTAGGAATTGGGGAGCTAATTAGGGTTTTATTCTCAAGAGAGGAACCGTTTTTGATTGGACCGGTTTATACGCAAAACCAGAAATACGATTTGGTTTAGCCCAATTACTCAGTAATGTTACAAAAATTATACTAATAAATAAAAATAAACGTTTAGTCACTTTTATGCAAAAGTACTATATAATCATCATCATACGTATTCTTTATTAACCCGAGAATGCTGAAACCTAAATTAATTTTCGGAATTCATAAGATTTAAATTTTTATTATCATTAACATTTATAAATAACTGAAATGTGAAGTGTAAAAAATTTCTTAAAATATCTAAAAATAATCGGATGTACCTATTAGCTTGCTCACTTTGTTCAACAAAATCAAGGTTCCATTGTGTTACTCTTTGAATTGCAGCATAGCTTCCAGTGGCAAAGGCTCTTATGATGCAATTCAAAGAAGGTTCAAAGTAGGTGCAGATTTAGTGTAAGCCCGAAATCATTCTTATTAGGGTCAGGATTTCTAGATTTCTCATCAAAAGTGTCACCATTGATATTGTCTCCTTTGTAGCAAAGTAATTTCACTCAATCTTTCTCCTCAAATGAATCTGATCTAGGCTTAGTTTAGTTTTGTGGTATTTTCGAAAAAAATATATATATATATATATTTGGTATTTTTGAAAGAAAAACTTTATAATAGTATTTTTTAGAATAAAAAAAATTCATTTTAGTGGTATTTTTTGAAAATTGTCTTTAAAAATATGATTACACATTCTTTATTATTTTATTTTTTCCAAATTCCAACATTAAGATAATTAATCATGGTGATCTTATTATATAAAGTTGGGTTTTCAAAGTTAGCAACTCAAGAGATTGCGACACGTGTCGATTCTAGCGATCCGAGATTTTGACACATGTCAAAAAATATTTGTTTTTAATAATTTTAAATATATAAAAAGATAATTATGAAAAGAGATTAAAATTTAAATAAAGTTAAAAATGTAAAAAGATAATAATAAGAATTATAACTTAAACAATTTTATAAATGTAAAAGATAATGTTAAGAAAATTTTAAATTTAAATATTTTTAAAACTATAAAAAGATAATTATAATTACTAATTCTAAAAAAATTACATAAATTAAGAAATTATACAATTAATTAATATAATGTAATTATTAATTCAAAAAGGAAAATGAATGGTAAATACCCACCTCTATAAAATCGAATAGATTGTCTCATATTTTCTCGCTAAACAAAATAATTTTTTTAAAAACACTTGATTCAATATTTTCAAAAACATTTGATTCAACTTCGTTCTATTGGTAAAATTTCTCTCCTCAAAATAATCATTTAGCACATATGTTTACATTATGCTTATATAGTTATTTTAGTTTCTTAAGATTATTAAAAGCTCATAGGGTGATAATCTAGGAATCAAGAAATAAATAGGATACAAAAAATATAAAAAAATATAAAAAAATAATGAGCTCATAGGGATGAGTTTTCTCTTACTTCTTGAAAAGTGAATTTTTTTAAAAAAAATTGTCGAGAGTTACGGGAAATAAACAAAATTAACATATATCGTCGAATTAATGAAAGAAATCCTTAATTTTTCACCGTTTCCTATATATACTTTGATATGTTTTCATATCAGCTCATATGAGTTTATTGCGTTATTGTGTTTTTTTTATTATGGTTGTAGATTTTGAGGTTTTGGAACAAACCATATGTATCGATGCATGCATGAAGGTTTGAGTGATGTTTCAACTGATTGGTCTATGAGCTATTATCATATGATAAGGTAAATTTTGATCAAAACCTAATTCTTTTGGTATTGATAATATTATCTGGTTAAAAAAGTCCAGACCAAAAATTCATCAAAGACCTAATAAGCTAATACTAATTGTCTCCACAGATATTACAGATAATCATCTACTTAATTTTTAATTTTAAAGGGTAATAAATTGTACTGGCTACAAATAATTTTTATGAGAAATACTCAGTTCACATTAATTTGAACCAAACGCACACCATTTTGAAAAACCACCCCACAGAACACAAATCCAAATTCTCAAAAGCAAATCAAATTACATTTTTTATTGCAAACAAAGTCTATGTGCCTTTAGTGATCAACGTTCTTATTTACAATGTGCCAAATAATCATCCACGTGTTAAACCCATTTGTTCACAGTTTCTCATTACAAGACAACAAATGGTATCAATGTCCACCAAAAAATTGCATACTTGCACGCAATCTCTTCTTCTTCTTCTTCTTCTTCTTCATTCTTCTCGTAGATTTCAGAAGCTTCAAATAGATTCATCAAAAAACATCAAAATCCAAAGAACCAAATTAGAAAAAAATGTCAGTAGTTTTACTCTCTTCTACTTCTTCAACAATCACCAAATCCCAATCCAAAAAGATTCCCTTTTTATCCTCCACACTCAATTCCACAAAATTCCCATTCAAGCTCTCGATTTCTCCATCAAGATCGAAACTTTTCAACAACCCTTTACGCGTGGCGGCGCCACCGTCTGTACCCACTTCGGATCCGGCGGAGGAGAAGCGGATCGAAGAAGATTACGGTGGAGAGAAGGAAGAAGAAGGGTCTGAGTTTCAGTGGAGAGATCATTGGTATCCAGTTTCTTTAGTGGAGGATTTGGATCCGAATGTTCCAACCAAGTTTCAGTTACTGGGTCGAGACCTTGTCCTCTGGTTTGATCGGAATGATCAGAAATGGGCCGCCTTTGATGATCTTTGCCCTCACCGGCTTGCTCCTTTATCTGTAATCTCTCTCTCTCTTGGAACTAAGCAGTTTAATTAGTTATTGTGATTTGGATTAGAAGAGTAAACTATTGGAGATGATTGTTTATTGTTAAAGTATTGATTTTTAAGTTATTCCAATATTAGGTCACAGCTTTAAAGAATAAAATATTAGGATCTCAGAATCAGAACAGTTTTGTGTTGTTTTATGAGCAAGAAGTAAATTTTGTGGCAAAGTTCTGTTGTGATGTGTATGTAACCAAAGTTTTGAGCTTTAATCATGAAATAGATGTGTTGTGCGTATGTGTTGATGCATTGTGGTTTTGTAGGAGGGAAGATTGGATGAGAATGGACACTTGCAATGTTCATATCATGGATGGTCCTTTAGTGGGTGTGGATCTTGCACTAGGATTCCTCAAGCTGCTACTTCAGGTCCTGAAGCTCGTGCTGTTAAATCCCCGAGAGCTTGTGCTATTAAGTTCCCTACAATGGTGTCTCAAGGTCTTCTCTTTGTGTGGCCTGATGAAAATGGTTGGGATAGAGCCAATTCGGTTGAACCCCCTAGGTAACGATCAAAACGATTATCTTCTTGGGATTTTGTGAACATAGCATAATGGTAGTGAAAGGTTTGATCTTTAACGTTTTAGGTTGCCGGATGATTTTGATAAACCGGAATTTTCAACTGTGACGATTCAGCGGGATCTTTTCTATGGATATGATACACTCATGGAGAATGTATCTGATCCTTCCCATATCGATTTTGCTCATCACAAGGTTTTAGTCTCTCTGAAAGCTTCAAATGTGTTTGCATTTTCGCTAATGAAAATTTTCCTTAGGAGATGATTTTGTGTTGTTAACAGGTTACAGGAAGAAGAGATAGAGCCAAACCATTGCCGTTCAAGGTGGAGTCAAGTGGGCCTTGGGGTTTCCAAGGTGCGAATGATGACAATCCTAGGATAACCGCAAAATTTGTTGCTCCGTGCTATTCTATAAACAAGTGAGTCTTGATTTTCCGCACAAAGCATCATAAATAGTTATAGCATACAGCTTCAAACTTAATGGGTTTGTGTATGTTTGTCTACAGAATTGAGATAGATGCGAAGCTACCAATCGCGGGTAATCAGAAATGGGTAATTTGGATTTGCTCATTCAATATACCAATGGCTCCAGGAAAAACCCGTTCCATCGTTTGCAGCGCCCGTAACTTCTTCCAATTCTCTGTACCAGGACCAGCTTGGTGGCAGGTAAAACAAACTTTGATTCCATCTCTTAATCCGATATGCCTGTATAAGTCTTCTTCTGACGCTGCTCCTTATTAGGTTGTACCGAGATGGTATGAACACTGGACTTCGAACTTAGTCTATGATGGAGACATGATCGTACTTCAGGGACAAGAGAAAGTATTCCTCGCTAAATCAATGGAGTCACCAGACTATGACGTGAACAAACAGTACACAAAGCTCACATTCACTCCAACACAAGCAGACCGTTTCGTTCTAGCCTTCAGAAACTGGCTCAGACGGCATGGTAAGAGTCAGCCTGAATGGTTCGGCTCCACCACATCAAACCAACCTCTCCCTTCCACTGTCTTAACCAAACGCCAGGTGAGCCATTCAATCATGCGTCCCAAACATCATTTAATGATCTCTATATATACAAACACACATGTCTAAAAATTTGGAACTTGAACAAACAGATGCTGGATAGATTTGAGCAGCATACACAAGTTTGTTCATCCTGCAAAGGAGCTTACAACAGTTTCCAAGTCCTCAAGAAGTTTCTTGTTGGCGCGACGGTCTTCTGGGCCGCCACTGCTGGTGTTCCTTCTGATGTAAAGATTAGGTTGGTTCTGGCTGGTTTGTCCCTGATCTCAGCTGCGTCTGCATATGCTTTACATGAACAAGAGAAGAACTTTGTGTTTAGAGATTATGTTCACTCTGAAATCGAATAGATGTGTTGTATATATATATGTATAATCATTATACAAACATTGTAAATCAAAATGCAGAGAAACTTTTAGCAATTTACAACTTCACTTGTATCATACTATCATTAACTTATATATCTCAGTCAAAACTTCACTCTCTTGCTTATTCACTATATTGCTAGCAAAGTTATTTATCTTAAATTTGGCTATCTATCTAAATAGCCCTAAAAGTTTTAATTTTATGAAGTTTGGGTTTAAAGCTTTCTTCAGATTAATTTTGAAGGCGAAAACATTTCAACTCTTACAAAAGTAAGAAAAGGGAAGCAACAATTGAAGATTATCATCACCATGCACGCATAATAATTTACTTTTTCTACCTCTATATATACGATCGATGTAATCATAACATTCGTAACTTTCTGCGGATATATAATAAATTACTTCTTCTACCTCTATATACCCCGATCTTTCTGCGCATATAAATTTTTCTCTATTATTTATATTTATATCCACCATAAAATTAAAGAACACCAACAATATTTTAGTATCCAATGTAATGGGCTAATGGCCAATGTTGGGATATAATTGAACTTTAAGAAACTTTAAGGAAGAAAACAAGAAAGTAAAATAATTAGGGGGTCAAATTCGAAACATAAGAAAAACATTCGTCACTTCAACTTGTTACGGAGCAAAGCACACGAAAGCCGATAAGAAGATAACAACACTAACTGTGCGCTCTTATCTGTGAGCTTTGAACTGAATCAGCTTTCGCAATGGCTTCTTCTACAGCTTTATCCCTCTCATGGAGCTCTTCGCCTTGTTGGTCACACAGCTTCAATGGCGGTGCAAATGAATCCCTAAAAGTATCCGAGCGAAGATTCAATTTTGAAGTTGTTGCTCAGAAGAAAACCAAGAAACTTCGAAAGGTATAAAGTCATTACATTTCATGGGTTTCGTTTAATAATTCGATTTGGGTCTTAGTTAGTTTTTGATTTGAGCTTGTGTTTTGGGAGAATTTGATTTGAGCTTGTGTTTTGGGAGAATTTTGAATTTGAATTTTAAAGTAGACACCTTTGTATTTGCATTTTAGCTTCAAGAAATTAAAAGAAAAATTTGGTTGATTTCTTGTGTTTTAGTTCTTGAATTTGTGGTTTGAAGCTTTGTTTCTGTGTAAAGAAACAAAAATGGTGAACTTGTTTTGTTTCTTGAAGGTAATCTTGAAAGAGGACGTGACGGATTTGGGTAAGCAAGGGCAATTACTGGATGTGAAAGCTGGATTTTTCAGAAACTTCCTCTTGCCTACTGGAAAGGCTCAGCTTATGACTCCACTTCTCCTCAAGTAATCTTAAGTCACCTCTACTTCGGAACTTCATTCGCATAGCAGAAGCTCTTATGTGTGTTTCCATAGACCTTGTCTTTTGAGAGACTTTGCATCAGTTTGTATATTTTGTGTTGTTTTGTTACAGGGAATTGAAGATGGAAGATGAACGGATAGAGGCAGAGAAGCAAAGGGTAATCTGAGATGAATAGATTGATTGTTTTATTTGCTCATCATGTCAAGTTTTTGGTGTTTGATTGAGTGATCACCTGAGAATTTTGTATGTTGTTTTTCCTTTTGCTTGAAACCTCTTTGCAGGTTAAAGAAGAGGCGCAACAACTGGCCATGGTATTTGAAACCGTTGGAGCTTTCAAGGTTAAACGCAAAGGTGGTAAAGGCAAACAAATATTTGGATCGTAAGTCGCGTCTAAGCAAATCCTGATTTTAAAAGTCCTTGGGAATTATGTCTAGCCTCTACTAAACTTTATATTTTCCTGCAGTGTCACAGCACAAGACCTCGTCGACATCATCAAGGCACAGCTCCAGAGGTAACATAACACAGGAAATTTTACAGCTCTATAGAAAAAGCTACAAGCTTTCTCGTGCGATTTAGTTAAATCATTCTGCATTTGATTTTCATTGGTCTTTGAAGAACCTAATATGGTTTCCTCTGCTTCTCTGTGGCTGGTTTTTGCAGGGACATAGACAAACGCCTTGTCTCTCTCCCGGAAATCCGTGAAACTGGAGAATACATAGCCGAACTCAAACTTCACCCCGATGTCACTGCTCGAGTTAGGATCAATGTTTTCGCCAACTAACCTTTCAAATATTCAGCGCGCACTACTACATCCCAAGGTATTTCTACACTCCATGATCATGTGGCTCTTTTTAATAAATGAAACAAGATGTTAGTTTTGTATTAATTCACATAGAAATAGGTAGTTAAACCGATACAATGAACTCTGCATCTAAACGTTAATCGGGAATATTGCCCGTCAAATGGCGTTTGCGTTTTGAATTTTAGCCGCAAACGCAGATGTTGATAGACCATTGCTCTGTTTTTGGTGTTTTGAGGTTGCAGGAACATACAAAAAGGGGAAAGAGAGTGGCCAGTTTGTGAAGTTTTTCTTGTAGATCTTTGCTACATTGTATTTTTGCTATTTTTTAAAGTTAATTTTGGAATCTAAAACAATATTTTCTTCAAGTTATAATATTTCCTTGAAGCTACATTGTATTCATTCGTCTGTTGAAGTGATCAGAATGCTTAAATTAACACTAACAAGCTGTTAAAAAAAAAAAAAACTAACAACATAACCAAAAATCTGTAAAACTATGTCGCCGTCTCTTGTTCCCACAAGATTGACTATTTTTAGAGAGTTGTTTCTTTAATGACCAAACCCAGATGTTTTTTTGTTTCACTATTCTGTTACCTAACCTTCTTTAAAACAGTTAAAGCTCTAAATTCCAATTTCATAATCATAATTTGTCTTGTTTCTATCACATCTTTGTTCTTGTTATCAAGTTTTTGTCCAATGGAGTTTGGAGATGATAGGAACCTTTACCTAAGAGATACATGGAGAGATGGAAGCATGATATGCGGTGTTGTGCCTATTAACCCGAGCTCTAACGGGCTATGGCCAGTCCCAAAGCTTCCTGATCCTAATGAAAACATTGAGTTTTGGAATTACATGTTTCCACATGTTCAGATCATTTTCCTCATTGTTACCGTTCTCTGGCAATTCTTCCATTTCTTCCTCAAACGTCTCGGCATGATTCGTTTCACCTCCCATATGCTTGTGAGGACTTGAATCTTTAAATCTTCCTTCTTATTAGTTTCCATTGCATATGTTTGATATTTGATTCGGAACTCGACTATAGTTTGTATCTTTGTATGCGGGTTTTTTCGGGTTTTCTTTGTTTTAACTCTGTGTGTGTGTTTTGCAGACTGGGATTCTCCTAAGCAAGTCGTTTCTGAAGGAGGGAACACCCGCGAGGAATTTCTTCTCGACGGAAGATTACAAAGAGACTCTGTTTGGTCTGGTTGGTGCGTGTGCCTACATGATGTTTTGGTTCTTGATGGGAGTTAAAATGGACTTGAGTCTGATCCGCAGCACCGGGAGAAAAGCCATAACGATTGGTCTTTCCTCGGTGTTACTCTCTTTAACGGTTTGCGCCTTTATCTTCTTTGTCATCTTAAGAGATGTAGGATCTAAAAAGGGAGAACCAATTTTGAATTTCTTTGAAATCATCTTCATCTATTCGATGCAATGCCTTTCGTCGTTTCCCGTTATTGGAAACCTTCTTTTTGAGCTTAGGCTTCAGAATTCAGAGCTTGGCCGTCTTGCTATGTCTTCTGCAGTGATCAGTGACTTCAGCACCTCGATTCTCTCCGCGGTTCTAGTCTTTCTAAAGGAACTCAAGGACGATAAAACTCGGCTTGGATCCGTTTTTATTGGAGATGTTATTGTTGGAAACCGTCCTTTGAAGCGTGCGGGCACAGTGGTGTTCTTTGTTTGTTTCGCCATATACATCTTCAGGCCATTGATGTTCTTCATTGTCAACCGAACGCCTTCTGGTCGTCCCGTAAAGAAATACTATATATATGCAATCATCATTCTTGTCTTTGCATCTGCCATGCTTGCGGATTGGTGCAAGCAATCTATTTTCATCGGTCCTTTTATCTTAGGTCTAGCTGTTCCACATGGTCCGCCTTTGGGCTCTGCATTCGTTCAGAAGTTTGAGGCTGCGGTTTTCGGCACATTCCTTCCTTTCTTTGTGGCTACGGCTGCCGAAGAGCTCGATACTTCGATCATAAAGTCTTGGATTGATTTCAAGAGTATTTTCATCATCGTGTTTGTATCGTTTGTAGTCAAATTCGTTCTCACGACTCTCCCGGCCTTGTTGTACGGTATGCCTGCAATTGACTGCCTTGCTCTGTCTCTTATTATGTCCTTCAAAGGCATTTTCGAGCTCGGCGCTTACGCTTATGGGTTTCAAAGAGGGGTAAGTATATCTATAGACATATGTCCTTCAAAATGTATCTAAGACATTTTGATACACACTTCAATTGACCTGAGACCTTCATTTACATTTTCATTGCAGAGTATTCGGCCCGTGACCTTTACGGTTATATCTCTTTACATCTTGTTTAACTCTGCAATCATACCGCCGATCTTGAGACGGATTTACGATCCTTCAAGGATGTACGCAGGATACGAGAAGCGGAATATGCTTCACATGAAACCAAACTCCGAGCTCAGGATTCTATCGTGTATCTACAGAACCGACGATATCCGTCCCATGATCAATCTCCTTGAAGCTACTTGTCCCTCAAAAGAAAACCCTGTAGCTACTTACGTCCTTCACTTGATGGAGCTTGTAGGACAAGCCAATCCAGTCCTCATCTCTCACCGATTACAAACCCGTAAAAGCGAAAACACGTTTTATAATTCCGAAAACGTAGTTGTCTCATTCGAACAATTCCGCAAAGATTTTTTCGGCTCTGTTTTCGTTAGTACTTTTACGGCTTTATCCGTGCCGAAGATGATGCACGGAGACATATGTATGCTGGCTCTCAACAACACAACGTCTCTCATCATCCTTCCTTTTCACCAAACTTGGTCTGCTGATGGATCAGCCATTGTTTCAGATAGCAAGATGATCCGGAAACTAAACAAGAGTGTCCTTGACCTCTCTCCTTGCTCTGTCGGTATCTTCGTTTACCGAAGCAACAATGGCCGGAGAACAATCAAAGACACAGCTGCAAACTTCTCATCTTACCAAGTATGTATGCTCTTCCTTGGAGGTAAAGACGATAGAGAAGCTCTAACACTCGCTAAACGAATGGCCCGTGACTCAAGAATCAACATCACAGTGGTTTCGCTTATTACTTCTGAACAGAAAGACAAACAAGTAACCGATTGGGACCGAATGCTCGATTTAGAACTACTCAGAGACGTAAAGAGGAACGTTCTTGCCGGTGCGGATATCTTCTTCTCCGAGGAAGTAGTGAATGACGCATCTCAAACATCAGAATTGTTGAAATCAATTGCAAATGAGTATGATCTGTTCATCGTTGGAAGAGAGAAAGGAAGGAAGAGTGTTTTCACAGAAGGGCTTGAAGAATGGAGTGAATTCGAGGAACTTGGTGTTATTGGAGATCTCTTGACATCTCAAGATCTTAAATGCCAAGCTTCTGTGTTGGTGATACAACAACAACAACAGATGATTTAGGTTTTTAAGAAATCTCAGGAGGTGAAGAAGAATCGAATAAGTGTTTCTTGGGGACAGAAACATTCGATTTGTCAGCTGGAAATGGCGACAAGACTAGCTCCATTGGGATATCTAGAAACTGCCAAGGGCCAAGGCACATATACAGAGTTGTGAATCCCTTGTTTATTACCACCTCATGTTACTGTTAGAAATTTATTAGAAATAAAGAGTTTTCTTGAGATACAAGTAATGATTACAATGTTTTTGGATGTTGTATATATTTCAATCTTTTTTAGATGTGAATAATTTTGAGAAGTTTTCTTCCAGAACAATGATGAGAAAAATTTGTTATTAAGCTGTTTTTGGAGTTTAGACAACTGGAAGAACATGCAAAGTCAACTTAATTTGTTGTCATAACACATATTTTTAAATCTCAATTAGAGATATATAATTTATCCAAAAAAAAAAAAAATTAGAGTTATATAACAAATCTTGAAATTCCTACTGTTACAAACTTACAATCGATAAAACAAATCTAAACTTTTTTTTTTTTTTTGTATTTATTAACGGTTCAAGAACCCTGGTTAAGAGAAATATTGCAGAATATAATTTCTAAAAATTCCTGAAAAGAATGAGAATGTAGTGAAACTCTTCTAATAAAAATACATTATACTTAAACAGACGAACATTTTCAAGTCTGTAGCTGTTGTTGGACTACCAAAACAGAAACCCTAGAGTTGAGATCTCTAGCCGCTAACAAATCTCCGATAACACCTAACTCCGGTAGTTCAATCCACTCCTTAAGTCCATTAAAGTCCGGTGTTGCCATGCCGTGATCTCTCCCAAGCACCATAAGATCATAATCCTCGGAGAGTTTTCGGACGGTGGTGGCCACTTCAGGACCACCTGTCACAATCCTCTCTGTATATGCAATACAATTTGTAGCTTCTGTATCTCTAAGATCCTCTAAGACCTCATGATCAAGAATGTATTCCCAGTTCGTTGACTCTGTTTCTCGGTTAGAGATGAGTCGGATCACAGTGACTTTGACTCTAGGGTTATGCTTTAACTTCTTCACCAAGGAAAGTGCCTCACGATCGTCTTTGCCTCCAATGAAGATTACACCGACATTGAGGTGGTACCGTCTAGTGCCTCTGCACGAGAACTGTCCACGGTCGACGAGTATCCCAATAGAACAAGGTGCATTCTTGAGTAGTGACTCGTTGACACGTCTTATGGCCTCGTCCTCTGACTCAAACGCTCCATCTATGGACCATTTCCTACCAGAAGGGACGATAATCATCGACGTGGCTTGTTCCAAAGCTAGCTTGCAGATTTCATCGTGCATTAGGTTCTCGTGCGTGAGGGCAGTGAACATGGTCATGGCCACATACTCCAATTGACTGAAGGCAATGTTCGCGGTATGGATGTAAGAGTTATTCACTAGCTGTTTTGATTTCTTGTTGTGTGAGATCATGACAGGGACGATTTTGCCCACGAGCTTCACGAGGTGGAGGACTGTGACCATTATGGTAGAGGGCATTAATTGGAGGAGTGAAATGGCCGAAGAGATGTTCTCAGGTTTGTGTACACAAGTCAGAATCCGGAGATCTGAGTTTGGTTTTAGATTCATGATGTTTCTTTTCTGGTAACCAACGTACTTCCGGTTCGGATCGTACAGACCACACAAGGCGGTGGGGATAATTCCAGAGTTTACTAATGCACAAATGATCAAGAACGTATACGTTGCGTGCGATATATACTGCAAACAGAAACCATATTATAAATATGTGAAGATCACCGTGAAATATTGGATTGTTGATTAGGTGAGAAATTACCGTATCGTCATATGTCGATTCGTAGATAAAGATTTCAGAGAAACTCTTGGTGCACAAGAGGAGAGAAGCGGCTATGGCCTCCTTGAGGGGTACCTTGCAGTACAAGCAAGGTATCATCCCAGCCAGAAATTTCAAAACGCCTGTAAAAAACATTAAGAAAATGTTGTACATGATGTCATCATACTGGTAAATGACCTTCATCAGGTCGACTCTCATCGTGCTGAATGTGATTGATATCGGTATAAGCACGTGCAACGTAAGAGCCTCATACTTGGCTTCTAAGGCAGATCCAATAGGAGGACCTTCTGGTATGATGAGGCCAACAAAGAATGGTCCCAAAAGGTATTTCATATTGAAGATTGAGGAGTATGCAGCGGAAGCAATTACGGTTATAACCGCTGCATGTACATACACATCTGCCACGGGTTTGCCTTCTGGTGTACGTTCTACAATCCATTCTACGATCGGCCTAAGAATGAAAAAGACTACAAGAATTAAAAGGATCACCGCGATACCGTCACGATAAGCTGCCATGGGGGAGATGTTCTTGTACGTTCCTCTGAGATAAGCGAGTATGATGAGAATACACCCGAAAATATCATTGACTAGGGATGCAGACAACACAAGGCGACCGAGCTCAGAGTTGAGGATCTTGAGCTCCGACAAGAAATAGGTAATGGTGGGCAAGAGAATTGAGGCTTGGCTTGTGATGATCACAGTGCGCTCGAAAAGGACTTTCTTCGGTGTTAAGTAGTTTGGGTCTATATTGCTCATGTGGAGGTTCCGAACACATAAGCCCCCAATAAAAGGAGCAAAGAAGCACAAGACTCCAATCACGATTGGTAACGATCCGTTGTTAAATGCTAATCGACGGCCTGTTTTGACTGACATCAAAAACGAAAGCATTATGTTTCCACACACTTGGATACCTTTTAACGGCGCGTTACCATCCAATGCAGGATCCCACGATAGTTTCCTTGAAGATATCTCCCTAAGATTGAACAATTGAGGTCCCAGAATCATACCAGCCTGAACATAATATACATTTATTAGCATTAAAACGCTTTCGTGCTTGTCAAGTTACATTATTTTTTGCTCTTACTTGACCGTCACGTTGTGCAAGGGTATGTACTTACCAGCATATAAGAGGGAATCGGAGAAATGCCGATGCCTTTAAGAAATATATGAATCATGATGATGAATAAAAAGATGATTAATATCTGAATCTCCATTAGAGGCAATGCATACTCGAAAATCACATCTGGCGATTCTAAGTTTTCCCAAAATCCAAAAGAAGAAATGTTGAACCCTAAGGGTATGCAACCACGAAGATAGGTCGTTGTATTCATAAATTTGTACCACGAGACAAGCGCGCGAGATTATAGAAACTCGGTGTATCAACTCTTGAGAATTAAGAAATCAAAAAAAAAAACTTTCAAGAACGTGTGAATTCTTGGATATGGATTACAAAGGAGACGTGTAAGTTTTGTTTTGGTTTTTGATAATCATCTGATTTGTTTCTAAGAGTTTGTTAGTCAAAAACTGTCTGGATTTTGATGGGTGTGGTTTGTTGAAAAACATACGGGCCGGAAAACCTATGCATACGTATATATATATATTATGTTTAAATTTGCTGACAACAAAATCTTTCTAGATCAACTAATGGACCTCAAATTTAGAAATACGTATCCACACATGAAAAAATATTTCTATCAATTGTTTGTTGGAAGACGTGAATCTATGAATATGGAGAATTTGCTGCGCTCGTTATATTTCTATCAAGCATGCACTAGGTTTTACACAATTTAAGGGGGTTAATTAGAAAAGAAAAAAAAGTATAAGAAAAGAAACACAAATTAAATTTGTTTACTGTTTCTTATATTTCTATCAAGCACTAGGTGTCACTTGAACCCCCTTAAAATTTTTAAGCTTAAAACAATAGAATTTGTTTGCTAATCTCGTTAAAGTTTCTAGTATTGAACCCCCCTTAACTTGAGTTCAACTTCATCTGATGCTCTATTTCTATTCATTTTTGCTTTTTATAGAAATAACTAGAGATGCTTGCAAAAATAGACCCTAACTTGAGTCAATTGTAAAACTAATCACATTTTTTCTCTCTCTAACATTTGCCACTTTCTTTCAATTAAATCTTTATGTCTTCATTGTATTCACAAAATTGCCATTATTTCTGATTTATTTGAATTTAATGCGAAAATGTTTATTACATTCATATCCTCATCTTCTTCACTTATTTACGGTTGTACCACCGCCATCAATGTCTCAACAACCATGAACAACCAAATTTGAAGCTCTTAATGCTTCAACAAACCGAATTTGTGAGCTTAAATAACACCCAATGCTATGAGAACTTCAATTTCTTCCATCTACTCTCCATTTTAATCGAAGAAACTCCATATTATTGAATTTCAAAATTTAAAATGCTTTAATCTTGTAATATGTCGTGATTCTTGGAGAGTGATTAAATTGTTGCTGATTTTCTTCGATGGTAACTAAAGATGACGTTTTCGGTGCTTGACATTGCGAAACAACCACCGATAAGGTTATTTTTCGGTAGATTTCGTGATTTTCCTATTTGTTTACGCTAAAGTAGACTTCATTTGTTAGTTTACCGTCATATTATCCAAGTAAAGTCTACTATCTAGTCAGTTTTGTTATTCAAAATTTTATCGAGTTTTGAGCCGTAGACTTCGATTGCAGTCTACGAAATTTCATTTGAAAACAAAAAAAAATATGGTTCAAACTACGTTCTAATCGTTCAGTCGGAGACTTCGTTTGCAGTCTACTAAGGTGTATCGTTGCAATTGACCAAATTCTTGACTTTTTGGTTACGACTGCGGGACGAAATCTTCTCACCACAATAAAATAGAAGACTTCTACTTTGGCTATATTTGGGGTTGACCAAAATTTAAAAACATTGACCAGTAAATTATTGAATTAAAATAAATTAGTTGACAGCAAAAAAAGTCTACTAATTAAATTAATTAAAATGTTGGTCAACCCCAAAACTAATTACGGCAGACTGCAAACGAAGTTAACTTCACTGGAGATTTCGTTTGTAGTCTACCAGAAAAAGTCAAACTTTGGTCAATTGTAAAACTAACCTTCACAAAGTCTACTTATTGAAGTTGACGGCGTGAGGAAGTCAACTTCATGACATTGACAGAAATGTGAAGTCTACATTTTAACTAGAAGTCTACAACAAAGTCAATGGTTTGGTCAATTGTAAAAATAGCCAAATAGACTGAAAATGAAGTTAACAGGTTAGACTTGTAGTCGAACTCAACTCATTTTTTTTTCCTTAATTGCAAAACTGACCAAAACAATTAACAAAGGAAGACTGCAAAAGAAGTCAACTATCGTAGTAGACTTCGTTTGCAGTTCGCTTTGTTAAATTGTAATTGCAAAAATAGACCACATAGTAGACTTCGGTTGGTGGTCTGGGTAGACGGAATTTGATGTCTACATGTTGGACCTTAACGGGAAGTTCGCATATTTTGAAAACCCATTTATTGCAAATTGATGAATAATTTTGAAGATTTTCTTGGTGTATTCTTTGATATAGGTTATATACTTGCATCTGTATAATTTTGACATCATTATATATTATACATATAGATAAATCAAGTTTTTAGTTTTCTTAGACAGTTAGGTCATTAGTTTTAGACTTATTCATAAAGTTAACCCATTGCACTTGTATGTGAAGTCTGTATAATTGAAATTTTTTCAAATTTTTTGTTCTTTTGTTTTATATTGGTTATGTACGTGCTATGATTTGGCAAAAGATACATGGGTTTTTGAGGTTTCTCGAAGACTTTACAGTGGTGACACTTTCAAGGCAACTTATCAGACGTCTAGTAAATTGTTGGGTATTGAATGGTCAAAGAACAACAAAGCTAGTGGATTCAAGGTAAAGAAAAGAATTTACACTAGAGAGTCCATATCGGTTTTATCTTTTTTGCTATTGTTTTGATGGCAGTCTTAGTTCCTTTAAGTCAAATTTGGTACTATTGATTTTAGAAGAAATTGTTTCCTACATGGGATGCATATAGCTTATTGACGTTTTAGGCATGATCCATTGCATATAAAAAGATCCATTTGCAATGCATGTTTAAACAGTTTAAATCACAAACTTTCGTTTTCTCAAACGAATATATATTATTGTTTTCGTTTTCGATTTCGTTTTCGTTATATTTCTATCAAGCATACATTATACTTAGTTGCCTTGATCCATTTAGATAAGAGTGATAGGCACAAGAGTGTGCTAGAGATCATTAGCAATGTATTTGCGTTCTTATTATAGTGGATTGTTTCTGGACTAGGTCCCGGTGATGTAGGTTGTAACAATCCGCCCCGTGGGACCCGTCATGTCCATGTGGCACTCTCCGCCACATGGCATTCTTACAGCGCTGCAGCGCATCGACCCTAACCTCTCTCTTGTAGCACCCTCCTGGCCCACAGGCCCTCCTGGCCCACAAGTAGGTTATTGGTGCGCTTGGCGCTACTCGAACCCAAGACCTCACCCTTTAACAACTTTCCCACTGGACAAACTGTTACCAATTGGCATGTGGGTCCCACGGGGCGGGTTGTTACATAAGTTATCCGAATCCCGTTAACAAAGATCTTGTGTCATCTCTTTAGTTCATGCTTCACACACTCGTTACTCATCTTTATCACTCAAACGAGTGGATAGCCACATAGGTCTAATTACATCATTTTCCCAATAGTAATGTTACAACCGTAACAAATACAAGAAGTAAGAAACAAGGCAAGATTCTAAACCGTACATAAAGTCAATAGAGAAAATTCAAAATTGTCTTCTCCTGTGCTGCCAACTACAGCAACTAGGCTGCCGAGAGGTATATCCAAGTTGATATTTGACAAGGTTGGCCTATCCGCCTGCATATGTTTACCTCTGGCTTTTTTTTTTTGTACTTCAGTGACAATATGTATTGACAGAAAGTAAAAGAAGTAAGAAACATATGATAAAATAGAGAAAGAAGACCTTTGAATCCCAGGAGAAGTATCCATTTCTTATTGAGATAGCTGGCTGTTCAAGTTCAATGGGAGGATTCGGTAAGAGAATTCTCTCTTCCGTCGATAGTACCTCTTCCAAACGTTTTAAGGATACATTAGCTAGCATTTACCATCTACAAAAGTAAAGCCTGGTCAGCATCTACAAAATACTTATGAAAATGAACGGTCTAGAAAAAGATCGTAGAGATGGAGAATAAAAGAGCAATTAGGAGCAATCATTACAACTGATGCCACATTATTCAGTACCAGACATGAAAACATGATGCAAGAGACATTTTAAGGAAGCTACCTGAGTTATAATGTTTGAGCCTTAAATCCAATTTCAACAATGTCAACACTACCTCTCTTTAATTTATACTCCTGACCTGTATAGTATCACCTCCATAAAGACAGCAAGAAGTTAACCCAACTGCTCCTCCGTATGCATCAAAGTCAGCAAACACCTAACAAAGAAAACCATTCCATCAGTAAAACTTAGAGAACCAAAAACGAATTTGACAAAATCTCATAACAACATGCTTAAATCATTACATGCTTGGCCAATTCTCTCGTCGGTAAAAGGACCAAAATACTTGGTGGCCTGCCATATCCATTCTTCCTTCTACTTTTTTCAGGTCCGTTGGTCAAATATTCCAATATAGGCAACACAAAGGCCAGTGTTTTTTTTTTGGTAAACTTTTTTTTTTTTTTTTTTTTTTTACCCTGCACCACACCACATTGATCAGCAAACGCCCCTAGCTTAAAAAAATTCACTCCAAACAAGCACGACATTCACAATACCGAGACCCAAGGAGTGGCGGATGTACGTAGATGAGTACCAGGGCACGTTGTAATGACCGTGTTCGGAAAAATTCTAAGGAAAAAGGTCGAGAAAGGCTAAGGGAATCCGAATGTGCGACACTTAGGTGGTTTTGGGAGGAACCGCCGAGCTAAATCAGCTCAAAACGTTGAGTCCGGATTTTTCGGACCAAGGTCGATGGTTATTCGGACACACTGCGCTTTTCAGACAAGGCGGGTCGGTGTTCGGACAAGGCAGTTGGGACTGTCGGGGACTGACTGAAGGATCCGCGTGTCTTCACACGTGAGAGTGTGCGAGACGGTTACTTCCGCGCAAGCAAAACTGCGGAGTTTTATTTAGACGGTTACTGGGGACACGTGTAGACGCGGAAGCGTGTCCATGGACGGTTACTGGACGGTTACTGATGAGAAACCGCATTTTCACGACGGCTAAGTGAATTTGCGTGTCCATTCTTCATTATTCTGCGAGAGAAACCTTAAGAACTCTGAAAGAGAAAGAAAAGAAAGAGTTTCGTCGAGAGAAAACGGTTAAGGGTCGAGAACCCGAGTGAGTCCGACGACAGACTGTACCGGCGACCGTGTTTGTGTGATCCGAGAGTCGTTCTGGTGTGTTCTGGGTGATCTTTGCGAAGTATCATCGTACTGTTTGTTGAGTTTCCCGGGTAAGTGTCGGTTTACTTATTGTTTATCGACATTCACCGTGTTAGACTGTTGGACGGTCGTTGATCTGTCGGTTTGGTGCAGAGATACGTCGTCTGCGGTAGCCGATCAAGCGGTTATCATGACTGTTTGCGACAAGAGGTGTCAGAAAGTGAATCACCGTACTGAATCCGACCTTTTAAGGTGAGTGTGTGACCGTGGTCACTGTCTTGAGTCGTTTTCTTGTAAAGGTTCACTGAGTCTAAGTAGATCCGACTGATTGCTTGTCTTGACTGATGATTACTGTTGGCTCTGTCACGGTGGTCGACTCCTTGTACCTTGGGATGACTATGCGTGACGAGTGTACTGTTAGACTTGCAATGCTTGACTGTTTGAATTGTTTACTATGATTATTGACTGCTTGACTGTGACTTGGTGAGACGGGACGACCGTTCTCACTAAGCAATTCGTTTGCTTATGCCTCCTTTGTGGATGCAGGTAAAGGAAATGAAAGTGGCTGAACCAGTTCGTGGGACTAAGGCAAGGAAGGAAGGATGGTGGTGTAAATGGGTAGTAATGTATGCTGGTCTAGTATAACGTTGTAATAGCTTATTAGCAAAACTTACCGTTGTATTAGAACCTCACTTTGATTAATTCAAGTAATCTGTTTCATGCACTTAGTCTTGTCTAATTGACCAAAACGCCTAAGAAATGCTAAGTAAAGTAAAACAGGAAGTAAAAACATGTCTAAGTAGTGACGGGTTGGTGACAACCTCTGGCCCGGGTTAAGGAAAACTGGGTCAGGGTGTTTCACACGTGCCCTATACAAAATTTGATAACTTTAAAATTTGTTATGCAATTTATAGTAGAAATGATACAATTGGTTTATTGTGCCCTATATTATTTTCGGATTCTATTTAGTCAATTAGTAACTATTTTCCTTTTTTATTATTTTTAAGTAATACATGATTTCTATATTAATCTATTTTTCCTTTTTTACCTCTTTTTGTCATTTACATGTTTTTAAGAAATATTTAATTTATATAATATTATATATTAAATTTTTATATGTTAAATATATTGTGTCCTACATTAATTATAATTCTAGATCTGCCACTGGACCCAAGGTTCACAAATTTCTAATTAATAGCAAACTAGACACTCTTCATATCAATCCTTTTATCCAAAAGCCTCGAACATGACCAATTCAATATAGAAACCAACGCATGATAAGCAAAACCCTGATTTCAAAATCAAACAGTGGCCAATACCTGACCAGTACAAGCCCTTCCAACTAAATCAGCACCATCGAAAACCATATCAAACGTTGTAGCCTGAATAGGGAAAAGAGCTTCTATACCCTTCTCCTTAAGGGTCTCCCTCAACGGAGCCGAAATCTAAAACTTGGAAACAGCGTTAGGGTTATCAACTTCAACATCCTCCACACCCAACTTGACCTTCTTACTGCTCTTCTTCTAATAAAAAATACATTAGAAACTCTTCTAATAAAAAATACATTATACTTAAACAGACGAACATTGTCAAGTCTGTAACTGTTGTTGGACTACCAAAACAGAAACCCTAGATTTGAGATCTCTAGCCGCTAACAAATCTCCGATAACACCTAACTCCGGTAGTTCAATCCACTCCTTAAGTCCATCAAAGTCTGGTGTTTCCATGCCGTGATCTCTCCCAAGCACCATAAGATCATAATCCTCGGAGAGTTTTCGGACGGTGGTGGCCACTTCAGGACCACCGGTCACAATCCTCTCTGTATATGCAATACAATTTGTAGCTTCTGTATCTCTAAGATCCTCTAAGACCTCGTCATCAAGAATGTATTCCCAGTTCGTTGACTCTGTTTCTCGGTCAGAGATGAGTCGGATCACAGTGACTTTGACTCTAGGGTTATGCTTTAACTTCTTCACCAAGGAAAGTGCCTCATGATCGTCTTTGCCTCCAATGAAGATTACACCGACATTGAGGTGGTACCGTCTAGTGCCTCTGCACGAGAACTGTCCACGGTCGACGAGTATCCCAATAGAACAAGGTGCATTCTTGAGTAGTGACTCGTTGACACGTCTTATGGCCTCGTCCTCTGACTCAAACGCTCCATCTATGGACCATTTCCTACCAGAAGGGACGATAATCATCGATGTGGCTTGTTCCAATGCTAGCTTGCAGATTTCATCGTGCATTAGGTTCTCGTGCGTGAGGGCAGTGAACATGGTCGATCATGGCCACAGACTCCAACTGACTGAAGGCAACGTTCGCGGTATGGATGTAAGAGTTGTTCACCAGCTGTTTTGATTTCTTGTTGTGAGAGATCATGACGGGGACGATTTTGCCCACGAGCTTCACGAGGTGGAGGACTGTGACCATTATGGTTGAGGGCATTAATTGGAGAAATGAAATGGCCGCAGAGATGTTCTCAGGTTTGTGTACACAAGTCAGAATCCTGAGATCTGAGTTTGGTTTTAGAATCATGATGTTCCTTTTCAGGGCCGGCTAAAAATTA
Source organism: Erysimum cheiranthoides (assembly GCA_011420285.2). Taxonomy (NCBI): domain Eukaryota; kingdom Viridiplantae; phylum Streptophyta; class Magnoliopsida; order Brassicales; family Brassicaceae; genus Erysimum; species Erysimum cheiranthoides. Next base: position 8,426,634 of record CM022183.2, on the reverse strand, counting down.
TTATGGGCCCTTGGGCAAAAAAAAATTTTGGACCCTAAATTTTTTTTTTTTAGATATTTTTTTATAATAAAATTTTTTTAATATATTTTTTATTATATAAATTTGTTATAAAAACAAAAATATATACACAAATTTTTTTTTTTGGGCCTCTTTTTAATTTTATATTTAGTTTACTATATATTTTTTTATTAAAAAAAAATATATTTTTAAAAATGGGGCCTTTAATTACTAGGGCACGGGACGGGGCCCCGGGCGGTCGCACCCATTGTCCCTCCCTCTAAGCCGGCACTGTTCCTTTTCTGGTAACCAACATACTTCCGGTTCGGGTCGTACAGACCGCACAAGGCCGTGGGGATAATTCCAGAGTTTACTAATGCACAAAGGATCAAGAACGTATACGTTGCGTGCGATATATACTGCAACCACAAACCATATTATAAATATGTGAAGATCACCGTGAAATGGATTGTTGATTAGGTGAGAAATTACCGTATCGTCAAATGTGGATTCGTAGAGAAAGATTTCAGAGAAACTCTTGGTGCACAAGAGGAGGGAAGCGGCTATGGCCTCCTTGAGGGGTACCTTGCAGTACAAGCAAGGTATCATCCCAGCTAGAAATTTCAAAACGCCTGTAAAAACCATTAAGAAGATGTTGTACATGATGTCATCGTACTGGTAAATGACCTTCATCAAGTCGACTCTCATCGTGCTGAATGTGATTGATATCGGTATAAGCACGTGCAACGTAAGAGCCTCATACTTGGCTTCTAAGTCAGATCCTATAGGAGGACCTTCTGGTATGATGAGACCAATCAAGAATGGTCCCAAAAGGTATTTCATATTGAAGATTGAGGAGTATGCAGCGGAAGCAATCACGGTTATAACCGCAGCATGTACATATACATCAGCCACAGGTTTGCCTTCTGGTGTACGTTCTACTATCCATTCTACGGCCGGCCTAAGAATGAAAAAGACTATGGTGGTGATTGGTAAGAGGCTGCATGTAGAGACTTTTGCTTAATTTTAGAGTCTTTACAGTTTAACTTATTTTTTCATTTTTAAAGCCGTAACAGTCCAACTGTTTTTTTTTTCCATTTTTTTTTGCTTGTTTTAAAAATCTCAAAAACCAGACTTTTTTAAAGGCTGTACGTAGATCTCTTTCACCCTTAAATAATGGTTTTTTTATTAAACCCAAAAAAATCTCAACTTTGTTGATGTAAAAAAATTAAAACAAAGAAAAAAAATATACTAAACAAATGAAAAAATCTTCACAAAAATAAATTTGTAACGAGAATATTATAATTAACAAGAAACTTTCAAAAACAAACAAAAAAAAATCTTAATTTTAAACTAATCAACACAAGAATCATTCAAATCTTGATATGTTAGAAAAAATATTTCTTAAATTTTCTTATTAATAAATCTACTTTTTTGTTGAGGAATAATTTTTCTTTATTATATGTTACGCTTAAATTAAAATACAACATAATTTTATTTTGTTTTAATAAATTTATCAGCTTCTACAGCTTTTATTACCATTCAGACTTTTATAAATAATTAAAGTTAAAGTCTTTACAGTTTTTAATTACCAATCAGACTTTAAAAGTTTACAGCGACAGCCACAGTTTTTACAGTCACAGTTTTTACAGCCAAAATTTCTACAGCCAAAAGTCTACAGCGACAGCCTAAAGTTACGGTTCTTACCAATCGGCCCCTATAAGAATTAAAAGGATCACCGCGATACAGTCACGGTAAGCTACCATGGGGGAGACGTTCTTGTACGTTCCTCCGAGATAAGCGCATATGATGAAAATACTCCCGAAAATGTCATTGATTAGGGATGCAGACAGCACAAGACGACCGAGCTCAGAGTTGAGAATCTTCAGCTCCGACAGGAAATAAGTAATGGTAGGCAAGAGAATCGAGGCTTGGCTTGTGATGATCACAGTGCGCTCGAAAATGACTTTCCTCGGTGTTAAGTAGTTTGGGTCTATATTGCTCATGTAGAGGTTCCGAACACAGAAGCCGCCAATACAAGGACCAAAGAAGCACAAGACTCCAACCACGATTGGTAACGATCCATTGTGGAATGCTAATCGACGGCTGATTTTGGCTGTCATCAAAAACGCAAGCATTATGTTTCCACACACTTGGATAGCTTTTAACGGTGCGTTTCCATCAAGTACAGGATCCCACGATAGTTTCCTTGAAGAAATCTCCCTAAGATTGAACAATTGAGGTCCCAAAATCATACCAGCCTGAACATAATATACATTTATTAGCATTAAAACGATTACTTGCTTGTCAAGTTACAATAATTTTTGCCCTTACTTAACCGTCACGTTAAACATGTGCAAGTGTACGTACTTACCAGCATATAAGAGGGAATCGGAGAAATGCCAATGCCTTTAAGAAAAATATGAATCATGATGATGAATATAAAGATGATTAATATCTGAATCTCCATTAGAGGCAATGCATACTCGAAAATCACATCTGGCGATTCTAAATTTTCCCAAAATCCAAAAGAAGAAATGTTGAACACCAAGGGTATGCAACCACGAATATAGGTCGTTGTATTCATAAATTTGTACCACGAGATAAGCGAAATTATAGAACTTTGTGTATCAACTCTGGAGAATTAAGAAAAAAAAAAAAAAAAAAAAACTTGTGAATTCTTGGATATGGATGCCAAAGGAGACGTGTAAATTTTTTTTTTGTTTTTGTTTTGGTTTTTGATAATCATCTGATTTGTTTCTAAGAGTTTGTTAGTCAAAAACTGTCTGGATTTTTATGGGTGTGATTTGTTGAAAAACATACGGGCTGGAAAAATATAACGAGTATTTTTTGCAGATACCCAAATGGCAAAAGCTTGTACAAGTATCGAGCTAAATATTTTTTTTTTTTTGATAAAGTCGAGCTACATATTTTGTTCCTTGCGTATGCAGTGAAACAATTGTTAAAATTGGGTAAGCGTTATAAATGTTAACCTTCTTATGCATGTGTCTTGCTAAGACTTAGTGGTCCAAGCTCCTATTCCATTTCTTGCCTCGATTTCATACAATTTTTTATTTTACATACAAAGAATAAGTTTTGTGAAACCCAAATGAGTAAAAACTAGAGAGAAATCTAACACAAAACTTATTGTTTGCATAACAAACATAACAACACCCAATTGCAATAATCAGAGTCCATCTAGTAAGAAATTTAAATTTTAAATTAAAAATGATTATGAGGAGAAAACTTTAACTATAACCTTTAAAAGTGAGTTATTATTGATAAAGGAATGGTAGACGTCATGGTGATCCACCGACTCCGGCTCCAGTTCTCATCCGTGTTATTGATAAACATGTCCGCAATCGGTTTAGTACCATTCGCGAAACCGGTACGTTCGAGGAAGGCCTCAGATTCTGGTTTCATACAAGAGGTGTTTAATTCATCTAATGCTTGTAATCTAAAGTTTTCCGACAAAAGATTCAAACTCATGTAGCATTCATTGCAAAAACGTTTTTTGGTGAATAAATTTTACATTCATTCAAAAAAAAAAAAAAAAAAAAGTGAGTTATTATTTAGGATTATAAATTTGAAAAATAACCCATGAGTTTTTTTAAACTAACCTTTTTTAAAAGTAAATAAACCATTTTTCCTGATAAAATAAGAAAACTACATAAAAATCATTACAAACTAAATCTTAAAATAGAAAGATAAAAACTAAAATGTAGATATTAATACTTTACATTAGAAAAAGGTGCTTTAGAATTTGTTAAAAGTTAACTTAAAATAGAAAGATATATTCAGAACTGAATAAAAACATGATTTTGCTTAAGAAAAACTAATCAAAAAGGAACAAAGAAAATGACGCCAGTCATAAAGAAGAATAGAAACACATGTAGGAACATAAGAATTAAAAATTGATGTGAACAAATGAAAAATAATATAAACAAAAAAAATGTAAATAAGGGCGTCGAACTTCACACACAATATATAACATGGGGCACTCACTACCAAATGAGCTAAGAGAGATAGGAAAAAGTTGGTAAATTATAAAAACTTTAACGGTTAGTGTAGGGCACGTGCCTTACCTAATGGTGCTGTAGGTCCGCCGGTGCATGCAAACGTATTTATATACGTAGTTATTGTTTGTAGTCAAATTTTTGTGTTTTTGATATGCAAATGAATTAATCCACGTAACAAAGAAGATTTTGTTGTTAAAATTCTTCTAAAAAATTGAACATGGAGCCAAAACAAAAAATTAAAATTAGTATTGGAGGCAAATCTGAAACTAGAATTAAAATTAGTATTAAAATTAAAATTAGTGATGGTTGTATATATATCGGTAAAACAAAAGGACATGAAATCACAATTTCATTCATCATGAATTCTACTTTAGATCTGAATCTTCCTTGTATAGCCAATGAAAATGAGTTTTTGTTTGATCTTAATCAAACTCCAATCAATGATGAATTCTCCAATACTGAAGGTATGACGATATTGCAATTGTCAATAATCCAATAGACTCCAACGAATCTCTTCCTGAAATTGATCCAGGTATTAATTTACAGTCTATAAATTTCAAGATTTAATTTAATTTTAATTTGTTTTGTTTTGTCATTGTATTTGTGATATGTTCTAGTGATATTTTTTTGGTAAAAACAAAAATTAGATAGAAAACCATACAGGGTAAAATGCAGAATAATAATATGGTTCTTTGGATTAGATGATATGTTGATTGACACTCAACAATATTTGTAACTTCTGTTTTTTATTTATTTTTTGGCAAAAGTTACAAAACCAAGGTTAAGCTATTTTGTATAACCTCTCTTTCATTAATATGATATTCACATTCCTATCAAAAAAAAAATGCAGAATATATGTTTAAAGCATTTGTAATATTTGTATGCACATAAAAAAAACTTTTTTGGTACTGTACTTTTTTTTTTTTTTTGTATGAATGTAAAATTTTATTCAAACAAAACCTTTGTACAATAAAATGCTTCTTTTGCAGAAATGTATCAGAAATTTAGAAAACAAATTTTCAAGAGTTTAGAAAGAGAGAGATCGTGTCTTCAAGCTTGAGAGTGGATCCAGATGCGGAGAGCATCCTTAAGCCTGGGCGATCCTTGTTGCTGAAGTGAAAGAAGCCGATTGCGGACCAACCGGTGGTACTGTACTTTAAAATAGTTATTCTGTTTACAAAAAGACTTACAATATATAATAACAATAATAACAAATGAAATTTAGAAAAAAAAGAGAGATAAAGATCGTATAAAAAGGACCAGGTCAGTGAAATTTAGAAAAACAGAGATAAAGATTGTATAAAGTCAAATTTAGAGGAAAAAAAATGTTACGTGATGCTTAGTTAAATTCGAATACTAAAACTTCCACATGGAAATGGTTTCCTCTGGATAAATTCCGTGAGAGTGACAGTTTTAGTATAATAGAAGGGTAAATAACGAACGGAGGGAGTAAGAGTTCAGACATTGCAATGTTATCCGATGCAAAATCCTTTCATATAAAAGACTGAGATTAAATAAAGTACTCCATAAATAGAACTGATCAGCGCTGTTCTCCACTTCATTAAGCAAAACCAAACGACCTAACAAACCGGCCGGTTTCTACTCCAAACGAGCTAAATGGCTCCGAGCCGCCATGCTCGGTGCCATTCACGGTCTTGTCTCGGCGGCTTCGCTGATGATTGGTTTTTTTGCGGTCGACGTGAAGATGATCATGATCTTAATCTCTTTTGCCCGTTTATTCGTCGGAGCTTGTACAACGGCGATCGGAGAGTTTGTCGCCGTTTCCTTTGAGAACGACATAAAACTGGCTCACATGAAGAGAGAGAGACGAGGAGAGACAGAGGAAACAAGCTTGCGAATAATAATATTAAAAATTGACAAACATAGGCAAATAATAAGGAAAAAAATAGCAAAACATAAGAAAATAGAAAATTTTTATCAAACAAATAGCAAATTTTACAATTAGAAAATCTATATATATAAAGTTCACTTTTCTCTCTTCTCCTTAAGCCACCTCATCATCCTAATCATCATCCACATCATTTTATAATTTAATTTTAAGAATTTATTTATATCATTTTATCATTTAATTTTAAGATTTATACATATGTAAAAAAGTTTTTCAAAAAGGAATATGAAAAGTCTTTTCTTATATTTTATGATTTAATTTAAAATATTTATATATACTATTTATCATTTAATTTTAAGATCTAGATATATGTAAACAAGTTTTTCAAAAAGAAATATGAAAGGTCTTCTTTTATATTTTATATTATAAAAATAAAAATGAGAATTGATTAAAAATAAATAAACTTACTAATTTTCGATTATACTAACTAATTTATAAATAATAGATTATAGTTTTTTTTTTTTCCAACCAAACATTAATTAAAAAGTCATTCCTAGATTGGTTGCCCAAACCGGAGGAAAGTTGTTTACAAAAGAAATATCAGAGAAAAGAGTTCTAAGGATCGGGCCAAACAGTCGGCTTTTAAGTTATCAGAGCGAGGAATACGAGAGAGCGAAAAGGTTGGAAAACAACTTCGGAGCAATCCGAATTCGTCAAGAAGGGTGGAGAACACTGGCCACTCCTCGGGGGACGCCACCATTGACTCCAACTCCGCGCAGTCGGTTTCAAAATAGATTATAGTTTTAAATTGAATGTTTTATTATGAATATATATTCATTAAAAATAATATGAATCAAAATTTGATTTGACTAACATAATGTAATGTTAAATTATCATGAGATTTACCAGGAATGAAACCAAAATAAGATATTTAGTTTTTCAAAAAAAAAAATTGAAAAGTCTTCTCTTATATTTTATATTATAAAACATTTTTCTGTTGACTTCGACCATAACTTGAGATTAACCATGTAGTTTAGGTTCAAGAACCTGATCAAGAGAAACATTGTAGAATATAATTTCTAAAAATTCCTTAAAAGAATGAGAATGTATAGGAACTCTTCATTATACTTAAACAGACGAACATTTTCAAGTCTGTAGCTGTTGTTGGACTACCAAAACAGAAACCCTAGAGTTGAGATCTCTAGCCGCTAACAAATCTCCGATAACACCTAACTCCGGGAGTTCAATCCACTCCTTGAGTCCATCAAAGTCCGGTGTAGCCATGCCGTGATCTCTCCCAAGCACCATAAGATCATAATCCTCAGAGAGTAATCGAACGGTAGTGGCCACTTCAGGACCCCCAGTCACAATCCTCTCTGTATATGCAATACAATTTGTAGCTTCTGTATCTCTAAGATCCTCTAAGACCTCATGATCAAGAATGTATTCCCAGTTTGTTGATTCTGTTTCTCGGTTAGATATGAGTCGGATCACAGTGACTTTGACTCTAGGGTTATGCTTTAACTTCTTCACCAAGGAAAGTGCCTCACGATCATCTTTGCCTCCAATGAAGATTACACCGACATTGAGGTGGTACCTTCTCGTGCCTCTGCACGAGAACTGTCCACGGTCCACGAGTATCCCAATAGAACAAGGTGCATTCTTGAGTAGTGACTCGTTGACACGTCTTATGGCCTCGTCCTCTGACTCGAACGCTCCATCTATGGACCATTTCCTACCAGACGGGACGATAATCATCGATGTGGCTTGTTCCAATGCTAGCTTGCATATTTCATCGTGCATTAGGTTCTCATGCGTGAGGGCAGTGAACATGGTCATGGCCACCGACTCCAACTGACTGAAGGCAACGTGTGCGGTATGGATGTAAGAGTTATTCACCAGCTGTTTTGATTTCTTGTTGTGTGAGATCATGACCGGGACGGTTTTGCCCACGAGCTTCACGAGGTGGAGGACTGTGACCATTATGGTTGAGGGCATTAATTGGAGAAATGAAATGGCCGCAGAGATGTTCTCAGGTTTGTGTACACAAGTCAGAATCCGAAGATCTGAGTTTGGTTTTAGATTCATGATGTTCCTTTTCTGGTAACCAACATACTTCCGGTTCGGGTCGTACAGACCGCACAAGGCCGTGGGGATAATTCCAGAGTTTACTAATGCACAAAGGATCAAGAACGTAAACGTTGCATGCGATATATGCTGCAAAGACAAAACATGTTATAAATATGTGAAGATCATAGTGAAATGGACTGTTAATTAGGTGAGAAATTACCTTATCGTCATATGCCGATTCGTATAGAAAGAGTTCAGAGAAACTCTTGGTGCACAAGAGGAGGGAAGCGGCTATGGCCTCCTTGAGGGGTACCTTGCAGTACAAGCAAGGTACCATCCCAGCCAGAAATTTCAAAACGCCTGTAAAAACCATTAAGAAGATGTTGTACATGATGTCATCGTACTGGTAAATGACCTTCATCAGGTCGACTCTCATCGTGCTGAATGTGATTGATATCGGTATAAGCACGTGCAACGTAAGAGCCTCATACTTGGCCTCTAAGGCAGATCCTATAGGAGGACCTTCTGGTATAATGAGGCCAATCAAGAATGGTCCCAAAATGTATTTCAAATTGAAGATTGAGGAGTATGCAGCGGAAGCAATCACGGTTATAACCGCTGCATGTACATACACATCTGCCACAGGTTTGCCTTCTGGTATACGTTCTACTATCCATTCTACGATCGGCTTAAGAATGAAAAAGACTATAAGAATCAAAAGGAACGCCGCGATACCGTCACGATAAGCTGCCATGGGGGAGACGTTCTTGTACATTCCTCCGAGATGAGCGAGTAGGATGAGAATAAACGCGAAAATATCATTGACTAGGGATGCAGACAACACAAGGCGACCGAGCTCAGAGTTGAGGATCTTGAGCTCCGACAAGAAATAGGTAATGGTTGGCAAGAGAATCGAGGCTTGGCTTATGATGATCACATTGCGCTCGGAAAGGACTTTCTTTGGTGTTAAGTAGTTTGGGTCTATATTGCTCATGTAGAGGTTCCGAACACATAAGCCGCCAATAAAAGGAACAAAGAAGCACAAGACTCCAATCACGATTGGTAACGATCCATTGTTAAATGCTAATCGACGGCTGATTTTGACTGTCATCAAAAACGAAAGCATTAGGTTTCCACACACTTGAATACCTTTTAACGGCGCGTTACCATCCAATACAGGATCCCATGATAATTTCCTTGAAGATATCTCCCTAAGATTGAACAAATGAGGTCCCAGAATCATACCAGCCTGAACATAAATATACGTTTATTAGCATTAAAACGCTTTCTTGCTTGTCAAGTTACATTAATTTTTGCCCTTACTTGACCGTGACGTTAAACAGGTGCAAGGGTACGTACTTACCAGCATATAAGAAGGAATCGGAGAAATGCCAATGCCTTTAAGAAAAATATGAATCATGATGATGAATAAAAAGATGATTAATATCTGAATCTCCAGTAGAGGCAATGCATACTCGAAAATCACATCTGGCGATTCTAAATTTTCCCAAAATCCAAAAGAAGAAATGTTGAACACTAAGGGTATGCAACCACGAAGATAGGTCGTTGTATTCATAAATTTGTACCACGAGACAAGCGAAATTATAGAACTTGGTGTATCGAACTTTGGAGAATTTAGAAAAAAAAAAAAAAAAGTTTGAAGAACGTGTGAATTCTTGGATATGGATTTCAAAGGAGACGTGTAAGTTTTTTTTTTGTTTTGTTTTGGTTTTTGATAATCATCTGATTTGTTTCTAAGAGTTTGTTAGTCAAAAACTGTCTGGATTCTGATGGGTGTGATTTGTTGAAAAACATACCGGCTGGAGAACTTATGCATACGCCCATATATATATGATATATACACATAACCAATTCATCTAGTTTTATTATGTTTAATTTTGCTGACAATAAAATCTTCCTTGAACTAATGGAACCTCAAATTAAGAAATACGTATGCACACATGAAAAAAATATTTCTATCACTTGTTTGTTGGAAAACGTGAATCTATGTATGGAGAATTTGCTACGCTCGTCGTATTTTTATCAAGCACTAGGTTTTATACAATAATTTTCTTTAATTAGAGTGAAGCGTTGGGATAAAATTCAGACCTGGAAACTTTATTTGGCTATGGGTCCTCAAGTAAAACAAATTAATATTGCAATGTTTCAATTAAAAGGTTATAACGATTCATTACTAAATATGTTTTAGTAATTAAATATTTTTTTAAAAAATAATTTACTTTGAACTACGATAAAAAGACGTAGAGTTTTTTACCGAAAATGCCATAGAGACTTGAGATCCTTTCCGAAAATGCCACAAAGGAGAATCCCTTTCAAAAATGCCAAAATGACATTGCCCAGATGACGGAAATATCCTTGTGGCAAAACCAAGTAAAATATTCATTTTTTCTTTTTTCTATTTCTCCTCCGTTCTTCTCTCTCTCTCTCCCTCTCTCTCTCTTCTTTCTCTCTCTCTCTCCTACTTTCTCTCTTTCTCTCTTTCTTTTACTCTCTTTCTTTCAATTATCAACAACGAAAGAAAGAAATTTTTTTTCAAAGCTCTCACTCTATGATCTTGCTTCAAACAAAAACTTTTATATCTCTAACGGAATTTTGATCCAATCCAATTCCACGATTCAAAACATTTCGATTTGATTTTCCGAAACAATTTCGATTCAACGATTTAGTATACGTTCGTCGCGTCGACGGCCAACAAACCGATGTCGGAGCTCTCGGTCGTCATGTCGACGGCGAAGGAATCGATGTCGAAGCAGTAATCGCCGATGTAGATGGGTGCTCCATACCTCCGCTGATTCTCGCTTCCATTTCAATCAATTTCTTCAAAATTAATAAAAATCACTAAAGACTCCTTCGTCGGTGGACAACATTACATCTTAGACTCACAATTATGTTATCTACTATATGTAATGTTGTCTACAAGTCGGTGGACAACATTACATCTTAGACTCACAATTATGTTATCTACTATATGAAATGTTGTCCACAAGTTTCTCTATCCAGATACATAACTTGTCCACAACTATTTCTCCTTGGTAACTTGTCCACAACTATTTTTGTGGATAACATTACATCTTCAAAATTAATAAAAATCACTGAAGACTTCTTCGTCGGTGGACAACATTACATCTTAGACTCACAATTATGTTATCTACTATATGTAATGTTGTCCACAAGTTTCTCTATCCAGATACATAACTTGTCCACAACTACTTCTTCTTCATAACTTGTCCACAACTATTTTAGTGGACAACTAAATCATTAATTTGGTCCACAAATCCAACGAAATTATGGACAAGTCCACAATTAACAATTAATGCACTCTTCTCTTTCTTCCATCACATCATCGGTCAGACTTTTTAATTATTTTAAATTTTCTTCCTATTTTATTCTCAGGGCATTTTCGTCATTGTTGTCATGCCACAATTGTGGTTTTGTGGCATAATTGAAAAAACTTTTTGAAAGTGGCATTTGCCAAAAGAATTGGGCCAAATGTGACATTTCATGCCAAATTCCCGAAGACGTAACTGTAAACTAAATAAATCTAAAATTATAAGTAGCGATTTATTAAATGAACTCAATATATATTACAACAATTATCAAATAAACGAAATATTAAAACAGTTAATCAAATTAAACCAAATGTTGTAATTATTAGTTAAAGAGTTTTTGTAGTTCAATTAAACAATTGCAACCGGAAATTTTTTTTCAGGGTGTTATTATTAGGGAATAAATGTAGATTATAGTGTATTCCAATCTTTATCTGTTCAAAACGTAATCCCATAAACAAGTAAACAAATTTTGTGTTTCTTTTCGATTCTACATTTTTTCTAATTAATCTCATTAAAATGTTTCAGTAGATCATATATGTATATTATATTTAAACAAATGAATGAATATTTATACATGTTAAATCTTACAAAAGATTTATCAAAAAAAAAAAAAAAAAAAATCTTATAAAAGTTTGTCCTAAAAGAATGCTCAGTCCTGCGGTCAAAACATGTTACGTCCGTTGTTGTTGTTGTTGAACTACCAAAACAGAAACCTTAGAACTGAGATCTTTAGCCGCTAGCAAATCTCCAATGACACCTAACTCTGGAAGTTCAACCCACTCCATTAGTCCTAACAAGTCTTCTGATCTCGTGTCATGATCTCTCCCAACCACCATAAGATCATACTCTTCAGCAAGCACTTGGACAACGGTAACTACCTCAGCACCACTAGTCACAATCTTCTCTATATAAACAATATCATTGTTGTTCTCTGTATTCTTCAAATCCTTTAAGCCTTCGTTATCTAGAATATAGTCCCAATTTGACTCTATTTCATGGTTAAAGACGAGTCGAGTCACGGTTACACGGACCCTCGGGTTATGTTTCATCCTTTTCACTAATGATAGTGCCTCTCGATCGTCTTTTCCTCCAATGAATAGCACACCAACCTCAATGTTGTACCTTTTCTTGCTCGTTACATTGCTTTTCCGCGAGAACTCTCCGCGGTCCACTAGTATGCCTATAGAACAAGGCGCACACTCGAGCAATGACTGGTTTAGATGTCTTATGGCATCGTTGTCTGACTCGAACATCCCGTCTATTGTCCATTTTCTCCCTGACGGTACAACAATCATCGATGTCTTTCGGTCAAGTGCAAGTGTGCAAATGTCTTCGTGCATCAAGTTCTCATGCGAAAACGCGGTGAACGTTGTGACTGTTACAGACTCTAAGCTTTCTAGCATGAACTGTCTGAAGGCAAGGTTTGCGGTAAGGATGTATGAGTTGTTCTTAAGCGTTTTCGGCTTCTTGCTATGTGAGACTATGATGGGGTTAATCTGACCAACGAGCTTCACGAGATGGAGAACCGTGACCGCGAGAGGGAAATCTAGGTTCGGCGAGGACAACAATTGGAGGAATGATATGGTCTCGGAGACGTTTTCTGGTTTGTGTAAACATGTTAGAACTCGAAGATCTGAGTTTTGTTCTAGATGCAATATGTCCCTTTTCTGGTAGTTAACGTACTTTCTTTTCGGATCGTACATGCTCCTTAAGACCATAGGGACAATCCCGGCATTTAGTAGCGAATAAATGATCAAGAACGCGTAAGTGGCCTTCGATATAAACTGCGAAAACAAACCAAAAAAAATATGTTTAGATTGACGGAAAAAATCAATAATAACAATAACAGATTCGTTTGCGGGTTAGGAGGTTACCGAATCGTCTAATACAGATTCATAGAGAACGAAATCAGCGAAACTTTTGTAGCTCAAGATGATGGAAATAGCCATGGATTCATTGAAAGGCAACTTGTAGTACAAGCAAGGTACAAGGCATGCGACCAGTTTTAACACAAGTGTTAGTCCTGTTAGGAAGACGTTGAAGAAGATGTCATTCAACTCGTTAAACATCCTTATTATATCACATCTCATCGCGCTGAAGGTGATTGAGATTGGTAAGAACACGTTCATTGTGAGCTTCTCGTACTGGACCTCTAAGGCCGAACCTAACGGTGGACCCTCTGGTATGATGAGACCGATCATTAATGGTCCCAAAATGTATTTCATGTTGAAAAACACAAAATAAACAGCTGAAGCCAATGCGGTTAGAACCACGGCGTGAACGTATATACTCTTTACTGGCTTATCTTCCGGTGTGTGGTCTACGACCCATTGCACAATCGGCTTAAAAACAAGAAAGACGATGAGAAGGAAGATTATCACCGCGACAATGTCACGATAGGCTGTAAAATGTGAAACATGAATGTAGGTTGCTTGCATAGAGGCGAGTACCATGGCAAAAATCCCCAAGATGTCGTTGATGACAGATGCAGATAATGCAAGGCGACCAATCTCGGAGTTAAGGATCTTGAGCTCTAACAAAATATATGTTGTGGAAGGCAAAAGTATCGAAGACTGTGTGATGACTATCGCGGTGCGCTCACCTAAGGCTCTATCTAGAGGCATGTATTGAGGGTCGATGCTGTCAGAGAAGAGGTTTTGGAAACCGAGAGCGAACAGAGGAGCAAAGAAGGACGCAATCCCGATCACAACCGGCAATTTTCCGCTATGGAACGCCACTCGCCGGTTGGTTCTAACAGTCATTAGAAATGTAAACATTAGTGTTCCAAACACGGAGATGCTTCTTAAAACCGCGGTTCCATCTAACGCAGGATCGATAGATAGTTTCCCTGAAGATTTCTCTAGTACATCGAAAAGCTGAGGCCCTTGAATTATTCCAGCCTGCACACATATTTATACATTTGATTTCATCTTTCGAAAACAATCTTTAATTGCACACATTGTTGTTTACGTGCATGTCAAGTTACATCTAGGTTTTTTTTTTTTTTAATAATTACCATTTAACGTGTTTGTCAAGCTATATATGGAAAGCTGCTTACAATCATATAGGAAGCAATTTGGGAAATGCCGATGCATCTGAGGAACATGTGAGACATGACGATGAATACGAATATAAGTAATATCTGAATCTCCAGGAGAGGCAGAGAGTATCCGAAAACCACATCAGGCGAATTTAGGTTTTCCCAAAATCCTTGAGAAGATATGTTGAAGAATGATGATACTCGGCAATCGCCACTGTAGATAGTCGTGTTCATGAATATAGGTCAAGAAATTAACAAAACCGTAGAATTTGGTATTAAAATGTCTTTTTTTTTTTTTTGTTGAATTTGTTTGAGTCTTTGAATTTGGGTTTTGAAAGGACTCGTGCAGTTTTTTGTTGTTTGGTGTTTGATATAAGTATCTGTCATAACTTCCAATTTAAAAAAAAAATAACCAGCAGAGAAAAAAAAAACACTATTAGTTCTTTCATTTTGTTTGTTCGAAAACATGAATCTAGAACATGGAGAAATTGCTTTGCTAATTAAAACTGTAAAGCTTAAGGTTTGATACAATGTTTTCTCCTAAATTAGCATAAAGTGTCTGTTAAGGGACCCAAGTTTAGGTCTACATAGCTTGAAATCCGATTATACGATCATAGTCTAGAAATATTTTCCAACTGAATCTATGATTTATCTAAGTTTATGATGTTTTTTCTTTCTGGCCTGGATAATAGTTATAACTATTTTTTGGTCTAATAATACTTATAAAATTATAGTAATTACCCTAAATCAGATGTACACTCTGATAGATTGAGACATGCCTAAAGGTGAGGAAAGATTCAACCATAATTTCACGCTATTGACTACGGATTCGTCAATGAAAAATAATTAAATTATGTTAATTTGATTTAAATACTTGTTTAATTAAATTTTAATTAATTTAATTTAATTTGATTATTTATTATGATTAATAAAAAAAATTTTAAAAAACAAAAAAAAATTTAATCTTCTTTTATTCATCGTCCGACCATATAACTCTCGTCTAACCCTAATCTCAACTGCATCATGGTTAATTTTTACTTACATCAATGATAAACCTTTGAAACTAGAGACTGAAGCACAAGAAAAAAAAATGAATTGAAAACTATGAACTGAATAACAAATCTTAAAAATTTGTGATTGGATGGTAAGCGGATCGAAGAAGATGAAAATTTTTTTTAATCTTTTTTTCTTCTTTCTTTTTATAGAAAAAAATACTAATTGAAATTTATATTAAACCAACATAATTTAACTATTTTGCGTTTACAGATATTACTGTTCCGTCATTTTTTATGGCGGTGCAAACAGAAAAGTTAGTTTTAAGGTTTAAAGTGTTAGTAAAATCATTTTAAAGGTTTATAGTGTAAGTAAAATTCTCTTCAGATTTAAAGTGCTACTTAGTGACACTTTGAAGGTTTAAAATGTGATTTTCCCGTAAAAAATCTAAAAGTACCCGAAATATCCGAACAAAAAATAACCAAATCTGTCCAAAAGTAACAAAAAAACCTGAAAGCATCCGAAACAAATTGTAACTGTATTATCCAAAAATAACCAAATCTATTCAAATTATCTGGAAAATACATGATGTAACTAAAAAAAAAGTTGTATTTATTTCACTTGAATATACTCAAACTCCGTGAAAGTATATGAAGTACCCGAAAAATTGAAAACTTCTCTCATTATATTGAAAACAATGAAGTAAAACATAGTTATTGCTCATTATTCCTTATTATTACAACAAGTTCCCACTCTTTAAATACCCTTACAGAAAAAGCCCACAAGTGTCTAACCCCCTTTCTTCTTCAAGAAGTCTTTCCAAGGATTAGATGAAATTAACTTCATACTTAGGCTGTCCATCCGGATGAAACAGTCCCCAAAACTTCTCTAACGCAGGTGGGTCCTTCTGATTCTCATCGAACATAGCGAATATGTAAGTCTCTATAGCTTTCCCTGGCTTTTTCGGTGATCCATTCTTCACATGTTGTATCAAATTGTTAACATAAGTTTTCGCGTTTTCCACATTGGTCCCTACTCCTTCCTGTGTGGGCCAACCGGTTTCCGATACCACGATTTCCAATGATCCGCCGCCCGATTTCTCCAATGCCGCATAAACCGAGTCAAGAGTTGCGTCGAAGAGGTTTTGGTATTTGTACTCGCCGTCATTGACCACAGTGGACTGGGCAGTGAACAGAGCGTAGTCTAGAGGGATGTTGGTCGTGTCTGCCGAGTAGCTGAAGTAAGGGTAGATATTCACGAGAAAAGGAGATTGCTTGCTCATCAAGAAACCTATCACTGGTTCCAGAAAGCTCTTATACTCATCCTTGAACCTTCCGAGAGACGGAGGAACCGTATCCGTGGTGGTGTCGGTGGCTATAGCCGTCGAGACCTTAATTCCAAGCCCTGCTTCAGAAACTGCTTTCTCGATGTTCTGTATCGCTGGTAAGAGAAACCTCCCATCTGAGGGTTTCACCTCATTTCCAACGTTGATGTACCGGAATTTGACACCGTCGGTGTACCTCTGAACGTTTTCTTGGACCCACTTGTCGGCGTCCGGTTGGCTGGAGGCGAGACGTCCAAGTTCTGAATTGGGAACATCGAGGATGAGCTCGATGTCAGAGTTGCGGAGAGCGGCGAGGGCGCCTGGGTCAGGGCCGTAGATCCGCATTCGCTGGATGTTCTGTGTCTTGTAAAGAGCCACAACGTCCGATGGACTTGGCAAGGGTTCGCCTCGCATCCCATAGCATACTCCGATTTGTCCAGCTTCATATTCAAAAAAAAAAAAAAAGGAATCAGTGGTAAATCTAAATTGAATCAATTTCCGTTGATGGAGATGATTGATAAAAGAGAAATTCTTCCAAATATCACATTTTTAAGTTTGTTTTCAAATATATCACAAACCCAAACTTGATTTTAAATGATGTAAAATTTAAAATCTTTGGTTTGGGTTAACTATTTTACATTTACTAGGGTATAGTTTTTAAGGGTAGGGTTTAATGTTTAGGATTTACTCCCTCTGTTACAAAATATAAGATGTTTTAGAATTTTCACACATATTAAGAAACCATATTTAAAATGCATTATTTTTTGTGATTTACAATTTTCAACAACTCTAAACCAATAGTATTTAGTTATTTTTCTTGAATTCAATAATTTGTCATTAATTATACATAGAAAATAGAGAACATCTTATATTTTAAAACAAAAAAAAATTCTAAAACATCTTACATTTTGAAACATAGGAAGTAGAGTTTAGTTTTGAAAATTGAAAGTTTAATTTTAGTTTTGTGATATTTTTGGAAACAAGCTTAAAAAATTAAAAGTATGGTATTTATGAGAATTCCCTATTAATAAATGTTACAGTAGCTTAAAAAATAAAGATGATTGCGAACCTGTGGTGTTGAAGAAGGAAGCTATTACAAGGCTGAGAAGAAGCATCAACATTGGTGGTGAGGCTAAGATCCTTGATTCAGACATTTTCATGATTTTTCTATGGTATTGTGAAGTTTTATATGTTTAGATCGTACCATTTACCGCCTAATTTATAGAGTGAAGCTTGGGGGGTTTTTAAGTCAGTCAATGAATGAAACCAAATTAAGTCATCATCTGTTTTGTTTATTTTTCAACTTAATCACCATTCACAAATACCTTTCTAAATCTACGCTTTGAAAAGTCCAACAGTATGAATGTATGAGTTATTTTACACAATTAGCTTTTGATAGGGTCGTTGAACTAGTTCCGAAGACCAATAGAGAAATTTTTCAAAATATCACCTTTTCATATTTTTTTTTTCAAAAATTATCATAAACACAAAATTAATTTTCAAATATGTAGAATTTAAAATATTTGGTTTGCGTTAACTATTTGACATTTAGGGTAAAGTTTTTATGGGATAGGGTTTAGTGTTTATGATTTAGAGCTTGATTTTAAAATATCAAAAATTTAGTTTTGGTTTTATGGTACTTTTAGAAACATATATATTTTAGTAGTATTTATATAAAAATTATCTTTCTTTTTTAATAGTCAAGTTTAAATGATTTTTATTATTTCTTTTGGGTAATATGTTCGATCAGGGTAATGCTAGGCATAAGCAAAACTAAACCGTAACCATGTTTCGGACTGTAACCGGACCGGATGTAAACCGTAACCGTATAAAACGGTTAAAAACCGTAACCGTTAACCGTAAATATATAGTTAAATTTTATAACCGTAACCGTTAATTAACCGTAACTGTTTCAAAACCGTTGGTTAACCGTATAGTTAAACCGTAAATTTTTAACCGTAACCGTTATATAACATAATAAAATATATTAATAATTAATTATTTAAGATCAACCGTATCATATTTTCAAATAACCATAACGGTATCTAACCATAACCGTTTTAACCGGAATCGTATTTAACCGTAACCGTTTAACCGTTTGTTAAATGGTTACGGTTAAGGTTAAGCAAAATTTCTAACCGTAACCGTGGTCATGCCTAGATAATTCAAGCCGCCGTTAATCATACGACAAACGTGGACCATTAAATACAACGTAAGACCCATCAATCGTACCTTAAAAGACACGATAGACACTGAAGTCATTTTTTCTACACTTTCGTTACCCGAAAAACACTCTTATATATAGAGTTGAAACACGGCATTTTCCTTTTGTACACCCAAACAAAAAAATATCCACATCAAGGATTTAGCCACTGTGAGAAATAGAGAAAATGTGTAGGAAAATTCTTTTTCTTTTATTAATCCTCTCTTAACTCTGTGATTACATTTCAACCATTCTTATACAATTCATGTATCCTCATTAGCCAAACACTCAAAGGACACTTCTGGATTCTTTCCTCCATTGAGGGTTTTGGGTTGCTGGACCTGTTTTGGTTTCCAAATGGGTTTCGTATTTGCTTGGCCCATTTCAAAAAGTTGTTTGTGTCTGGCCCACTTGACCCAAATCTTCTTTCTTCTTCACGACTTTGGAATTGTCGACAGCTGAAGCGTCGAAAGCTGAAGCTTCTAGATCTTCATCTTGCTTCTTACAGCCACTAGCATATACAATCAAGTTAAAAAAAAATTCATTTTCTATTATAATCTATAGGAAATTAACTAATTTCCCATATATAATCAGCTAACTCTTATGATGTAGGGTTAATTTCATTAACAAACAGTTAGGTGTAAAGTGTTACATTCTGTTAAAAAAAAAAAAAAAATCGTGATTAAAGCCTTTTAAAACACGCAGGTCTAAAACGGGTCAATAAAACATGACAACTTATTAAACGGGCCGTGAGTTTCAATTTACACTCTCGGCCCATTAACAACTCTATAAATAACCCTAAAGTTCATCATACCTTCTCCATCAATTTTCAATTTATCATCCTCTCTCGTCATCATCATCAGCCGCGAACAAACTCTTCGCTCACTCTCTCTCGCTCGAATTTTTTACTAACACTTTCTTCTCTGCAGGCTTTGTTTAACTACTCTTCTTCTAATTGATCTCCTAATCCGTTTCGTTAATCAATCGCTATCATCTTTTTGTTTTTTGTTTTCTTCTTTGTGATTTTCGTATAATGGATTCAGGTATGAACACTTCTTCACACTTGAAGGCTCAAGCTCGATGCCCACTTCAACGAAACTTTCTCCCCAAGAAACCTTCCAAAGAAAACGTAAGTTTCCTTTTTTCTTTCGTTAAGAATTAGGGTTTCGATTTTTGGGTATTTGTTTCAATTTCTTCAGAAATCGTTGCCATTATTTCGTTAAGAATTAGGGTTTCGATTTGTTGGTTTTTTTCAATTTCTTTTAAAATCGTTCTGTTATTAAGAATTAGGGTTTCGATTTGGGTATCAATTTCGTTACAATTTAGTGAAAAATCTCAAATTGCTGATTCTTGTCATAAAATTCGTTTCTTGATGATGAATTTGTACTGATCGATTTGATTATGTGTTTTCACCAGTTTGACAGATTCATACCGAACAGATCAGCCATGGATTTCGACTACGCTCACTACGCGCTTACGGAAGGAAGAAACGAGGCAACAAAGGTAAGTTCACCATCAAGAGAAGCTTACAGGAAGCAATTAGCTGAGACAATGAATCTGAATCACACTCGGATTCTCGCATTCAAGAACAAACCTCAAGCTCCTGTCCAACTGCTTCACAATGATTCTTCTTTTCGCCAACAGCCTAAATCTGTAAAGCCGCGTAGATACATCCCTCAGAGTTGCGAGAGAACGTTGGATGCACCTGACATTGTGGATGACTTCTACCTCAACTTGCTTGATTGGGGGAGTTCTAATGTTTTAGCAATAGCGTTGGATCACTCTGTTTATCTGTGGGATGCTTCTAGTGGTTCTACTTCTGAGCTTGTGACCGTTGATGAAATGAATGGACCTGTTACAAGTATCAACTGGGGGCAAGATGGTTGTTATCTCGCGGTTGGGCTTGACAACTCTGAAGTCCAGCTTTGGGATTCTGCAGCGAATCGTAAACTAAGAACATTAAGGGGCTGTCACGAGGGAAGAGTAGGATCATTGGCGTGGAACAATCATATCTTGACAACGGGAGGAATGGACGGACAGGTTATCAACAACGATGTGCGGATTAGATCACACGCTGTGGAAACTTACAGAGGTCATACTCTAGAGGTTTGTGGGTTGAAATGGCCAGGATCTGGAGAGTATTTAGCAAGTGGTGGCAATGACAATGTAGTTCATGTATGGGACCGTTCTAACACGCAATGGCTGCATAGGCTTGAGCAACATACATCTGCAGTTAGAGCTCTTGCTTGGTGTCCTTTCCAATCTAATTTGCTTGCAACTGGTGGTGGTGGAGGAGATAGGACGATAAAGTTTTGGAATACTCGAACAGGAGCTTGCTTGAATTCGGTAGACACTGGCTCACAAGTTTGTTCTTTGATATGGAGTAAGAATGAAAGAGAGTTGCTTAGCTCACATGGGTTTACTCAGAACCAGCTTACTCTTTGGAAGTATCCATCTATGGTGAAAATGGCTGAGCTCTCTGGTCATACATCACGAGTTTTACATATGGCTCAGAGTCCTGATGGTTGTACTGTAGCTTCAGCAGCAGGAGATGAGACTCTGAGGTTTTGGAATGTTTTTGGAGTACCAGAGGATGCTAAAAAAGCTGCTTCAAAAGTTGTTGCTGAGCCATTTTCTCATGTGAATCGTATTCGTTGAAACTGTTGTGAAGCCATTGTCTATTTGTATTTTTTGTTCTGTTTTTTTTTGGGGGCTAAAGTATTTTTTTGTTCATTCTTCATCAACTGTATTTATTTCGTTAAAGAATTTTCGATGATTATATTTCTTCAAAAAAAAAAAACAAAAATCTTCAATAGAAATTGGTTTATGTACCCAAAAAAAGTGTTCCTTTTGGTTCAATGAAACCAACAACGAACCAAACCCAAATATAGTTTCTTGATTCCTTAATTATTTGCACAAAAAAAAAAAAAAAGATTCCTTAATTATTATGTGAATGTTTTTACGTCTGGTGCCCACATTTCTAATTTATATATATTTCTTTTATAGTATATATATATTAATTTAATTTTATTAAAAAAGTTTATCTGTATTATCTTCTCTTTAGTAAGTTTTGTTAATGTTATTGTCCTTTTAAAATTAGGAATAAAAAGAAAGAATAAGCATAATCATGACTTTGTAGGGCTTCAAAAGAAAAGAAAAACAAGATTTTCTCGTACAATCGAAATTTTTCTTGTCTGAAAAAAGAAAAAAGTAATTTAGTAGTCATGAAATAATTTTACCATGTTATACAGAGTATACAATCTTATATATAATCACTCTTAACTTTTCCCTTAAGTATAAATGTATAATAAATCATAACCATTAGTACATGAAAAATATATTAATAAATTTGCATACAGAAGAGTAAGCTTTTGAGTTATGAGTTTAAGTGTATATGATACTACAATTATAGCACAGGTGAAATGACCGTCCCAATACTTATGATGGTACGCATGTAAACTTCTTTGAGCACTTTTTTTCCTCTTCAATTTGTCACAAATTATATTCATATATACGAATCCCTTATTATATAATTTATATGTACGTTAAGATTGTACATATAGCATTTTTTAGACCTAACTACCCTATGTATGTCATCTATTATCGATGTAATAATGAAAACAAAATTGATAAGAGAAACATGAACCCTCCACATCAATTCAGTATACTAAATATAAAATATTGTTATTAGGACTTTATTTCACTAGGTGTTCAAAAAAAAAAAAAAAAAAAAAAAAAAAGACTTTATTTCACTAATTTTGTCCCACTTTCAACCAAATTGTGTGGTCTATTTACTAATTTGAACATCGAATAATTTTCAATAATTTTTATTTGATGGCGATACACGCTTGTTAAAAGAATTGAAACATTAGTTTACGTACACAATGTTACGTACAGAAAGACCAAAATAAATACGTACCTCGCTTTTACTGGCTGGATCAACTTGAGTGGACCCATCAACATTTGGAGGTGATTGGTCAGGTGGTGCCAAACCTCCCTATCAATTAAAAGAAATCCAATAACGTTGGTCCAAATTACCGAAAAGTAGCATTAATTATTTAGGGTGAAACAATGAAATAAATATATATTAGAACCTGGAGATCTGACTGATCAGTCGCAGTGTTTCCGAAATCAACATTAAGGTTAGAAAATCCTGAGTTTTCTGCTGCTCCTAACACAGCCTATATAACCAATGGTAGAAAACATGTACGTACACAGGTCAGATATACGTACACATGACAATACCATTGACAGAGTTGCATAATTAAATAATCCGAGCTTACCTCATCATCAGTGGTTGGATGAAGAGTGTCATGAACTCCAGTTGTGGAACTCAAATCGAACAAAACCTTTGCAAGTATAAAGATGAATTAGAGTAATTTTTAAAATTCTTGATATAAAGGTAATAGGATACTTACATTGCTCACAATGTTGGTGGGAGAATCAGGATCAAGTAGATGGGCGGGCTCTCCTTCTTTCGATTCTTTTCCACCATCAGGAGCATCATAGAACACATCGTCACCATCACGAAGTTTCTCCTATACCATTAACATGAAACTCTAAGTGGTAGTTTGTGTACAATTATGAAAAATTAACATAAGAAATTGGGATATGTGTGGAAAAATAACTATCGTATTAATGTGTAGATGGTCATACCTGAGGAGAAGTGGCACCAATGTCATCCATTTCTTCATCAACAATTTTCTGCTCCATCACCGAACCATCTTCAAAGACTTTTCCTTCTTCCGTACTGTCAATAATTGTTGCGTCCTTATAAATATACACATAAACACTCACATAAGCTTATAAATAAAAAAGATACTACTTCGAAGAGGATATGATTATCAATATACATCGTCCTGCAGGGTTTCGTGGTGGGTGGAAGAGTCCTCGCCGTCATTTCCTTCTTCACCAATTTCAACATTGGTATTGGCCTACATTAAGAAACATAATAAACGCGTCATATTTAGTTATTTATATACGTATACATTTATTAATGTACGTCCACATGAACATACCTGAAAACCGGCCTCAGATGGATCAGATTGTGCAGGAAGTGAAGAGTTCTTCTTCTTCAGCCTCTCAGATTTCCTTTTCTTCCCCGCTTTTGAAAGAGTAATAATTCTTCTCTTTTTCTTTTCACTACTCTTCTGAGGAGTGGTAGTACCTTTGGCAGCAAATGCAGCTTGTATCTCTTGACGGACAAACAATTTGAGGTCTTTTCGATATTGTTCCTGCTGGGCTGTTTGTTTTCTGAAAAACCGTCTTAGTTCTACTAGAAAAGGCTCAAACCTATCGTCGTCACCATCAGACACATTTGCATTACTTTCATCCACTACAGAACCAGTAGGTTTCTGTTTCTTTCTCCCCACGGTTGCCGGAACTTCCCTTTTTCTTTTGCCAACTTTACCTTTACCTACACAATAATATGAAGTTTCATATTACAATTAATATGTGAATCAAACCGTTTAACCAATCATAAAAAGGTAAAAGGAAGAGAGAATTTTGTTTTCACCTTTTTCACCAGGCCGAATCTGTTTCTCGCACTCATCATCACCGCCCCCCCATGTTGTCTCCTCCCATTTGTGGTCAGAATTAATAAGATTTAACATGTAGTCAACTTTTGGATCTTCTCTTTCATCCTTCCATACAAAGTCATCCTCGGAGATTGGATCCTTAGACTCGATAATACATCGCACTACGACCTTTAAATAAATAGAATAATATAAGTTAGTGTACGTAATATTAATATATTGTGTACGTATACTACTTATGTAACTTACATCTTTAGCAGCCTCGCATTGGAGGATGCTGGCTGTACGGATGGGACGCAGATTCGCCAAATCATGGATACTCCTCTTTGTAAACCTGGCAGGGCCTCCTTCATCCGGTGGTAGTAGCTTACATAGCGATAGTACAGCTTTAAAAGCTAGGAGCTGGAGAGCGAGAGGGAATCCATGGCAAGCCAAAGACGTTTGCTTCAAAGAAGCCACAATGTTCTCCACGTCTTTGTCGGTCCTAAACCCGGATATCGTCTCTAACGTCTGGTAAAATGAGATTCTTCCCCATGGGTATCTGCTGAAAAATTCAATATCTTTAGTCATCTCCACTGTTTTTTTTGAAGGTTTCACGGGCTGCGTGTAACATGTCAGGATGCCATCTACAATGATGATAAGAGATAGAGTTAATTTCTTTCAGGGTTCCATCTTCTCTCGCTCTAATTTTTTCACCAAGTCAGCCACTGTTGGATTTTCATCTTCCTCAAAAATCTGTGACCAAACTGTATTGCATCCTTCTTTAGTTTTAACCACTTCGTCCAGAGCTCTCTTTTTCGGATACTTGCCACATTCCAGTCCTGTTAGAATAGCGAATTCGCGTAAACCAAACCTTATCGGATGACCACCAAATACAAACCACATCTCGCGCTTCTTATTTGTCACCAATTGACGGGACACCATTCCAAGCACTAGCTTCCCGGAAAAAGAATATCTGTTTGGAGGTATTGTAAATAGCTTCCCAAAAGGAGAAGCTAAGAGCCAATCCATCTGCTCAGTTCCATCAAGAGCAGTAGATATTGTAGCAAGCCACTCGGGTTTTGAATAAGCATTAATCTTCGTGACTATTGGGTAATGATCGAGAGCAAACAACCGAGAGGGTAAATGTTCATCAATAACATCCTCCATGCTTCAAATCCCTGCAAAATAGGTTTTGCAAAACATTAACATATACACCACAACTGAATCGAATGCAAAATTTAGACAATGTAACCTATGTACGTACACGGAAAATCTAATTACTTTTCGTACACCCAACACAATCAATAACAAAATGTACACAATTAGGGTTCTTTTACCCATCCGCAATTCGCATACGTACACAGACAATGTCTAATTTCAAAATTCAGTTTGAATTTTGGCGGATAAGCGGTTCACAAATATAGAAATTGAAACTCAAGAAAATATTCACGAATATTTTTCATCAGTTTTTGGGGAAATCGCAAACAAGAATAAGCTAAACTGTTAAAATTGGAAATCGGATTACTGTCAGGTGATATTACCTTCTTTTATCGGCAGAGCAACCTATGTCAAATCGGAAGCACTTTTCCGGGGAGTTCCACTTGCTTCAATTGGACTTTTATTTCGATTTTTGGTCGAAATTGTGAGGAAAACGGAGACAGAAGCACAACCCACCCCCACTACTCTTTTTCTTACACTATTCCGAAACCCAAACCCCAACCCACCGCTGACTTCTCAACTAAATCTCGCCGGATGTCGATTGGTCGTGAAATTAAACGAACCCAACAATAGATTGTTTCTTTCCGACCACGATTTGAGATTTACAAAGAAGATTGAAAGTTAGATTTCAAATCTTCGGCCAAGAAACCGCTCTCTCCCTTTCGCTCCTCTCTGCAAATCGTGTTTTTATTTTCGTGAACAGTTACTTTTTTTTCCTTTTCCCTTTCTTTATATTTCTCACTCTCAAACATTATTTTGCTTTTTAAAACAATCCAACTCTTAGTCAGAGGAAACCGAACCAGCACAGTTTCCCTCAGTAAGGGCAAATTTGTCCGAAAACATCCTTGTGGCCAAAACGTGAGAGAGAAAGTTGAGTTTGCCAAACCGTGCAACTTTGGTCAACATAAGTGACATTCCTGAAAATTTCTTCTTAAAAAATCTGAAAGTATCCGAATATCCGAACAAAAAATAACCAAATCTGAAAGTATATGAAGTACCCGAAAATTGAAAACTTCTCTCATTATATCGAAAACAATGAAGTAAAACATAGTTATAGCTCATTATTCCTTATTATTACAACAAGTTCCCACTCTTTAAATACCGTTACAGAAAAATTTCAACAAGTCTCTAACCCCATTTCTTCTTCAAGAAGTTCCTCCAAGGACTAGTTGAAATTAACTTCATACTTAGGCTGTTGATCCGGATGAAACAGTCCCCAAAACTTCTCGACCGCAGGGTCCTTCTTATTCTCATCGAACATAGCGAATATGTAAGTCTCTATAGCTTTCCCTGGCTTTCTCGGAGTTCCACTCTTCACATGTTGTATCAAATTGTTAACATAAGTTTTCGCATTTTCCACATTGGTCCCTACTCCTTCCTGTGTGGGCCAACCGGTTTCCGATACCACGATTTCCAATGATCCGCCGCCTGATTTCTCCAATGCCGCATAAACCGAGTCAAGAGTTGCGTCGAAGAGGTTTTGGTATTTCAAATTCAACTGGTCGTCATTGACCACAGTGGACTGGGCGGTGAACAGAGCGTAGTCTAGATGGATATTCTTGTCTGTCGAGTAGCTGAAGTAAGGGTAGAGATTCACCAGAAAAGGAGATTGCTTGCTCACCAAGAAACTTATCACTGGTTCAAGAAAGCTCTTATACTCATCCTTGAACCTTCCGCGAGACGGAGGAAACGTATCCGTGGTGGTGTCGGTGGCTATAGCCGTCGAGACCTTAATTCCAAGCCCTGCTCCAGAAACTGCTTTCTCGATGTTCTTTATCGCTTGTAAGAGAAACCTCCCATCTGAGGGTTTCACCTCATTTCCGACGTTGATGTACCGGAATTTGACACCGTCGGTGTACCTTTGAACATTTTCTTGGACCCACTTGTCGGCATCCGTTTGGCTGGAGGCGAGACGTCCAAGTTCTGAAGTGGGAACATCGAGGATGAGCTCGATCCCAGAGTTACGGAGAGCGGCGAGAGCGTCTGGGTTAGGGCCGTAGACCCGCATTCTCGTGATGTTCTTTTTCTGGTAAAGAGCCACAACGTCCGATTTACTTGGCAAGGTTTCGCCTAGCATCCCATAGCATACTCCGATTTGTCCAGCTTCATATTTAGAAACAAAAAAAAAAAATCAGTGGTAAAACTAAATTGAATCAATTTCCGTTGATGGAGATGATTAATAAAGAAAAATTCCTCCAAATATCACACTTTTAAATTTGTTTTCAAAAATACCACAAACACAAAATTGATTTTTAATGATGTAGAATTTAAAATCTTTAATTTGGGTTAATTATTTTACATTTAGAGTCTAGGTTTTTAGGGGTAGGATTAAGTGTTTAGGATTGAGAGTTTAGTTTTAAAAATTGAAAGTTTAGTTATACTTTTGTGATATTTTTTGAAACAAGCTTAAAAAGTTAAAAGTATGGTATTTATGAGAATTGCCTAGCTATTAATAAATGTTATTACAAGGCTGAGAAGATGATTGCGAACCTGTGGTGTTGAAGAAGGAAGCTATTACAAGGCTGAGAAGAAGCATCAACATTGTTGGTGAGGCTAAGATCCTTGATTCAGACATTTTCATGATTTTTCTATGGTATTGTGAAGTTTTATATGTTTAGATCGTAGTACCATTTACCGCCTAATTTATAGAGCGAAGCTTGGGGGTTTTTAAGTCAGTCAATGAATGAAACCAAATTATTTTTGTTTTGTTTATTTTTCAACTTAATCACCATTCACAAAGACCTTTCTAAATCTACGCTTTGAAAAGTCCAACAGTATGAATGTATGAGTTTTTTACACAAGTAGCTTTTAGTATGGTCGTTAAACTAGCTCGGGAGACGAGTGTTTTGGGATTATTCGTCCAAAACAAATTTTTTTTTTTTTTTTTTTTTTTAGAAATTTCTCAAAATATCACACTTTTAAATTTGTTTTCAAATACCATAAACAAAAAATTGATTTACAGTGGTGTATAATTTAAAATATTTGGTTTGCGTTAACTATTTTACATTTAGGATATAATTTTTAGGAGGTATAATTTAGTGTTTAGGATTTAGAGTTTAGTTTTGAAAAATCAAAAGTTTAGTTTTAGTTTTATGTAATTTTTTAAAAACATATATTTTAGTGGTGTTTATGAGAATTATCCTTTTCTTTTTTTTTAATACTCAAGTTTAAATGATTTTTATTGTTTCTTTTGGCCGTTTGGGTAATATGTTCGATCAGTGTAATGCAAGCCGCCTCCGTTAATCATACGATAAACGTGGACCATTAAATACACTGTAAGACCCAGAAGCCATTAACTTGCGTTCACAATAGTCGTTGGACCCTTCAATCGTACCTTAAAAGACACGTTAGACACTGAAGTCATCTTTTCTACACTTTCGTTACCCGAAAAACACTCTTATATTGAAACACGGCATTTTCCTTTTTGTGAATACATTTTGTCTTCTCTTAACTCTGTGATTACATTTCAACCATTCTTATACAATTCATTTCTAGGTTTAGCATGTATCCTCATTAGCCAAACACTCAAAGGAAACTTCTGGATTCTTTCCTCC
The DNA here is from genome assembly GCA_011420285.2 of Erysimum cheiranthoides. Taxonomy (NCBI): domain Eukaryota; kingdom Viridiplantae; phylum Streptophyta; class Magnoliopsida; order Brassicales; family Brassicaceae; genus Erysimum; species Erysimum cheiranthoides. The sequence goes on along the minus strand of CM022183.2, from coordinate 8,397,501 downwards.
TCTTCTTCTAGTAATTTCATTTTGTCTTTTGCAGGATATAGCCGCGCGTTGTTCATTTAAGATTGAGGGTTTGGGTTGCTGGACCTGTTTTGGTTTCGAAATGGGCTTCGTCTTTGCTTGGCCCATTTGAAAAATTGTTAGTGTCTGGCCCACTTGACCCAAATCATCATTTGACCCACCTGGGCAAAATACCCGAACGGAAAGAACCGAACCAGAACCGACTGAAATTTAGAGATACCGAACCGAACCGACCAAAATTTAGAGATACTGAACCGAACTGGAACCGGTCTAAATAACCTAATGGATCTTAAATTCTATATCCGAAGAACCGGAACCGAACCCGATATCCAATATGTATCCGAAAGTATCTTATATATAAGCATATACCTAAATATAGTAGTTATATGTATACTAGTAATAACCTAAATACTCAAAATTACAATTATAAACCCGAATATATTAAATACTTTTCAGATAATTTAAGTAAATTTGGATACATTTGAGTAAAAGGTAACCAATGTTTTAGTTTTTTTTTGGGTATTTTACATAAACTTGGGTAAAAAGTAATCAATATTTTAGTTTTTTCTTCGGGTATTATCGGATATTTCGGGTATTATCGGGTAATTTGGATAAATTTAGGTAAAAAGTAATCAATATTTTAGTTTTTTTTGGGGTATTATCGGGTAATTCGGATAAATTTGGGTAAAGTAACCAATCCGAACCGTATCCGATAAATATTCGGTTATTTTCCGGTTTTCCAATCAATTATCCGAACCGAATCCGAACCGAAATTTTATATTACCCGAATGGATCCTAGACCTCTAGTACCGAAATACCTGAAACATGAAATACCCGACCCGAACCCGAACCGATACCCGAATGCCCAGGCCCTGACTTTGGAATTGTCGACAGCTGAAGCTTCCAAGATCTTCATCTTGCTTCTTATAGCCACTAGCATATAATCAAGTTAAAAAATTCATTTTCTATTATTATCTATACGAAATTAACTAATTTCCCATATATAATCAGCTATCTCTTATGATGTAAGGTTAATTTCATTAACAAACATTTAGTTATATGTTTTTTACTAAAAATTTAGTTGAGGATTTTAAAATAGATCTAACTATTCTTTGGGGGTTTTTTTCATCAAACTCAAAAGAAAGTGTTACATTCTGTTTTTTAAAAAAAAAAAAAAAAAAAAAAAAAAAAATTGGCGATTAAAGCCTTTTAGTAAACGGGTCAGACCGTTTTGAATAAACATGACAACTTATTAAACGGGCCGTGAGTTTCAATTTAATTTCTCGGCCCATTAACAACTCTATAAATTAACCCTAAAGTTCGTCTTGCTTCCAAGATCTTCATCTTGCTTCTTATAGCCACTAGCATATAATCAAGTTAAAAAATTCATTTTCTATTATTATCTATACGAAATTAACTAATTTCCCATATATAATCAGCTATCTCTTATGATGTAAGGTTAATTTCATTAACAAACATTTAGTTATATGTTTTTTACTAAAAATTTAGTTGAGGATTTTAAAATAGATCTAACTATTCTTTGGGGGTTTTTTTCATCAAACTCAAAAGAAAGTGTTACATTCTGTCAAAAAAAAAAAAAAAAATTCGCGGTTAAAGCCTTTTAGTAAAACGGGTCAGACCGTTTTGAATAAACATGACAACTTATTAAACGGGCCGTGAGTTTCAATTTAATTTCTCGGCCCATTAACAACTCTATAAATTAACCCTAAAGTTCGTATCTGCTCTATCAATTTTCAATCTCGTCATCATCATCAGCCACGCGAACAAACTCTTCGCACTCTCTTTCTCTCGCTCGCTCGAATTTTACTAACACTTTCTTCTCTGCAGGCTTTGTTTAATTACTCTTCTTCTAATTGATCTCCTAATCCGTTTCGTTAATCAATCGCTATCATCTTTTTGTTTTTTCTCGATTTTGTTTTCCGTGTTTTGTATAATGGATTCAGGTATGAACACTTCTTCTCACTTAAACGCTCAAGCTCGATGCCCACTTCAACGAAACTTTCTCCCCAAGAAACCTTCCAAAGAAAACGTAAGTTTCCTTTTTTCTTTCGTTAAGAATTAGGGTTTCGATTTTTGGGTATTTGTTTCAATTTCTTCAGAAATCGTTGCCATTATTTCGTTAAGAATTAGGGTTTCGATTTGTGGGTTTTGTTCAATTTCTTTTAAAATCGTTCTGTTATTAAGAATTAAGGTTTCGATTTGGGTATCAATTTCGTTACAATTTAGTGAAAAATCTCAAATTGCTGATTCTTGTCATAAAATTCGTTTCTTGATGATGAATTTGTACTGATCGATTTGCTTATGTGTTTTCACCAGTTTGACAGATTCATACCGAACAGATCAGCCATGGATTTCAACTACGCTCACTACGCGCTTACGGAAGGAAGAAACGAGACAACAAAGGTAAGTTCACCATCAAGAGAAGCTTACAGGAAGCAATTAGCTGAGACAATGAATCTGAATCACACTCGGATTCTCGCATTCAAGAACAAACCTCAAGCTCCAGTCGGACTGGTTCACAATGATTCTTCTTTTCGCCAACAGCCTAAATCTGTAAAGCCGCGTAGATACATCCCTCAGACTTGCGAGAGAACGTTGGATGCACCTGACATTGTGGATGACTTCTACCTCAACTTGCTTGATTGGGGGAGTTCTAATGTTTTAGCAATAGCGTTGGATCACTCTGTTTATCTGTGGGATGCTTCTAGTGGTTCTACTTCTGAGCTTGTGACCGTTGATGAAACGAATGGACCTGTTACAAGTATCAACTGGGGGCAAGATGGTTGTTATCTCGCGGTTGGGCTTGACAACTCTGAAGTCCAGCTTTGGGATTCTGCAGCGAATCGTAAACTAAGAACATTAAGGGGCTGTCACGAGGGAAGAGTAGGATCATTGGCGTGGAACAATCATATCTTGACAAAGGGAGGAATGGACGGACAGGTTATCAACAACGATGTGCGGATTAGATCACACGCTGTGGAAACTTACAGAGGTCATACTCTAGAGGTTTGTGGGTTGAAATGGTCAGGATCTGGAGAGTATTTAGCAAGTGGTGGCAATGACAATGTAGTTCATGTATGGGACCGTTCTAACACGCAATGGCTGCATAGGCTTGAGCAACATACATCTGCAGTTAGAGCTCTTGCTTGGTGTCCTTTCCAATCTAATTTGCTTGCAACTGGTGGTGGTGGAGGAGATAGGACGATAAAGTTTTGGAATACTCGAACAGGAGCTTGCTTGAACTCGGTAGACACTGGCTCACAAGTTTGTTCTTTGATATGGAGTAAGAATGAAAGAGAGTTGCTTAGCTCACATGGGTTTACTCAGAACCAGCTTACTCTTTGGAAGTATCCATCTATGGTGAAAATGGCTGAGCTCTCTGGTCATACATCACGAGTTTTACATATGACTCAGAGTCCTGATGGTTGTACTGTAGCTTCAGCAGCAGGAGATGAGACTCTGAGGTTTTGGAATGTTTTTGGAGTACCAGAGGATGCTAAAAAAGCTGCTTCAAAAGTTGTTGCTGAGCCATTTTCTCATGTGAATCGTATTCGTTGAAACTGTTGTGAAGCCATTGTCTATTTGTATTTTTTGTTCTGTTTTTTTTTGGGGGCTAAAGTATTTTTTTGTTCATTCTTCATCAACTGTATTTATTTCGTTAAAGAATTTTCGATGATTATATTTCTTCAAAAAAAAAAAACAAAAATCTTCAATAGAAATTGGTTTATGTAACCAACAACGAACCAAACCCAAATATAGTTTCTTGGTTCCTTAATTATTTGCACAAAAAAAAAAAATTCCGTAATTATTATGTGAATGTTTTTACGTCTGATGCCCACATTTCTAATTTATATATGTGTATATATATATATACCTATATATATTTCTTTTATAGTATATTAATTTAATTTTATTAAAAAATTTTATGTGTATTATCTTCTCTTTAGTAAGTTTTGTTAATGTTATTGTCCTTTTAAAATTAGGAATAAAAAGAAAGAATGAGCATAATCATGACTTTGTAGGGCTTCAAAAGAAAAGAAAAACAAGATTTTCTCGTACAATCGAAATTTTTCTTGTCTGAAAAAAGAAAAAAGTAATTTAGTAGTCATGAAATAATTTGTAAGCAACACCAAGTTATAGGCCTTTTGCTTTAAGGCAAAGACCAATTAACAGAGTATACAATCTTATATATAATCACTCTTAACTTTTCCCTTAAGTATAAATGTATAATAAATCATAACCATTAGTACATGAAAAAATATATTAATAAAATTTGCATACAGAAGAGTAAGCTTTTGAGTTTTGAGTTTAAGTGTATATGATACTACAATTATAGCACAGGTGAAATGACCGTCCCAATACTTATGATGGTACGCATGTAAACTTCTTTGAGCACTTTTTTTCCTCTTCAATTTATCACAAATTATATTCATATATACGAATCCCTTATTATATAATTTATATGTACGTTAAGATTGTACATATAGCATTTTTTAGACCTAACTACCTATGTATGTCATCTATTATCGATGTAATAATGCAAACAAAATTGATAAGAGAAACATGAACCCTCCACATCAATTCAGTATACTAAATATAAAATATTGTTATTAAGACTTTATTTCACTAATTTTGTCCCACTTTCAACCAAATTGTGTGGTCTATTTACTAATTTGAACATCGAATAATTTTCAAAAAAACACACCATATCAGTGTTACAAAACTATTGTATTTGTTTACTATCGCAAAAGATTTGTTTCTAGTGAACTAACCAACTCAAAAGTTATATATGTATATCTAAATTGTATACCTAATTTATGAATTTGCTATCCGAGTTTTTGCAAATAAATGACAAATATATAGTTATCGTTTGCTTTCTTGGGTCTATTGTTTCTCATAAGAATTCTTAGTTTAAGGTTGTGTTCTTTTTTTTTTAATTTTGGTTTAAGATTTTATGTTATGTTTATCTTCGTTTCTCTTCGATAAAGCTTTAGATTTCGGGAAAATTTCTTTTTCTTTCGGTTGTGTCTCCGGAGATGTATATGTTATCCGCCGGCTTAAGTTTTTATTGTTTGAACATTGTGTTTCATCTTTGATTCCGAAACAAATTGATTAATAAACTTTCGTATGACAAAATAATAATATATATATATATATAGCTATCTAATGCATATAAACATAGAATCTGAATCTCAACTTCTATATTTTCTTTCAACTAAGCCCCATCAGATAATAATATTTACATCCTAATTAGCTTTTAGTTTTTAGCAAATTAGACAAAAGATCCGGTTTCAGATCTTCAGGACCCACCCGGACTCCAAAAGAACACATCAATTCCTTTCTGGTTGTTGGCTTACCCGTCGACTTTTTCGGTCCCAACTTCCCCACCCATCTTCATTGAAAAATATTATTTAATATTGCATTAATATACCTTAAATTAAACTTTTATGTTATGAATATACCCTTCAAGTTTCCAAATCAATTAAACCACCCCCAACCATACACCAAGGAGAAAAATTACATCACATTCCCTAAAAAAAAAATCACATTTCCTTTATATTTTAGTATTTTACACCAAGGAGAAAATAGAAAAAAAAAACACCCCAATAATTTTACATTCATGGAGCCAAAACATGAATGTGAAATTGGGTTTAGAAAATAACAAAAAAAAAAATCAATAAGCAAAACAAAAGAAAAAACTCTCTCACTTGGTTAAAAACCCAGGGGAGTTTCATTCCCATCACTCTAAAAATCTAAACCCTAAATGGATCAGATTCACTCTCCACAAATTGAGAATCAAACTCTTATCTACAAAAAAAAAACTGACTAAAAAGGATCACTCTCACTATAACCCTAAGTGAGATTAATACTGTATATTGATGTATATTAGAACTTAGAAGACTATATATTAGTATTTTGTTGAGTAAGGATCAAAGATCAGTAGCAGCCGGGCGCGTCGGTTAATGGAGAAGAACTTTCTGATACTTAGTTTCTGAATAAGTTTCATCTGAGATTGAGAATGGCCTTTTCTTGTTTAAATTCCCACAGCCATTGTTCTGAAACTGCGGTGGTGGAACGGTGACAGGAGGGATCTCAGAGGTCTCAAGTGGTGGCGGCGGGTGGCGCCATTGAGGCAGAGGACCAGCTAAGAGAAGTGTCTGAAGCAAAGGACCTGCCTTCATAACAGCTTGTAAGAGTTTTCCCTTTTCAGGCAGTGGCTTTTCGGGTAACAATGTAGCCATCAAGTCAGTTCCCGACACTTCAATCTGTTGATTCGGATCGATAACTGATGGTGACATGATGCTTTCTTCGGTGTCTGATGATGAAAAGCTCTTGTTTGAGTTAAGCTGCGGCTGTGGCTGTGGCGGCTGAAGTTGCTCGTCTTCGATGATGCTTGAAGCTCCAGATAAAGGAGGAGTGATGATATGTTCTTGTTTCTGATTCTGTTGCTGTTTCTGTTGAAGTAAGAGATTGTTCAAGAAGACATGATGACATTTCTCTAAAGCTTCATCTCTTTCTTTAAGGGTTTTGGTTAAAACATCTTCAAGATGAATCAATTGTTCATCTCTCTTCCTTAGTTCCTCTTGAGCTACTAGCTTCGTTTGTTCTAGCTCTAGTGTTGTGTACACAAGTGTCTGTCTTAGCTCTTCCGTTGTCTGAAACAACACAAAACAATCAGACACTGAGAAAACAGAGTAACCCCTAAATTTGAAGATTCATGTCAAAATTAGGGTTTTTGGTTATAAAACACAACAAATTTCCCCAAAATTCTTGTCTTTTCCAGCTAATTTACATATAAAATGCAGATTCATATAAAGAAACAGAGAAACCCCTAAAATTTAAGCAATCATTTGCAGATTCATATCAAAATTAGGGTTTATGGTCACAAATAACGCGCGAAAACACAACAAATGTCCCAAAAATCTCATCTTTTTCAACTAATTTACTTACAAAAATGCGAAATTAAAGCTAAAATCTTAAGATTAAGAACACCCATTATACAAAATTAAGCTCAGAAAATGGATTTTACATACAAAATGCGAAATTTAGTAACCCAGTGGCAGAGTAAAAGTACCATTATGCAAAATTGATTTTAAAAAATCATAAATTTTAGTAAAAACTTAAGGTTTTATTACACAAACGAAGAAGAAGACACAAGAAAGTTATGATTTTTCACACACATTATGAGTAGAGATCTAAGCAGAACAGTGAATCATAACTACTGTTCAGAAAAAAAACAGAGGAAACGAAAATGTTGGATAAAAAGTTTATACCTTTCCATGAGAGAAGTAAGCCCAGCTAAGAAGAGCATTGCTTTGGTCCATTGTTTCTTCTAAATTAACCTTAAAAACTAAGAGATTGTGTAAACAAGTGTGAATAGAGAGAGTAAGAGAGAAGAACAGAGGATGGGTTTAATGAAGGGTTCTATGGAAGAAGGAAGAGGGAGAGAGAGTTTTATAAAGTAGTGAAAACTTCATGGACTGCTTAAAGGAAGCATATGCTTGTGCTTGTCATATAGAGAGCTTTCAACATCTTTTTATCTTTGGTATCCAATATATTCTACAAAGTTGAAACCCCACCCACAATATATAAATATAGTACTATTTATTATGTACTAAATTGTATAATATAAGTGGATATCACTTATTACGAAATATAAAAAGTATGGTTTTAATATATAGTTTTTCACTTGAATAAATTATCCCGCATTACACTACTTATATATTATAAGTCATTTTACACATAAAAATTATCAAATTATTAGTTAAAATAACTATAAATCATAGGTATTACTGATTTTTTTTTTCATCTGCAAATTTATTTGAATGTATGGATGCATTAAGATATGAATTTAAACATGTATAAAACATTTTTTTTTCTACGAAATAACATATATTAAGAATTAATTCGGTCCAAGTACAATTGTTTAGAAATTCACATGTATAAATCATATTATTGATAATAATTAACAAAATAAAAACCCGGAGCTTTTATCATATTATATATTAAAAATGGTGGTCTATTCTATATATATTGTTCAAAATCTTCAAAAATGTTAGTTTAAATATGTATAAAATTATTTTAAATATTTTAAAAATAAAAAATTACTTAGTACAATAAATCTATTTTTTATAGTCTGCTCGTTTTTTGGGCTGGATCTCTACGGCCACAACAAATATATGATGGTTAGTTAAAATTATAAGAAAAAATGGAAAAAAAATTGAAGTATCAGAAAAAAAAAAGACAATTAGCCACACGAAAGTTTCTTTATAATAGTTACAGTAATAACAACCCTTTATAAAAAAAATAGTTATAGTGATAAAACTATTTATTTACTGTTCCTACTCAGTACTAAGCACCGCTCAAGGGTTTGGACTTTGGTGCAATATGACAAATGCCGTAGTATACGTACGTACGTGCTGGGTCGCACTCTCGTAAGAGTCTTTTTGTTTTCTTCTTTCGTGTTGTCAATGGACGCGACAGCATTTCTTGTCTTTTACCGAAGACGAAACAAGTTTACGAGAGTTATGTCTTTCACATTACACCCATTCCACACTACACCGAGAAGAGCGGAAGCCGAGTTCTATATTTCAATATTTATACACATTTCATTATGTATTACTTCTAAACTTTATATTAGCTGTTTTGTGATATATACATGCATTTTATGAAGTTTTGTGTGGCTAATAGTGTTTTTGCTCAAAGTACTTTTGAAAAATATAATCTAGTGAGAGAGATATTATGTGTCAAACTTTCACAATTTTCTTGTTAACAGAAAATAAAAAAGTACGAATAAATATTTTAATAGTTTCTAGAATTATATTAGTCTACATGTTAACAAAAGAATTAGTAAATTTTTTTTATAGTGAATCGACATAACAAAAATAAAAGCTACATACGAAAAATATATGAAAATATGTTCTAAACGTTTAAAAAAACTTTTTTTTTTTAGAAAACATATACTTTGATTGCAAAATGAAAAAAAAAATGAAATTTTATATCAATTTCGAGGTTGAAACTATAAATGATTGTGTCTGTTTTTTTTCATCTATAACTCATACACACATTTTTATGTTTGAATATAAATTATGACATAGCAACAATTCACTAGTATAAATTAATAGATAATATAAGTCTTGGTTGATTGTCTTTATTTTTATAAATAACAATTGTTTTCTTTTCAGGGTAAAACAAAGTGTGCACTTGATAAGAGTACTCAATACATTTCTTAAAATACTATGCATATATTTGTACATGATTCTTGATTTCTATATTTAAATCGATCGAGGTTACAAAAGACCTCGCATTGTCATATTTTTAATCGAAGTGGACTTGCACTGTTTCACATTGCTTTTAGTTTACTTTTTCTCCTCTTAAGATATATATTCTAATATATATAAAAATGAAAAAATAAACAGAAGCAGATCTTTTCATAAAATCGCAACATAATATTTAGACTATTACATTTTTTATTTTAATCTATAAGAAGTATACCTATTTGGTCTACTACGATATCAAATTCGTTTAATAGAAAATATAAAAATAGGTTGATCCATGATCCTGCAGAGGTAAATTATGTACGTATTTGGAACCAATAAAGTTTAATGTTTTATCAGATTTTTCTACTTATATCACAGATTTTGTGAGATAATACTAAAAGAGTTTTATATGATCGAATTTATTTTCCAAAATTCATAGTTGTCATATGAAATTGACGGTGATATTGAATAAATATGTCTTAAACACTTAAACGACTAAAGTAACATATATACTCAAATTTAATTACAAAGAATGTCGTCATACTCGTCAATATACACATTTCTGGTAGACTTTGGACCATTCTTGTTATTTAAAATTTTTTGAAAAATATATACGGATATTAATGAATAGTTAGCCATTTCCAGAAAACATGTGCATGCAGCTCCAACCAATGAAGGCTCACAATTTTTTGTCTATATGAAGGAAACATGTGCATGCAGCCCCAAAACATGTATTATCGACTTGTCGTCGGCATACAGAAGTAAAGAAAAATCTGACTAAATCAAATGAAAAATGCAATTTGACTTTGTGGGGTGTGTATTTTCAAGCTCCAAAAAAAGAAAAGAAAAAGAAATTTCTTTCTATAGGAGGAGGCACTATAGTTTAATTTTTATTCTCTACATTTTAATACATATACACGAACAGAGTCAAAGATTACGTGGATTCCATTGTCAGCAAAAGAAGCTGGTAAGTAAACATTTCCCACCAATATAAAAGTTTATGGAATCTCTTTTCAATTATGATGAATCTCAACACCAGTCACGTCTTGGCTCCCGAATTTTCAGTTTGATATTTACAAATATCTAAACGTAAATGTAAAAATTGAAATGTACAGTGTAGTTTTTAAAAATAGAAATCATTCGACGATAGTTTTGGATCTACAGTATCATTTGTTTTGGGAACTCACAAAGCAATAGAGAGAGTTGAGAAAAAAAAAAAAAAACCACAAAGAACCATCAAACTCAAATAATAATGTATAGACTTTAATGTTTACAATCTCAATAGTATAAAACACTGGCTAGACATCTTTTTACATAGTCAACCAACTTTCTAGCCATTTACCTAAATTTAGGATCACACTATATAAACAGCTGCTTTGAGTTTTTCGACTAGTAATTAGGATTTAGGACGGAATAATTAAGCTTCTAACATTTTTTATATGTCTAAAAAAGGAATTCGGTCAAAAATTATTTATGAATCATAGAGTATTATTTAAGAAGATTTATTAAAAATTGTATATCATATTATGTCATGTTATAAGACTTTGACTGTAGATCAGCTTTTGTCGATTTAAATGATATAAGAAAAAAATATATTAGAGTTTTCGATTGATTAAGAACTTTTTTCTTTGGAAGTCTTTAGGAGTCCAATTCTAACGTGTAACACTCGTTTAAGGAGTAGATTATTTTTTGAAAGTTTCGTAAGACGTTTTTGTACTCACGAAACAGGTCTACGATCCCTGACCTCGGTAGCTTACGAGTTTACGTCGAAACATATTATACCATATTCTTTACGGCAAGAAATAGTTTGTTGAGGTTTATATTTTTTTAGTTATGTCTTTTTTTTCCACTTCAAAGATGTTGCAGATTAAAGTTTGTGGATATAACCACATCAAATTATAGTATATAATCAGATTACTACGCATTTTATACAACGTATTAATTTCTGATGACTTTCCGACGAATGTTTATTTTTTCTAAACACACTTTTAGTTTCATAAAAAAAAATTTTAAAAATCATAATTACTTCTCTTACTGCCAAAGATAATGAAAATAAAAATTCATAAACGCTTTATGGTATCATCATCACAATAAATTAAAATGAATAGATGACTGAAAAAATCATAATTATGAAAATAAAGATTTTACGTCATTATTTTCCTTTTTTTTTGTTAGGTTTAGTCTTTTTTTTTTCTTTTAACATTAATTTTTTCGCTTTTATAAGAACAAATTTTCAATTGTTTATAAATTGAAACCCGAAAACCTTCATACTGGTGATTCGTGAAGCATGACCTCGTGGTGGTATAAAGTATTTGTTGCTATAAATCTCTATTCAAAATTTTGATGTTATCTTTTACAAAATTACAGGATTGAAAGAGTAATTTTTCGGGGTTAAGAAAAGAGTCTAACTAATGTCCACTTTTCATAGTTGATGTGTTGATATGGAGATGAAAAGGGAAGAAAGAGAAAAGAAACAAGAACCATAAAACCATTTATAAAAAAAAATAGAAAAAAAGAAACCATTTATCTTCAGTGGAAGTAAGTAACGAAAGTAATATCACTATTTTAGGATCCAAAATAATGTCTCTATTTTTGGTTCCTGGAGCAAAGCGTTAACATCATAATAATTATAATCATGATGGTCATATTAATGGGTATCACATGATAATACTATTTGTTATTATGATGATTATATTGAGATAGAGGCATTAACAATAAATAAATAAACAGTTAAAAAAGACATGTAATTTAGTGGTTAATTAGGCTTTATAGATATGATAAACTGGTTATATAACGATTTCGACCACCTAACTTTTTGTGTTTTTAATATTTAGAAATTCCTTAAATAAAAAAGAGTTTGTTGTTAAACCATTTCAAGGATGAGTCGGATGATGTTAAAAAAAAAAGATTATTTGATTGTTAGACGTTGTCGAATGTTTAGTTAAAATTGTGTTTTCTTTACATTTTGTATAAAGGAAAATTCGGGTCAAATTTGGCTACAAATAGCTACAAGCAAGTAACCACTCAGAAAACCCATTGTTAAAAAACTAATAATAATTTATTTGTGACCATCGTACGTAAATCATTCATAACAATTGACTATGGATCATTATGGATAATACATAGCCGCCACATAACGACAATAAATGACCAATTCGACAACACATCTAAATTGCTTGACTACAGACAATACCGCTAATTCCTCCGCTATGAGGCTACAAATTTGCTACCGGTTGACATATGTAGGCATAGCTGAATGGCAAAAGACGAACGCTGAATTTTCCAAGTATGTTTTCGCAGCCATCACGTCCGTGGCATTATTGTGGCAACACAAAACATTTTCGTTATAACTTATAATTATATTCTCAAATAATACATATTGGAGGTGGTTTACAGTTGATGGTCGCGGACATCATAGTCGTGGAAGGTGAGACGGTCGTGGAAACACTAAACTAGTCGTCTCTAGTACGCAAATGTTTGTCTAAGTGTATAGCCTTTCTCTCAAAATTACTCTTTTCTCAAAATTACTTTTTTTTTTTTTTTTTTTTTTTTTTTTTTTTTTTCAGCGGTTCAACTACGCACCGCAAAAAGCGTAATTCCGCTTCCGCGTAGGGTACACGCGCGTACCCATTTCTCTCTCAAAAAACCTAGTTCTAGATCTCGCTCGCCGCCGCTCGCTTGGAGGCTATCTCCGACCACGGCTTGTTTATCGGCGTCGTGAGATAGCCCTCCACCTCCTTTGTTTCTTTTTCTCGCTTTCGGCTGGTCTTGGAGGCGGCGGGAATGAAGCAGTTGACTCGACCGACGCCGGCGGCCCTTCTTTCGCCGGTGCAGAAGCCGCCTTGTCTCTAGGCGGAGAGAAGAGCCTCGGTTGAGACTGGTTTTGAAGACGCCGGTCACCGTAGGGCTCCTTCTCGGCTCCACCATCTATGAACAACGGATGCTTTTGCAGCGGAAGCCGGCGGAAGACGGAGGCTACCGCGTTCAGTCCTGGTGCTACCGGATCTGAGGGGGCCGTCAGAGCCTTTCACCGCCACGTTCGTGGTTCGGACCGGCGAGTTCAGCAGCCTCTTTCAAATCGGAAAACCCAGATCTAGAGGGAGGAAGGACAGATCCGATGGAGGTGGGTCGCTAAGACAGGATCTGCTTCCGGGAGCCGGCTTGTCGGAGCACAGGCATGTCGAGAGGTCTGTAATGGACTAGTGAAGTCGCCTGTCGAAATCGGAACCGGGATTCCAATACTTCCGGCGACGGTGTCGTCTGTGGTGGCTTTCGCCGGGAAATCGTGGGCCTCGTATTGGTCGACGCTAATGCAGCGGTGCTCTGCTCGCCGGAATTCATAAGATTCCGAGCTCCACCTTCTAGCGCCGGCAACTTTCCGATTTGAAATTTTTGTCACCGTCGCTTTCTTGCCTTTTTGTTTTGTGTTTTTTGTTTCTGTTTGTTGTGCGGCTTGGGAAGGTTCGCGTTTGCTCCATCGATAGTTTCGAGGATGAATAGATGCGGCGGTCCGGTCTAGGTGGAGCATTCACTCTCGTGGGAGGTTTCTTGTAGCGTCTCGCTCAGGAACGGTGGTCCGAGGCGGCTTCCAAGACTGCCCGTTAACGCTCTCGTGCCGCGAATGTGTCTAAATCCATCCTAGCAGTTCCGTTTTTGCGTTAGTCCTCGGAGAAGCTGTAAGTGTCTCTTCGTCCTGAGGTTTTGAGACTGGCTTCAGTAGAGTTCGCTCGTGGCAACAACGATGAGGATTCGAGTTCCTTGGAACTGTGGCAACCACGCAAATGTCCGGACTTTGCGGTTCGGAATCGGTGTTTCCTCTTCGAACTTGATGGTTAATTTCGTTGTAATTTCCCTATCGTTCTTTGTCGTTTCATAGTTTAGAGTTGTAGCTTTTTCGGTCTTTCTGCCTTCTTCGTTTACTCTGTATTTTCTGTCAAAAATCGAAAATGGTATAAATTTAACCTTTTACCAAAAAAAAAAAATTACTCTTTTCGTATGACCCCAAAAATTATAGCCATGCATGAGTTATTTTTAAATTAAATATTCTTTATCAAAATAATAATAATAATAGACTTTCATCACTTCAATAGATTATGCCTCTAGACAAATCAATTCCGCTAATAACCATGGAAATATATATGTATTGCTCAGAATTTTAAAATAAAGAAAAAAAATTCCATGTAGCAAAAACAAAAGAGACAATATTTTTCATTAAATGGTTTCTTTCTCCAACACCAATCTTCGTTTTTCAACTTAATTATTTAAATTAATGACCGGTTTGAAGATCCAACATAGAATATTTAGAGTTTACAAAAAAAAAAAATTAACAAGAAATAAATTTGGCACCGTCAGCCAAACAATTTATCAATCATTTAAATCGTGTGAAAAAAAATACTTCAATTAAAAGGCTAAATTTAAATAGAATATTTGAAAAAACTATTGACTTCAACGGTATGGACCATTTTTAGTAATTTAGAAAAACTGTCTTAAACGTTTGACAATCAATCCTTTTTTTTTTTTGTCAAGGTGACAATCAATCCTATGTAACATGATATTCATGACATGGCCCATAGAAGAGTTTAAGACTCCGAACGTAGAGGAATAAGACATTGACGTTCATGACTTCTTGCTTCCAATAGTGTTATGTTTTCCTGAAAATAAAACCATCCCAAATCAGCATTTTTTCTACGATCATAATTCAGTCTTCAATTCGATCTATTCCTATCCTCCATAATTAATGATCTTGCTAGCCAATATCCTAATTGAACGTTATCTCGTCTAGATTTGGTATAGTGTTCCCAACACTTATAACCTTGTAGCACATATTTTGTATTACATATTTACATATGTCTTAGCTAGAAATAATAGGTTAGCCTATTAGCTAGAAATAATATATGGTTAATTAGATGTCTTAGTAGGTGGTTAAGTTTTTATTTTATACTGTAAAATCCTTTTTTTTTTTTGGATTTTAGGACAACAGTAGACGTGTAAAAATCGGTTGTGGTTCTGTAAAATTCTCAATGAATATAGGCGTTTTTTTTTGACGAATGTAAACAACAAATTTAGACCAAAAAAAAAAGTAATTTCAATTCTATTGATCAACGTAAGTGGATACATTTTCACAACAAAACGATGTGAATCTTGAATTTTTAACATTTGATAGACAGCTCATTTTAATTATTTCTACTTTTTATATACATGAATCTATATAATAATAACAATCCGAAAAAATACGAACGGTTGTATCTTTTCATTTATCGGTTGTGTCTTTTTGTTGTAACTCTATATATTACGATTGTGTTTTTTTATTGTAACCCGATATTACGGTTGTGTTTTTTCATAATACATTTTCGTAATTTTTTTTATTTTTAATTGAAAAAATATCTTTTATGGTTGCGTCTTTTATTTGCAACTTTGTTTTACTATAGTGTGAAAATCAAACGGTTACTATCTGAAAGGTGCAACCCTTTAATATAAAATTTTTCCCTGCGACATCGCGGGGGTCCTGAGACCTAGTATCTATAAATATCGATGTCAAAAAGGAAAAAACAATCCGAAATCTCTATGCATATATGAAGGCCCACATTATCCAATATCCAGTAACGCGCAATGAATATGATCGTGTTGGCAATTTTACAAACATAGATTATTCGTACTTATTGGTTAAGGTTTGTGTTCGAAGCCACATAAATGGGAGCTTGTATAAATGCATAACTAGACATGCTTTGCGTCCATTTTATTCAATATTATTAATCATGAAACTCAATTAAATAATTTTTCTCTTCGCGCGTTTTCTATCTAGTTAAGATCCTTAATCATGATATCAAGGCAAAACAATTGCAAATTTTGTCGGCCAATAATACTCCATGATGTTCTTAAAGGAAAAATTACTAATAATTACTCAAACATAGTTTGTAGGAATCTTAACTAAAAATATGAAGAAAAAAAAACCAACCGAATTTCCGTTTTGGCAGTTAAAGAAGTATCGATTCTGTAGAAATGCCTTTAAGAGAATCATATTGTACCTATCACTTCTATGTAACATATATGTACAATGTTTTATACCTTTGACACTTTTGACTGAAACTTTGAGTAAAGTGGTTATTGTTTCTATGATGGTATATTTCACTAGGCATGACCAAAACTAAACCGTAACCGTATTTCGGACCGTAACCGGACCGGATGTAAACCGTAACCAGACCGTAACCGTATAAAATGGTTAAAAACCGTAACCGTTAACCGTAAATATATGGTTAAATTTTTTAACCGTAACCGTTAATTAACCGTAACTGTATCAAAACCGTTGGTTAACCGCATAGTTAAACCGTAAATTTTTAACCGTAACCGTTTTATAACATAAGAAAATATTTTAATAATTAATTATTTCATATTAACCGTATCATATAATCAAATAACCGTAACCGTATCTAACCGTAACCGTTTTAACCGGAACCGTATTCAACCGTAACCGTTTAACCGTTTGTTGAATGGTTACGGTTAAGGTTAAGCAAAATTTCTAACCGTAACCGGTGGTTAATCAACCGTAACCGTAATAACCGTAACCGTGGTCATGCCTATATTTCACTCTTCAATGTTATATATCTAATTTTTATGTGATGGTACGGTACGAAAAATATAGTTTTGATACTTTTTAGGGGTGCTTTCCAAACTAGACCCCTAACTTGGGTCAATTGCAAAAGTAACCACTTATATTTCTCTCTCCATAATTTGCCACTTTATCCCAATTAACTCCTTATGTCTTCATAATATTCACAAGATTGCCATTATTTCTAATTTATTTGAATTTTATGAGAAAATTCTTATTACGAAAATATCCTCATCTTCTTTACTTAATTACGGCTATGCCACCGCCATCAATGTTGCAACAACCTTGAACGACCAAAATTTAAGCTCTTAATGCCTCAACTACCCGAATTTGTGATCTTAACTAACACCCAAAGCTATGAGAACTTCATTTTCTTCTATCTCCTCTCCATTTTAACCGAAAAAATTTGCAAGCTTGTTGTATGTCGTGATTCTTAAATTTCTGCTGGGTTTCTTCGGATCTTACTAAAGACAGCTCTCCTTGGTGCTTGACATTGCGAAACAACCACCGATAAGGTTATTTTCCGTTACATTTTTGTGCTATTCCTTGATTTTCCGTTGACATAGACTTCATTTGTTAGTCAAACCGAGTAACAGGTCAGTTTTGCAATTCAATATGTCATCGAGTTTCGCGCCAGTAGACTAAAGTTTCAGTCTACTGAATTTCATTTGAAAAGAAAAAATTGCTATGTAGACTTCTTTATAATCTTTCTGCGGTATACTTCATTGGGAGTCTACTAAGGTGTATAGTTGCAATTGACCAAATTCTTGACTTTCTAGTTATGACTGACCGACGAAGTCTTCTCGTAACTTATACGAGTAGACTTCTACCTTGGTCATTTTTGGGGTTGACTTAAATATAAAAACATTGACCGGATTATTATTGAATTAAAATTAATTTAAAATTATTTAGTAGACTTCTAGAGAAGTCTACTAGTTAATGTTGGTCAAACGTAAAAATAGTCACGGTAGACTTCAACTGAAGTCAACGTGTCTGTAGACTTCAAACGAAGTCTACTAAAAGAAAGTCAAACTTGGTCAATTGCAAAACTAATCCATCCGAAGTCTACTCATTGTAGTTGACGACCATATGAAGTCAAGACATTGTCGCTGACAGTAATATGAAGTCTACTTATTAAATTGAAGTCTACTGAGAGTCAACGGTTTGGTCAAATCCAAAAATAACCACAGGAGACTGCAAAAGAAGTTAACTTGTGGAACTTCAACATGAAGTCAACAAACTATTTTGAATTTAATTTCAAAACTGACCAAAAAATTAACAAATGACGACCAATAGAAGAAGTCAATAGAGATTGTAGACTTCTTTTGTAGTCTGCTTTGATAAATTGTTATTGCAAAAATAGACCACC
The DNA here is from genome assembly GCA_011420285.2 of Erysimum cheiranthoides. Classification (NCBI taxonomy): domain Eukaryota; kingdom Viridiplantae; phylum Streptophyta; class Magnoliopsida; order Brassicales; family Brassicaceae; genus Erysimum; species Erysimum cheiranthoides. Next base: position 8,379,227 of record CM022183.2, on the reverse strand, counting down.
ACAATTTAGACTTCACGGTGTTGTCTACTCATATTGACTCCCAGAAGTCTACTCAGTGGACATCAGAAAGAAGTCTTCAAAATTTGAAAACTAATTTTATGTAAATTGATGAAACATTTTTCAGATTTTCTTGGTCTACCCTTTGACATATGTTGTCTAATTGCCTCTGTATGTTTTTGACATGATTATGTATTACACATATAGAGAAATAAGGTTTTTAGATTTTGAAGGCAGTTAGACCATTGATGTAGACTTTTGTTTGAAGTCACCTGTTTGGATTTCTACGTGAAGTCTGTATTATATATATTGGCTTTTATTGAAAATATATAAAGTATAAACTCTGATTTTCATGTTTATGGTCTTCGCATATGTAATGTACGTGCCTCTGTTTTTTTTTTCATTATAATATATTACACTTGTGATGCAATCAAGTTTTTGGTTTTTTAAGGTAGTTAGGTTATTGATTTAAGCCTTCTACGGGAAGTCAACCATATAATTTGTACTTATCTTGCTGCTTACTCTTTTCAGTTCAATGGCGCAAATACCGGTTGTTTTTGGAGACTCGGTGATGATAAATGGGTCGTGGCAGTTTGACATGGATGGACGCAAAGGTGGGAGAATGTTTTTTTTGCGAAACGGTTGTACATACGCTGAGCTTGTTGAAATGGCTGTAGAAGATTATATGATTGACAAAGGAACCGAGATAGTTCAGCTATCGTATCCATTACCAGATATGATGCTTAAGCAATTGCCCCTAGATACTCCTCCCGTCTACCTCACAACTGATAGATCAGTTCAAAACTTTATAGAGTTTAGTAGTAGAAATGTTGTTCGCCTTTGCATTTTTACGCGATGCATGGATGATGAGTCTTATTTTTATCATTTTTAATCTACGCTTTAGGATTATTATTTGAGTCAACTAACCTATATTAGATAGATATTAGGACTATATGTTTCACTTAGTGTATTTCAGGTCTGAGAAGCAAATATTGGAAAAGAAAGACTTTTGGATCATTTTGGATGCAATTATTCATATGAAGATGCAGAGTCCAGCAGACCCGTCAGAAGTATGGCCTTAGACGAAGACCTTTCCACCGTTGGACCGTTCTGATATTTTGATACAAGATAGCCACGGATGTTAGCTTTCATCTCCAAGTGGTTTCATGGGAATCCAACGGTGCAATCAAGAGTTACGGCCGATTTACTAAAAACATGTCAACCTGCTGACGAAGCCGACGTGGACGAGAGTTGGGATCGACCGATCCACAATTGGATCGATCGATCCTAAGAAGAATTTCGGCCCAAGCCCATGAAGACATGGACCGATCGATCCGGTCCATGGATCGACCGGTCCACCGCCTCTTTTGCCTCTTCTCCAAGACTTTCCATTTCTTTCTTTCCTTTTGTTGCTCTCTCTTTTACTATATAAAGGGGGGGCTCGCCCCTTGTATTAGACACACCGAAAATCAGAATTCAATTTATTACTTTTCTTTAGTTTGTGGGCAAGAGACCTAAAAGCTCTCTAACTCCTTTTTAGTTTTATTTTAGGAAATAAAGATGTTTTCATTTATTGAATGCTTTGTTTCCTTCGGAAGGGATGTGATGAATTCGCTAGGTTGTTAGTTCGGGAATTTAGATTATTAGTTCTTCATCTATTGTTGTTCTTAATGCTAGAATTAGATTGATCACCTAGTTCTAAGATCTTAGGCGATTAAACTAGGCACGAGGGTGGTGTTTAGTCGCTAGAATTAACATTAGGCGAGCAAGATTTCTTAGCTTGGCAAGCGTAAAGCTCTTGTTTTGATATCTTGTGAACGTATCAATCTTGTTATTAATGCTAGTTTTACTTAGGGAAGCCTAGCGTAAAGCGTTCCCTAAATATTGCTAAGTAGGTATTTGCGTGAGAATCGACTTACCTTACCATTGTGAATTGAGTTCAAGAACTATTCTTTAACATTCCTTTACTTCGATTTGCTTGTTGTTTCACATCCTGGAAGAATACCCTAGGCCTAATGCTTGTCTCATTATTAAATTACCTGTTTGAATCAATCGTTTGCTTGAAACAAATCTCTTAATTTGCTTCTAGCTATATTTAGTCTAATTATCTTATAGTGCAACTTTGGTCTCTCTGGATTCGACCCTTAAATACAACAACTGATTGCCGTCTTTGATCCGGTAGTTGTTTTATTCTAGGTTTATTTGACCATCGATCAAATTGGCGCCGCTGCCGGGGACCAATAAATTGCCTCTAGGATTTTTAGAATTGAATTAAGTCTAGGTTTTTATTTTTCGTTTTACTAATCTATTTTATTTATATTATTTAGGTGAACAATGGAAGAAGCTAACCAGAGAACACGAGCCATGAACCAAGGCGTCCTCGATCCTGCCACCCTGCCTGCCAGACCGATCGATCCCTCTGGAGGATCGACCGATCCGTTTCATACGCCGCCAAGACGCATCACTCTAAGGGAGCATAACGCACCGGAGCACTTCTATGAGACCCGGTCAGCCATCTGCCCACCTACTCCTGAGGTGGAAGACTACTAGATCAAGCACAACTTGATCTCTCTAGTTCAGAACCGTATCTTCAACGGTTCGGCGTCAGAGAATCCTCTTGACCACATCGAGACCTTCGAAAGTCTATGCGACACTGCAAAGCAGAATGGAGTGCCCTACGACTACCTAAGGCTTACCCTCTTCAAGTTCTCTTTGGGAGAAAAAGCTTTGAGGTGGCTCAAACTACTTGAACCGGGATCTCTTACGACTTGGGAGCAATGTAGAGGAAAGTTTCTCAACTATTTCTACACCAAGTCTCGGTCCGCAAAGATGAGGAACAAGATCGTTACATTCTCGCAAGAGGAAGGTGAACCGTTCTGCGAAGCATGGTTGCGATTTAAGGAGTATCTGAGAGACTGCCCACATCACGGGTATGCAAGAGAGAATCTCATGAACATCTTCTATTGCGGAGTGGATTTCGATTATCAAATGGCGTTAGATACCGGAAGCCGCGGTGATTTCTCTACCAATACAGCTGACGAGGCCACTCTTCTGATCGACAATCTAGCAGCGAGTAGCAGCAGCAAAGTCCCTGAGACGCCTAAAGAGGACAATAATGCCTTCAAGGATCTCAGCTCTAAAGTGGATACTCTCCTGCAAAGGAATTGACGTATCATACGTCGAAAGAATACCAGTGATCCTGACCCTGACGAGACTGAAGAGCTTCACTACTTAGGAAGGCAAGCGAACTTCCAAAGCTATGGAGGGTACCCCCCTCAAGTGTACCACCCTCCGCAAGGTTTTCAACCTTACCCCGGTGCGTATCAGGAGCCAAATCCACAAGAAAGTCGACTCGAAGCCATGACGCGTACTCTTATGGATAGTCATCATCAAAGCTCCAGCAACATCAACGTCAAGATTGACAGCATGTACAACGATCTTAACGGGAAAATCGAGACGTTGAGCACCCATATGCGCATACTCGAAAACCAGGTGGCACAATCCGCGTCCTATGTCCGAGCACCGCCACGAGTACTTCCAGGCAAGCCAGAAGACAACCCCAAGGAGTTCATGCATGCAATAACACTGAGAGGCGGAAAAAAGTACGATGCACCCAAATGGCCAGAAGGTACCGGTCCATCTGCCGGACGGACCGATCGATCTCTAGCGCAGACCGATCAGTCTGCACAAGGAAGCAACCCCAGACAGGAATTGGAGACCGATCGATCTCCTACACAGATCGACCGGTCTACCACCAATAATGCCCCTGCTTCCACACGAGTCAATCCATTCGAAGTGGAAGATTTCGACGAGATACTTAGGGATCCTGAGAACGAGGAACCACCTGTTCCAGTTCCTAAACCTGCGACAGCACCACTACTAGCAGCTCCACGCAAGGCACCTTTTCCAGTTCGCAGAAGAAACGCGATGCGCGAGAAGGAATACGATAAGATGAAATCAGTAGTAGGGGATCTCCAAGTAAAGCTTCCATTCGTCGAGGCCGTTCAAATGGTTCCATGCCTAAAGAAGCTCATGAAGGACATTCTGACAAACAAGGCTAGCTTAGAACAAGGAGCTATGCATCTCACGCACGAATGCAGTGCAATAATTCAGGATCAGCAACCCGAAAAGCATAAAGACCCTGGTCCATTCACTCTGCCATGCTCGATAGGAGATTTAGAGTTCAAGAAATGTCTTTGTGACTTGGGAGCAAGCGTGAGTCTCATGCCACTTAGTATAGCGCAAAAACTCGGTCTTTTCACCTTTAAACCAACCAGGGTGACTCTTGTGTTGGCCGACCGATAAACGCGTCGTCCGGAGGGAGTTATCGAGAATCTACCGGTTAAAATAGGAAACAGTTGCATCTTAACTGATTTCATTATCTTGAAGTTCGACAAAGAACCGCGAAATCCAATCATTCTTGGAAGGCCATTCCTCGCTGCCGTCGGAGCCTTGATTAACGTGAAAGAAGGAAAGATCGAACTCCGAATGGATAATCTTATAATGGAGTTCAACCTGGAGAGGCTCGCCAAGAATCCCACCATTGACGGTCAAACTTTTCAAATCGATGCAATGGACGAATTAGCCGAAGAAGTATGCGACGAGGTGAACTCAACCGATTACGTTCAGACGGCTTTGACCAAACCCACTTCCGAACTGACCTTTCGCTGTTCGGAAATTACGGAGCTGATACGCCAACTCGACGATGCACCGGGCGCGGAGCAGAAGGCATCTCACCCATCATTAGAGGGCGGATCGACCGATCCTCTTACGGGATCGATCGATCCTGTCTGTTCCATCGACAAAGAAGCCCAAGAGGATGGACCGATCGATCTGGACCTCGGACCGATCGGTCCCACTCTTAAAAACCCTTCGAAACCAGAAGACGATTGGAGCGAATCCTCTGCACCAAAGCTCGAGCTCAAACCACTTCCTGCAGGACTCAAGTATGCGTACCTGGGACCAAACTTCACCTATCCAGTAATCATCAACGCCAATCTTAACAACGTGGAGACGGCACTTCTACTCAACAAGTTACGAAAGTACCGGAAGGCTTTAGGATACTCTCTTGACGATATCACCGGTATCTATCCTGAGCTCTGTACGCATCGCATTCATCTCGAGGATCCTTCTAAGTCCTCCATAGAGAACCAAAGACGGTTAAATCCTAATCTACGAGAAGTCGTGAAGAAGGAGATTCTCAAGCTTCTAGGCGCAGGTGTGATCTATCCTATTTCTGATAGTACTTGGGTGAGTCCAGTTCATGTGGTGCCAAAGAAAGGAGGTGTAACCGTCGTCGCCAATGAGAAGGACGAGTTAATACCAACTCGTATAGTTACGGGCCATCGGATGTGTATCGACTACCGAAAACTCAATGCCGCCACAAGGAAGGATCACTTCCCACTCCCGTTCATTGACCAAATGCTTGAGCGCTTGGCGAATCATCCGTACTATTGTTTCCTTGACGGATACTCCGGGTTTTTCCAAATCCCAATCCATCCTGATGACCAAGAGAAGACAACATTCACTTGTCCATATGGAACGTTTGCCTATCGGAGAATGCTTTTCGGATTGTGCAATGCGCCTGCTACTTTTCAGCGGTGTATGATGTCTATTTTCACCGATCTCATTGAAGACATCATGGAGGTATTCATGGATGACTTCTCTGTTTATGGCTCATCCTTCTCTGCATGTTTATCCAATCTCTGCAAAGTTCTGCAACGATGCGTGGATAAGCACTTGGTTCTCAATTGGGAGAAATGTCACTTCATGGTTACTGACGGAATTGTTCTAGGTCATCGGATATCGGAGAAGGGAATCGAAGTAGACAAGGCGAAGATCGAAGTCATGATGAGCTTGCAACCACCGAAGACGGTAAGAGAGATACGCGGTTTCTTAGGACACGCATGTTTTTACCGGCGATTCATCAAAGATTTCTCTAAGATAGCTCGGCCTCTAACCCAGCTACTATGCAAGGACGTCCCATTCGTTTTTGATGACAAATGTCAGGAAGCGTTTCTCGTCCTGAAGCAGGCACTTGTATCCGCCCCCATAGTACAACCGCCTTATTGGAATCTACCTTTTGAAGTCATGTGCAATGCAAGTGATTTTGCCGTTGGTGCAGTGCTAGGACAACGAAAGGATTATAAACTCCATGTCATCTATTACGCTAGTCGAACGCTAGACGGGGCGCAGACGAACTACGCAACCACAGAAAAGGAACTCCTCGCGATCGTGTTTGCTTTCGAGAAGTTTCGATCTTACTTAGTACGTTCGAAAGTCATAGTCCATTCTGATCAGGCTGCACTCCGCTATCTGCTTTCTAAGAAAGACGCCAAGCCCAGACTCCTGCGCTGGATTCTCCTCTTACAAGAATTTGATCTCGAAATCCGCGACAAAAAGGGGATAGAAAATGGAGTTGCCGATCACCTTTCCCGCCTGAAGGTTGAAGCGGACGTTCCTATCGATGACCGAATTCCGGTGGAAAACGTATACGTGATCTCCTTCCTAAACGAGCGTTACAAACCCACCGCAGATGCTAAGGCAATTTCTCAAGCCGTTAACGACATTCCCTGGTACGCTGACTACGCTAACTATCTATGTGCCGGAGATGAACCCCCGAACTTCACTGGATATGCGAAGAAGAAGTTCTTATGGGATGTACGACATTACTTCTGGGACGAGCCATACCTCTACAAGCGTTGTGTAGACGGGCTCTATAGGAGATGTGTCGCCGAATCTGAGATGAATGGTATTCTCTACCATTGCCATGGATCTGCATACGCTGGTCATTTCGCTACATTCAAGACAGCTACGAAGGTCTTACAAGCCAGATTATGGTGGCCTACTCTGTTTCGTGATGCACATACTTACGTCTCCAAGTGTGACACATGCCAATGACGAGGGAATATGAGTAAGCGAGATGAGATGCCTCATAATTACATTTTAGAGATCGAAGTCTTTGACTGTTGGGGAATCGATTTCATGGGACCCTTCCCTAGTTCTTATGGGAATGAGTATATCCTGGTTGCAGTCGATTACGTCTCTAAGTGGGTGGAAGCTATAGCTAGCCCGACCAACGATCATAGGGTGGTTCTCCATCTTTTCACACACGTGATTTTTCCACGTTTTGGCATCTCTAGAATCGTTATCAGCAATGGCGGGTCACACTTTATTAATAAGACATTCGCCGGCCTCCTTCGGAAGTATGGTGTCACCCACAAGGTCGCTACACCATACCACCCTCAGACAAGTGGACAAGTGGAGGTCTCTAATCGGCAAATCAAAGCCATTTTGGAACGCACAGTGAATAGTACACGCAAAGATTGGTCACTGAGACTTGATGACGCGTTATGGGCCTATCGGACGGCGTACAAAACACCAATTGGTACTACGCCATTTACAATGGTCTACGGGAAGGCTTGTCATTTGCCAGTTGAATTTGAGTACAACTCATTTTGGGCCACAAAGCAAATGAACTTCAACACGAAGACTGCCGCAGAGAGACGCATGATCCAGCTGAATGAACTCGACGAGATTCGAATGAATGCTTATGAGAGTACTCGGATCTACAAGGAACGCACTAAGGCTTGGCATGACAAGAAGATTGTTCCTAAGTACTTTGCAGTTAATGATCGAGTTTTGCTCTTTAATTCTCGATTGCGACTTTTTCCTGGGAAATTGAAATCTCGCTGGACTGGCCCATATCTAGTCGCCGACGTTCGTCCCTATGGTGCTGTGGTCCTTGCGCGTAAAGATGGGAGTGAGTTTATTGTCAACGGGCAGCGTTTGAAGCGATATCTTGCCGACGAAGTGATAGAAAAGCCCCAGTCACTTCCTTTGGTTGATGCTCCACCTGCTTTGGCACATCATACGGTCGAGCTTACGACCTAAACCAAGCGCTGAATGGGAGGCAACCCATTGTGAACCAGCTCTCCACGCAGAATATGCGCATTCTCCAGGTTCATCTTTGTTACATTTTTTGTCTTGGATTTTTCTTACACACCGGGACGGTGTGAAGTAAGTCTGGGGGAGGAATGTAACCATTCGTACTAACACTTTTATCTTATGTCTTTTTGTTTTTATTTGAGTCGTTTTATTGAGTCAAAATAGTTGGAACTTGGAACTTCTTTTGTGAATCGTGTGTTCGTACTAACATCTTCTGCTATTTCGTCATGATTATTCTTTGAAGAGCCAAAGATTGGAACGCCATAGCCGAACAACTCACCAGAAGTCTCTATCTCTTGGAAATCCGATTGACTTGGCGTTGACTCCACCCATGACAAGACGCTAATTTGGACTTAATCTTCTCACCTTGGGGCTTGGTATGCATCGAACGCGACCTCTGACTCAAGCTTTCCAAAACGCGCATAACTTCGAAAAAGTATGGATTCCCCTCTCTTCTCCTGAAGAAGAAAAAGAGAAAAAGAAAAGAAAAGGGATGTGGTAAACAAAGAAGTGGGCCGAGGGATGTGTGGTTACCCCCTTGCATACTTCGGACTCATGAAAACCAACCCCGGGCTAAAAAGAAAAGGAGATCGATAAAAAAAATAAAATGATACCCTAGAAAAGTAGGGAGAAATCGATCTCAAAAGAGTAAAAGAGAAGAGGAGGAAAGGAACCATAAGAAGAATGTCTTGGAAGCTAGAGGAAGGTAAGCGTCTACGCGATCTTTGATCGATACTCCCTCGTTGAGACCACATGCTTGTAAAGAATGAATGTAGGGAGTCAACAATGGAGATTTTGGAGCTTCCTTGAGATCTCGGGACATCAGTACGGAGAGTTGCTAAGCCAATGGTTAGTACATGTTGTAACCTCAATTCTTTGAGTGATGGATTCATGGAAGATGTACGAAGATTCTCGAGAAGTTGTAAGTTCTTGTTCTTAAACCTTTCCCTTTAAGATTTCAGATTGTTCTTGCTTGAGGACAAGCAAAGATTCAAGTCTGGGGGAATTGATGAGTCTTATTTTTATCATTTTTAATCTACGTTTTAGGATTATTATTTGAGTCAACTAACCTATATTAGATAGATATTAGGACTATATGTTTCACTTAGTGTATTTCAGGTCTGAGAAGCAAATATTGGAAAAGAAAGAGTTTTGGATCATTTTGGATGCAACTATTCATATGAAGATGCAGAGTCCAGCAGACCCGTCAGAAGTATGGCCTTAGACGAAGACCTTTCCACCGTTGGACCGTTCTGATATTTTGATACAAGATAGCCACGGATGTTAGCTTTCATCTCGAAGTGGTTTCATGGGAATCCAACGGTGCAATCAAGAGTTATGGCCGATTTACTAAAAACATGTCAACCTGCTGACGAAGCCGACGTGGACGAGAGTTGGGATCGACCGATCCACAATTGGATCGATCGATCCTAAGAAGAATTTCGGCCCAAGCCCATGAAGACATGGACCGATCGATCCGGTCCATGGATCGACTGGTCCACCGCCTCTTTTGCCTCTTCTCCAAGACTTTCCATTTCTTTCTTTCCTTTTGTTGCTCTCCCTTTTACTATATAAAGGGGGGGCTCGCCCCTTGTATTAGACACACCGAAAATCAGAATTCAATTTATTACTTTTCTTTAGTTTGTGGGCAAGAGACCTAAAAGCTCTCTACCTCCTTTTTAGTTTTATTTTAGGAAATAAAGATGTTTTCATTTATTGAATGCTTTGTTTCCTTTTCCATGTCTGAGTAGTTTCCTTATTAGGTTTAGGGTTTCGGAAGGGATGTGATGAATTCGCTAGGTTGTTAGTTCGGGAATTTAGATTATTAGTTCTTCATCTATTGTTGTTCTTAATGCTAGAATTAGACTGATCACCTAGTTCTAAGATCTTAGGCGATTAAACTAGGCACGAGAGTGGTGTTTAGTCGCTAGAATTAACATTAGGCGAGCAAGATTTCTTAGCTTGGCAAGCGTAAAGCTCTTGTTTTGATATCTTGTGAACGTATCAATCTTGTTATTAATGCTAGTTTTACTTAGGGAAGCCTAGCGTAAAGCGTTCCCTAAATATTGCTAAGTAGGTATTTGCGTGAGAATCGACTTACCTTACCATTGTGAATTGAGTTCAAGAACTATTCTTTAACATTCCTTTACTTCGATTTGCTTGTTGTTTCACATCCTGGAAGAATACCCTAGACCTAATGCTTGTCTCATTATTAAATTACCTGTTTGAATCAATCGTTTGCTTGAAACAAATCTTTTAATTTGCTCCTAGCTATATTTAGTCTAATTATTTTATAGTGCAACTTTGGTCTCTGTGGATTTGACCCTTAAATACAACAACTGATTGCCGTCTTTGATCCGGTAGTTGTTTTATTCTAGGTTTATTTGACCATCGATCAATGGATGAACCGCCGGTCGAGGAATGTGATATTGATTCAAACAACTCTCATTCTGATGACGATGGGGAGCCAATGGAGGAGTTTGGCAACGATGTCAACATGCAGACTTTTGATGGTGAAGATTCAGGTGCCGAAGAAGGTGCACAAGCAGATGAGAAGCCGAAATATGTTGATGACCATGCAGATGAGAAGCCGGAATATATTGATGATCATGCAGATAATAAGCCAAAATATGTTGATGACATGGATTTTGATTACAGTGAGTATGGGAAATTTGAAGATGATGATGATGATAGAGACGGCGATGATCTTGAGGAAGGAAAACCGTTTTTTGGTGGCATTCATGGACAGTTAAATAATCCTTGGATAGACCAATTGATAGTAGGTCAACGCTTCCCATGCAAAGATGATGTCATATCCGAGGTGCGTTTGACAGCGGTGATGTTAAAATTCTCTTACAGAATTAAGAAGTCTACAAAGAATCGGTTGGTTGCAATATGCTCTGTACCAGGTTGTTGTTGGAGGGTCGTAGCCATCACGAAACATGACCCAAACGCTTTTTGGGTCACTAAATATGTGAACGTTCATACATGTTCTATTGCGGACCGCATGGCTAATCATAGGCGGTGCACTCCAAAATATGTTGGGAGGCTCTTTATTGACCGGGTTGGAATAATAGATGGTGTTGTCCCACATAATATCGAACACGCAATGAGGACAATGTTCGGTATGAATCTTGATTATACAAATTCTTACAGGGCTTTACTATATGCCCAAGAATATGTGAGGGGCAGCGCCGAGTCTGGATATGCGAAGTTGCCTTATTGTCTAAGAAAAATAGAGCAGTCAAATCCAGGGAGTGTCGTTGACCTTGTCGTTGATGCCGAACATAAGTTTAAGTATCTTTTCATAGCCTTCGACGCATCAATCCGTGGTTTCAATTATGTGAGGCGAGTTATTGTCGTTGATGGTACCCATCTCACCGGCAAGTATGAAGGTGTAATGCTAGTAGCCGCCGCACAGGATGGTAACTTTCAGATCTTTCCCTTGGCTTTTGGTATTGTTGACTTAGAATGTGATGTTTCATGGGAGTGGTTTTTCCGCAAATTAAGTATGTGTTTCTCGGATGAATTTCCATTGGTTGTAGTTTCAGATAGGCATAGTTCAATAGCTAAAGCATGTTCTAATGTGATCCCATGGGCAACACGAGGGATATGTTACTACCATTTTCAACAAAACATAGTTGCGAATTTTCATGGGAAACAACTAATGTACTTGGTCAAAGGGGCAGCATATGCGCATACGATTGAAGATTACAACGGATATATGAACTCACTGATCAATGTAAATCCAGCACTTGCAGCGTACTTGGATGATGCAAATCCATCTTTATGGTCTCGAGTTTACTGCCCAGGAGATAGATACAACATCAAGACCAGTAACATCGCGGAATCTATCAACTCCATGGTAAAGAAAGCCAAAGGTTACCCCATCGCGTATCTCGTTGAGTTTATTACGAAGAAGTTAGGGAAGTGGTATTGGAAACGGCGAGAGGATGCACTGAGTCTCACAACAACTTTTACTCGAGGGGTTGAGTACTTATTGGCCGTACGTGAGCATTACGCAGATATGATGCCGGTTGAACGAATCGATGGTTGGCGGTTCTGCGTTACGGGAGGGCAACGACACTTTATCGTTGATTTGGAAGCAAAGACTTGTTCATGCGGGGTGTTTGATATTGAGAAAATCCCATGTTCACATGCAATTAAAGCTGCGAAATCCAATGGTTGGCATATGTCTGCTGTGGTAAACCCTTACTACACAAAAGATTATTTGTATGCGTCGTACGCGGCTAACATCATGCCCAATGTCCAACACGATCCAGTCGGGCCAGATATCCTCTGTTTGCCTCCCGTACCAAGGCGTCGGCCTGGTAGACAAAAGAAATCTCGCTGGCTTTCATGGCTTGAAATGTCACGTAAAAGAGGAAGCAACGTGAGAAAGTCACACAAGCCACCTTGTTGTTCAAAGTGCGAGCAACCTGGACATACTTGACGACATTGTGTGAGTAACCTTCCCTTGATTACTCCATATTGTTTTTGTTGCTAATCGGCGGTTATACTAACCCACTAATTATTCAGGTTGCTGAAGACAGATAGTAGATGTCTTATCGTCAACTTCATCATTCCGTCTACCTATTTATAATTTTTCAATTAAATTGTAATCTAAGATTTAAACAACGTGATTAAGTAGGCCCACCTGTTGGCTTTTGGTATCGTTTAATTAGAACCACGCTTCTAAGTGTTTTTTTTTTCATCGTCGGCTAAAATCATCGAGAGAATATGAGTGAAAGTGAAGGGTCATGGTCTACCAATTTCCAAATTCCTGGTCCACTTTGCCATTGTGGTAGATCGACGGTACTTGTTAAATCATGGTCAGATGCAAATCCGGGTCGAAATTTCTTCAGATGTACTATTCATGGTTTTTCTTGTTGGTCAGACGCAGAACCATCACATGGTTGGCAAAAGCGGAGCTTACTGGAGGCGAGGGATGATATTCGTCGGCAGAAGGATGAAATCAAATACTTAAAGAATCTCTAAGAGCAACAAGTAAACAAGTTTGTAGTGGTTCGGTCAATACTGAGTTATTGAACAAACATGAGCATGATAAGAAGAGGCTTGAATATGATGTTATGACATCTACTGAGAGGGAAAAAATGCTCCGACAGTTCATCATTTTGTCTTGGATAGGTTTCATTGGTGTCATCGCCATGATTCTTGGGATTTGTATGAGAAATATTCCAGATAAGTCGTCCAGTTAACTTAATAATGAAGTCTACTAAAGCTTTCGTTGTACGCTATCCGTTTTAATTATTTTTTCTTCTATTTTAATTTATATTGCAGAAATTAAAGTTAACTTCTTATATATGTCTACTTAGCTTCCAGTGTACGCTATCCATTTTAAATATATTTTATTTTAAGTTATAAATGAGAAGTCTTCTAGTTAACTTCCTACATATGTCTAAGTAGCTTTCATTGTACGCTATACTAACAAAAGCAAAGTTAACAAGTAGATACAGTGATACACGTTTAAAAACACATCATACGAATACAAATTAAGGAGGATTCCCATAAAAATATCAAGATCCCGTAATTGTTTAGTCATAAGGATCCCACACTTCAAGATCCGACATTGTTTTGAAAGAAGGATCCCACCCAAAAAATATCAAGACCCCCCCCCCCTCCCAAAAAATACATCCATCAACCTAATAAGTCATAAGTCATACATAGTTATAGTTAGAGTTTATGTTGCAAGTGCCCAAGTTACTTGTTACCTGGGGCAGAATCATATAGCCCAAATTCGTCCAAGTAATTATGCTCATTTGGTCCACGGCAACCTGTGTCATGAAATATGTCACAAGCAATCTTCTCCCTGATCCATGGTATGTTTCTGTCGCACAACGTCGGAGAGAATGGTAATCCAAGAGCATGACATTCGATGTACTTGAGCGCATACACTCCACAATCACCGGGTAGCTTGTTCAGAGGCACTCAATCTGTAACTCGCTCATGTGTGTACCGTTCATATGTGTATATGTCCTTGATGTCATGGCTAGCTAAGGTACGCATAACATAAGGGAACATCACAGCAATGGGCTCAATGGCAGCATCAAGTTCATCATCATTTGCAACGACTGGAATGCTGTCCCAAACAACTATGTGTCTATTTGGAATAAATATACAAATAGCCACCCAATGACATTGTTTGGCATTCAACGGCGCGTAAAGATCATCAACTTCAACACCCCACTGCTTGTTGGTCTGAGACATCGGTGGATACGTCCCTGCGTGGTAATCAAAAGCACCGGGTGGTAGAACTCTCCCAGACCCATCTGACTGCGGCTCATATTTGGTAAAATCTGCATACTTGGATATCCACATTTGAGTAAACATGGCGTCGAGGAAAGCAAGTCTATCCGATCTAAACCACTCTGGATGCTGTGTGTATCGCTGCCTCATTAGATTCAGAATAGCATCCATGTGCTGCATAATCAAAAGTTTTCAAAAAATAATTTCTATTATTGAAGTCAGCAAAAGATTTCAACTATAGAAGTCATCTAGCAGACTTACCGAATCACGCAGCCACTGAGATTTAGTTTGCAGTTGGTACCACCATAGACAATTACGTGATTTTTCTTCAATCTTGCGCTTATAGTAAGTCCTGCGGATGGCGAATCGTTGAAATCTAAAAAAAAAATAACATCGAAAAGGATTGACTATATTACTGAATTAATAGGTAACTTACGGATCTTGTTTTAAGAAATCAAGTAAAGTTTTCTTCTTCCCCGTGTCGGCCTTGCCGAAAGGGTCGGGTGCCGATTTAACATTAGAGATGATTGTCTTTGCTGTGCTATCACCAATGAACGGAGATAGTTGACTTGCAGCCAGCCTTTTTTGCCTTTCAACCTTGGCTTGTGTCACAAGCCTAGCAGCTGCTACCCTTGGTTCTAGTTTCTTTGACTTCTCAGATAAGACAGTCAGTGTTGGGAGATGAGTGCGAACGAACTCAACATTTTCAAATGGGTCTGAATCAGTGTCAGCTTCTGCCAGAGGATCCTTTGTAACATTTGGTGTAACTAAGTGAGTTGATTTATCATTACGCAACATTTCTTTCGGAGGTGACGGCTGAGGAACAATTGGCGTGGATTGACCTTTCACACTTTGGGATTGACCTGTGTTGTTCTGCAATTGCGATTTAAAAATTACAAGCATTATAGATAAAAGTCGTGTATGTTTTAAAAGCATAAAAGAAAAACAATTGTTCAATCATTATTGTAATTGAAGTCTACTTCATTCCATGAAGTCTACTAGTTACTGACAAGGTTATTATCTGGAAGCTGACAACGTCAGGAAGTCTATTTTTTCTTTCCGCGGTACCTGGTATTATGTTTATGAGGGATCGTAGAAGGAATTTGCAAGTTTTCAAGACTAACCATATCCGTTTTGATAGGATCTTCCTTGGTGACCTGCTCTTCCTGGGAGGAAGACTTTTCTTTTGCGGCAGGAGTTTGCTTAACACCAGTCGCATCTGTGTTGACTGGCTCTTTCTTACTGAGACTGTGAAGATCCGCTGCCAGCTCTTTAATCTTATCATTCAGCATGTCAAACCTCGATTCACAACAACTGAAGCCGACCCTAATCTCGTCCATCAGAGCTGAGCCCAACATATTGAGCTCTTGTTTAACAGAATCCAATAGATTGAATCCCAATCCCACATCAGCTGAAGGACCTGGACAGTGCCTCTTAGCACTTTCTTCCTCAAATTCCACGGGTCTTTTCTTCTCCCCTTTGTCCTCCACTTTGACATTGTTGGAGACCTTTATACCTACCGAATCCCACAAACGTTTCTGCCACTTCCATGGACCAAACTCCCCTTGAAATGCTCTCAAAATATTATCAATTTTGACATCTGGTTCATCATCCTCCCAAACAGGGCTAATGTTATCACCAATTAGCTTGAGGTTATTGAAACGGGTCTGCATCATGACATATAAAACAATGACATATAAAACAGAGTAATCATTAAGGCAATGTTGAACAAAATATAATATAGTGCGTACCTGTTTTAGGATACCCTCTTTAACATTTCTCCTTCCGCGAGAACCACGGTAAGCAAGCAATGGTGGAGTTGGGTTATTAGGCAAAGGCTCACCAATTTCCTTGGCAAAATCAGGCATAGCTTCATACACCCAAACCTGAAGAGGTTCGACAAATCCGTCTATGGTGTAACTCTTGGTTAAGTCTTTCTCCTTCACAGACTGAATCAGGTTCTTGAAAGCAACTCTTCCCCAGGGATAATTCAAAAAGCGATCTAAATCCATGACTAGCCTAGCCAGTTTAACATGGGTGGGGGTTGATTGTTTCCTTGCTTCTATAAACCCAGCATATATGGCTAAATAACCCAACCTAATATGGTCTATCCTATCCCAAGAGAAAGCAACCTTACATGCTGAAGTTAGTTGGTCAATACTCGGACCACTGTCTGGATTGACACCAAGCTTCTCCCAGAATTCTTCCATCTCGTCTGTAAGTTCAATCTCCGGCTGCTCCAAGGACTGAACATCTTCACAATTAAGTCCAGTGATGGCTTCAAACTCATTCAAAGAAAATCTGACTGGGTTAGCTCCAACCAGACTCCATATCTTGTACTTTTTCTTGCAAACAAGCTGGAACCCGAGCATAAAGTGAACCAATCTGGAAGCCCATTCGAAATTGAGCCGATTGAACTGTAAGAAGACACCCAATTGTGAGTCAAGAATCTCATTCCATTCGTCCGGTCGGAGAGCTTTGTACAGTTCGTCAAACAGCTTGGTATCGTTGCTGTAGTAGCCGATGCTTTTAGCTGGAAAAGGCTCGTCACCTTTCGTGTACAACCTCCGGGGAAATTCGGGATTGTTCGCATCCATTCTACAAAATAAGAATAGGTTTTGCGTTTAGACAGAACACGGAAGACAATGAAGGCAATTCTGAAAATGAAGACGAAGACAGGAAGTCAACAATATAATGGAAAATAGAAGTCAACAATCGAATGAAAAACGAAGTCTACTAGTAGATTTAACCAAAGAGATAACCTTTGTGGAAGATGAAACGGCGGTAAAGAGTCGTCGTTATACGGCGGATTTGCAGAAAAACCTCCGGCGGCGAGATTTGCTATAAAACAAAATTAAACGAAGTCACTAAGTCAACAATCAAATGGAAACAGAAGTCTACTCGTAAATTTAACAAAAGAAACAACCTTTAGACTTGTGGAAGATGAAACGGCGGCAAAGAGGCGTCGTTATACGGCGGAGAAACCTCCGGCGCTGCTAACACAAGAAGATTAAACGAAGTAAGCAAGCAAGAATGACAATCCGACCGAGAAAGATATAATAGGAACCACAATAAGAAATCAACCGATATAGAAAAGAAGAAGATATAAGATGAAGAGATAAGAGGGAGAGATATTGAGATATTGAGGAGAAGCGTATAAGCGAAACCGGAATTATTAGGGATAATTATAGTTGTTACCGAGGGTTTTAAGTTTGGTGATATTAAAATAATTTCGGTTATCTAAAACCAATTCCGGTTAATTTCTAAAAAAAAAAAAAACCAAAAATAATATTTGCCGCCTACCGTCAAATCAATTTAAAACCTCTAATGATTATGTTGACGACTTCTTCGGTAGACTTCTTCACGAGAAACTAAACCGTCTGCAGATCAATCAAATCAATTTATTATTAGCAATTATGATGTAGAAGACTTCTTCTGGAAGTCTGCTACATTGTATATCGCAACAGTACTTTTGCGTAAATCAATCTAATCACACTTAAAACATCAGAAACGACGTTGTCGCTTCAAACCACAGATTTACGTATCAAAACTTTCTAAAAATATGGCTTCAAATTACATACCGTGAATGTAATTTCTCCAACTCTAATTCTTCGTGATGTGATGATTTAGATTGGTCGATACACGTAATCAAAGTGTGTGTGAAAGAATTTTAATCTCCAATTCTCTCTCGAAAGTGCATGAACTTGGTTTACAATTTTTGGTGGCAGTTGCGAAAAATAATCAGTAGACACAAAACTTGGTTTATATAGACGAGACGAAGCGGTTACAATGAACAGTTTACGTTTCATTCATCTCAACTAGTCGCGTCGTTACACATTAACGAAGTCTACGAGTAGACTTCACCGTCATCCCTTTAATTTCTAATTTTGCGAATTACGTCGTAATTAATGGCGTCATAATTTATCGGTTGAAAATAAGTATACTAAAGAAGTCTAGTACAGAAGTCACCTAAATAAGTCAACTATATATGTCAACAAAGTCGTCCAACTATTACAGTCACTGGAGAAAGTTTAGAGATTAAGATTACAGACATAAAATACATCATTCAAAAAAGCAAAACGATAGAAAAAGGTACACTAATTTTAGATAACCAAAGAGACCAAGGCAGCAATGAGGATTATACCGGCGAGTAACATATTCTTGACCAACTCGAGTCGACGACGCTCTGACAGCCGTACCTCCTCCATCTGAGCTTTCACCTTGGATAGCTCCTGCTTAAACCAAAGCGTATCTTCAGTATCCTGACGGGCTAAATAGGCTGCTTGTGATCTTAATTCTTGAAGTTCCTCCGTAATAGCCTCATCCCACCATTTCATAATATGGACCCCTCTATCTCCATCCTGTAGACAGAAATAAATACAAAAATAAATATTATACCAATCATATGTTCCTCTTCCTTGTTCATCAATTCGATCTTTTAATCCTCAAATAAAAATTTCAAAAATTAATAGGTCTACAAACCTCATGTTCACGGTATCCAAGGAAAATCCTTCCACGAGTCTCGTCTGTTTTGGAACACTTCAAAACAGTCTCCCCTCCGCAGAAACATTTGTCAGGTATTCCAGATGTCGGAGGTTGAAAGTTTACTTCTGGTTGACTAGCACTCCATCCAAAACTCCATACTTGCAAAGAACTAGACGAAGATGACTGAGAGTAGCTGTGTAACCCCATATCTGTGTGCATAATAAAAAAAAACTATGAGAACATATATATCTGAGTTTCAGAACAAAATTCAAAAACCAAATCGACAACGATAAATGATGAGAATACTTATCTGAGATGTCCTTGAGTTTCGGAGATGGAAGACAAGCTAAAATTTCGAGAGCAAATATCGGAATTTTTGTGAGAGAAATGTTGGAGAGAGAAAGAGAGATCACATAAAAATCTAGGGTTGAAGTACAAAGAGTAGTATATATATGGTTTCAATATCCGGTTAGGTTAAAATCAAGGATTCGGTTATGTTCAGCTATCGGTTTGGTTAAATTATCGGTCATATTAAGTTAATATAATATTAATGGTTGATGGCATAACAAAGTCAACACCAAATACTCTAAAGAGAAGTCTACATAATCAAACCCTAAATTCAATAATTTTAGCCTAATCAACATATACTTGTTTAAATTGACTCGTTTATATGTAAATATATTTTATTACAATGCAGAAAGTCTATGTGGTTATTATTTGATCAATATTTTTATCAAATTATTTTTTTAAATTTTTCTAATTAAAATTTAAACTTTAATTAAGGAGTAGACTTAAATTTGTAATCAACCCTTTCGACATATATTTTTAAAACCCTAACATCTCCGTTCACTTCATTCGGCGGCGACGCCGTGGCTCTCTCTGTGCGTTTCTTCGCCGGTGAGCTCTCTCCGCCTCTGTAACTCGGGCTACTCTCTTTGCTTCATGGATTCGAGTCTCACAGAACCAATTTCTACTTCGGAGATGGATACCCAATTCAAATACAAAGCCTCCCCTGAATTGCTCCATCTCTGTGTCATTGATTCTACGATGTCTTCTCCGAATCGACACTTAGAGAGCAATTATGAATCTTCGCGCTTCTCTTTGGCGTCTCAATTCGTCGACGGAGATCCGGTAAATCCCTTATCAACTTTTTCTCCCTCAAAAATCCGCAACGGTGAAACCTTGAAATCACCATTGTATGAATCTCTTAGTCCAAAAATTGCTAAAACCGGTCAGCAAATCGGTAACCCTCCCTCGCCGCAAGTCACTACTACACAAGGTGAAGCGAATCCCAGCAAATCACCACTGTCTCACTCTCTTCCTAAAGGAGCTTGGGCTTCCCCTCTCAAAATCTCTACCCATTTGTCTTCGTCGACCAATGCTTCTGACTATAGCTTTCAAAAACCAGAAGTAACCGTCCCTGTTCTTTCACCCAACGAGCATTGGCCGGCTCTCTCAAAGCAACAACCACTGCGGAACCAGCGTCCACCAACAGCTCCGAAATGGGTTGCAAAATCTATGGATGCTCCTATCCCAACAGCTCCAGACATCCTCAAAGCTTCTCAGGAGTATCCTTGGGCTGCCAAAATGAGATCAATCTGCAACCTTCGTAGAGTAACTACTCCGGTTTTCATGGAAGATGGAACTCCAAAGGTTAGTATTCCAAGTCATGTACTTCTAGAGGGTTTAGAGAATCAGAAAGAATTTGTGATAGGACAATTCTACCGCTGTGCTGCACCTTCTGGAGGTTATATCCATGCAGTAGTCTCTCGTATTTGGGATCGAAAGTGTCACATATTTGCCCGTAAACTTGGCGAATCATCTTATCTGTTCCATATCCCAGATGAAGCAACTCGTAAATGGGTAATCCAGCGAGGTCTGTGGCATGTTGATGACTGTTTGATGTTTGTTTCGGCTTGGAGTCCATCACCAACCATTAGCCTACCAGAAATCTCTACGATCCTAGTTTGGTTGACTCTGAAAAACATCCCTTTCCAGCTCTATTCTATTAAAGGCATAGATTGGATTGCTTCAGCCATAGGAGAACCAATGCTCACAAGTAAGCCTTGGCTAGATCCCACACAAATGGGAGAAGCAAAAATTCTGGTGGAGGTTAAGCTAAACAAGCAATTTCCTCATAAAGTTGCTATTGAAGATGAAAGTGGCTCTATTACAATGGTTGATGTGGTGTATTCTTGGTTGCCTTCTAAGTGCAGTAGTTATGGACAATTGGGTCATAAATCAGCTTACTGCCTTGGTCTTGGTATTCATTCGTTACCAGCTACAGGATCTGCCCTTGCATCAAGTGTTCCTCCCTTAGTTCAAGATGTTGCAGTTGCCTCATTTTCTGTCAATGCTACTGTTCCTACCCTAGAATCAGTTTGTGGTGCAAAACAGTCTGCAGGTGTAATCAATGCAGAACCAGCCTCTCTTATAAATGCCACTACTACTTCCACCTCTTTTATCAATATAGAATCAGCTCCTGCACTAGAGGCAGAAGTGACTACCTCAGATTCAGCTCCAATATCTGTTCCTATCTCTGTTATTGCCACAACCAATGAGTTTGCTACTCCTCAAATCACAGAGCACACCATCACAGCTGCTACTGATCCGATCTCTAATGAACCTCTTGTCGTGGAGCCCGTCTACACTGTCCAAACATGTCTTGCCTCTTCCCAGATACTTCCATTGCCAGGAACAGAAGACTCACCCTCATATGAGGCTACTGCTGCTGCAACAATGCCAGCATCAACCATCATTAAAGCTGCAGTTTCTCGCCATACCACAACAACTACTGAAGGCAAAAAGCTTTCCACTATTTCACCAATCAGTGAGGCTGAGGTTTTCTCTCCCTCCTTAGTTACCCCTACTTCACAAGCAGTGACAATCTCTCCTCCCTTGGAATCATACACAGTCATCTCTACTCCACCATGTGTTACAACATATGAGTTTGAAGAGCCGGCTAACTCTGTTACGGGAATACAGGAAAATCCTTTTGCATTATTAGAGCCAATGGAGAACGATCTTAACACTGAGTTCTTAGAAGATGTGGACAATGCGTCTAATCAAAGGACTTTGCGTGAAAGACCGGTCAAACCAACCCAAAAGGCTCAGGAAAATCAATGGACAGTTGTTGGTGGTCGAAGCAACCGTGGCCGAAGAGGTCGTGGAGGTCGTGGTCATCACAGTTAGTGCCGTCTAGTTCTACTAGATTTCGTTCTTTCCCTACTACTACTTCCTTTGTTGCTATTCATCTCTCGATTTAGTCTATGACTAATCTCTATACTCTCTAAAAACTGCATAACCTAAAAGTTATGGCCTTGTAACCGTTATTTGCAATTTAATTTGAATACCCTTTAACAAAAAAAAAAGACATATATTTCTGACTTCTCTAAATCAATAATTTTAGCCTAATCAACATATACTTGTTTAAATTGACTCGTTTATATGTAAATATATTTTATTTCAATGCAGGAAGTCCATGTGGTTATAATTTGATCAATAGTTTTATCAAATTATTTTTTATAATTTTTCTAATTAAAATTTAAACTTTAATTAAGGAGTAGACTTAAATTTGTAATCAACCCGATCGACATATATTGCTGACTTCTCTAAATCAATAATTTTAGCCTAATCAACATATACTTGTTTAAATTGACTCGTTTATATGTAAATATATTTTATTTCAATGCAGGAAGTCTATGTCGTTATAATTTGATCAATAGTTTTATCAAATTATTTTTTATAATTTTTCTAATTAAAATTTAAACTTTAATTAAGGAGTAGACTTAAATTTGTAATCAACCCGATCGACATATATTGCTGACTTCTCTAAATCAATAATTTTAGCCTAATCAACATATACTTGTTTAAATTGACTTTTTTATATGTAAAAATATTTTATTTCAATGCAGGAAGTCTATGTGGTTATAATTTGATCAATAGTTTTATCAAATTATTTTTTATAATTTTTCTAATTTAAATTTAAATGTTAATTAAGTAATAGACTTCAAGTTTTAATCAACCAGAGCGATATATCTTGCTGACTTCTCGCGGGGTACATATGTCATTTGGGCTTCTGTTTTTTGTTTGGTCGTAGGAGTGTCAACTGTAATTTTACCACCCTTAGTGGTTATGTTTCTCAAAAAAGTCATATTGGGTCTAGTTTTGCATTCAAGACCACCAAATGGTCTAAAAAATGCAATTGCCCCTACTTTTTATCGTTAAGTGAGAAACTGTTATTTGCATTATTTACTTTTATGAAATGTAAGTATGGTTCATCTGGTATTTGGGAGTGCAAAACTGCTGAAGTTTGATTTTTAATTTTTATTGTTCTTTTTTTTTTAATCGGAGAGTTTTGGACTTCGGTCTATAGTCTCTTTAGATCATAATTAAATCAGAGCAGTTAAACTAATATTTCTCTAAATTGTAAATAGCTAGGATTCATATCCAACATGGTCATGCATGCTCCAACCCTTCTCCCAAAAACTTCCCAAGCTTGACAAGAACAACTGATACCGCATAATCTACACATGGCCATACTTTTATCGATTCATTATTCAAATCGAATATCTCTACAATCGTTAATAAACCTTTTTTATGAATTGTATCTGGGACAACAAACAAAGCTCTAATGTTAACTTTCATAAAATTTTAACTTGAAACCAATTAACAATGCGTGAATTATTTAATATATCTTATATAAGAGTGTTGGATTCTTTTAAAATTTCTACGTGGAAGTGGAAGCATAATAATATATGTATATTAGTCATTTAGAAAACTAAAGTCCAATCAATCAATATATCTTTTGTTGCTAAATTCAGAAGTTGCATACTTAAATACGGTAAATTATAATGGTAAAAAAAATAAAAATTGTTTAATAATATGTAGATTTGAATTTAGATGGTAATAATATTAGTTAAAATCCCTTAACTATATGTCCATATGTTTATATTACTTTTAATATGATATATGAACTATTATTTGTATAATATGTGATATTAGCAGTGATCTATTATCCAATGTTACCAAATCCCATCATAGTAATTCCACATATAAAATTATTTTATACGGAGAAAGGTAAAAAAACAAATGGTAGAACAAAACTAGGCCCTAGCGTTGTTAACACTAGATAGCTATTTTTTCTGTTTTAAACCAATATGAGGTTAACGATTATAGGACATGAAACCTAACTCAATGGAACTTTTTGAATGCTTTGTGCAAATAGATATTATTCGTCCATACTAGTGGGTCCGAAATGTAAAAACATTATCAATGCCAACTTTATATTTATGCATATATTTTACTAGAAACCGTGTGGGTCCATTTTATTTAAACATTTTCAAAATGAAAATTTTCTATCGACAATTGGTCCATTAGCCACCATGTTATGAACCTTTTGGTGGGTCGTCACTCGTCAATATCAAACACAACCGTATATCACTTTTTCTCGGATCTTCCAGATTCTCAACGTCCTTGTTTATAAACTTTTTATTTGTCCAAATATGTTTCTCTTATTTCGTTTCCATAACAAAAGTAATGCTATGAGTAAAGTGATTAGCTATATCTCCTGATGTACCCTCATTAGAAAGGTAGAAGGCAACTTGTTGTCCTAAAAAAAAAAGGTAAAATATAACATATGAATTAATAGAATTATTGAATATGCGAATCAGTAAGTATAATAATGTTGATGTTTATTGTAGTTCTTGATCAAATTTTGTATTCATTGATTATGAAAATTCGTTTCAGAGTTAGATATGAAAATTTTGATATTTTTTGTTATCCCATGTTTTTGAAAGTATGTAAAACTCGAATATCCAAGTTCTTCAAATCCAAATTTGGATAGAGAAAATGTGGATATTTTGAATCAAATATTTAGAATCGAATCGTCTTTGAATCCAATGTTTTATGGGTATTTGAAATTTAAATATTTAAATTCTTTGAATCAAGATTTAGATAGTAAAAATGTGGATATGAGTAAAAAAAAATATTTGGTTAGCAACATATTGTTTATACATTAGTTATCCATTGTATTTAAATAAAAACATTTTCAAACGTTTTTCTAATTGGCATGAAGGATTCTACTAAGTACTAATAAGGCCTTGTATAAGAAAATAGAAACAAAACGAGAAGAAAAAGTGATGCCACAAAATGGCCTTGTAAAAGCCTGCCTCGGCCCATACAGTAAAATACGGCCTATGGAAAATACAAAATTGCGTCTGCCGGGAGTCGAACCCGGGTCTATTGCTTGGAAGGCAATTATCCTAACCGTTGGACTACAGACGCTTTTTGATTTAATTTTGTTCAATCATATATATGATGTCTCTATAATCTGTCTTGTAGGCTTTATGGTCATAAGGCTAGACATCGCAGCGACCACACCAGAGCCTCAAACTCCGTCAATCTTTCATTTTAATCAATAAAATAGTCGAGTATAACAATATATAAGAAATATAATTTGGTAATTATAAATTCGGAAGTAGTCATATTTGCATGTTAAAATGCTATATGAATAACAAATTGCCTCTTGTATATTTTGCTGGTTTAATTATTACTATGGAGCAATTGACGAACGAGTAAACGACATGTAGTCTCTAGCCAACGAATAATAGCCACTACGGCTACTACGGTTCGGAACTTCAAAATCAAGGTTCGTAAATCAATTCCTTTCACGACACTTTTTTGGTTCGGAGAGCCGTTGCCATACCGAACCTCACTCCAAACCTACTTTTCAAAAACCTCTTTTATCTTCTTTGCTTTTTTTTTTTTTTTTGGCTCGCTTCTTCGTTTCCCTCTCAACTTTTCCTTTTTATCTCTCAATTTTCAAACTTTGTTTTTTCCCTTTAATCTTAGATCAAGAAAAGAAAAAGAGAATCTTCTTCATCGTTTTGAACAAAAATGTGTCTGCTTTTATTTACTTCCTCTGTTTGTTTCAATTTTGAAACTCGAGTCGTCTCAAATTCTCCATAATTCTGTAGTTTCAAGAATAGGAGAGGATGATGAAAAGATCTTCATTTAGTCACAAGATGAGACATAGTCTCTCTGATATCACTAACTCTCATCAGTCTCAAGAAGAGCTTAATCTTCACAAGATCGGTTTAGAGCCGAGTGTACACATAAACCGGCTGATGAAGGTTGTTGCAATCTCTAAATTCTCTTAACTTTTTATTTCAATTTTTTTTGTTTTATCATTGACTGAATTCGATTTCGACAGGAGAATGTAGCATTGGTTAAGCTTCTTGAGGAAAGAGAGTATCCTTTTTGTTCTACCTAGCTTCATTTTTGGTGACTTGGTAATGTAGTAATTATGCAAGAAAGATATTTTCTTTAACTATAAAAAGTAAGACAATTGAGTTAAGTAGATACGAATTGCGGAATCTACGCGAAGGCATACATAAATTGCAATTACAAAATTGTAGTCTTGCTCAAGCAAACTCGCAATTCTTAGGCGTAAGATTCATCCGTCCGCTTCGTTTTCTTGATTGTTCCTATAATTAAAGAGTCTGATCAGCATTAATTTTTTTTTGTAGGAGATCAATTTAGCTAGAAACAAGGTGATGAAAACATTACTTCTCTCTAGTCATGTGTTTTGGTGTTTCTTTGTCTAAGATTAAATAATGTTTCAGGTGAAAGCATTGCACCATGAAGTTACTGGCAAAAACGCTTTGCTTAAGACTAAATGTTTTGAAAAAGAGGTTTGAACATGTTTTACCGTTTCTCTTATTTTCTTTAAGTTTTATAAACCAAAGTTTGGATATGTGTTGCCGATATTATTCACACTTTTGGATCAGAAAGACGAAAAAACACAACCAAGAAATGAACTAACAACTGAGGATGTGCTAACGGACGAAGACTCGCCGTCACCGAAACCTTTTGTACCAAACAGAAGACGATTCATCAGAAGCAAATGTATATACATCTCATCATCTTCTTGTTTCTCCTATATTCATTTGTTTCTGATTGATCTTTCTATTTTCCTTGATGGTTTTATCTACAGCCTTAAAAGCATCTACTGCACAAAAGACTGAGGCAGAAAAAGAGAAATCTGATATTACCAAAAGGTTTTTACTTTAAACCCTAACAATTCAAGTTTCATTACGTTCCATGGTTTCTTAATCGTTACGTAACAGGAGGCACTTAAGAAGGAGATCAGCAAGAGTGAGATCAACAGCTCTAGAATTGACAGAGAATCTGTTTGAGATTGAAGATCTTCAGCTTACAATGCCTAGTGACATGATTCAACAAGATAACTCGACAATAGCGTCACATACTCGAAAGAAGGGAGAGGAAGAGGAAGATTTAAAAACAAGACATCAGGATTATAAAGTGTATCGATCACCAGTCGATCGACTATTGCGGGTGAGAGGATAAATTTCTTACGAGGAGGTTTATCTCAGTACTAAGATGAGAAGGTCCTGATACAGTAGAGTAAATTGTTTGTAATGTGATGGTTTTAGTTTGATATTCTATCAATCTCTAGAAATTTGTACTTATTTGTGTTAAAATCATTAATATTAGCCTTAAACTCGAGTTTATCCAGACTTCATTTTCCTGAATCTCTTCAAGATATTCTTGGAAGCACTTTTGGCAAACCATCTCATGGTCATGTCAAACAATTGAAGCACCAACTCAAACACATAACCAAAGGCACTCAATCTATTATTGAATACATGAGGAACATAATATTAAGGATCAATCATAATCAATGATTGAATCAATTACGCTAGTCAATATTTCAGCTATGTAAAGTAGTTATTGTAATTATATTCTTAGAATGCCCTAGCTAAACCTCTGTATCTATATATTCTTCGTCTGATGTATAGAATAACATCATCGATTCATATAAACATTTAATATGGTATCAGAGCCCGATCCACACATGTCCAACCCGATCCGACCCAAAGTTGGTCCAATCATCGACAATGCCCAAAATTGATGCCGTCGATCTAAGCCCGAACATTCCGAGATTAATGGCCAAAGAGCCATTATCTCTAGGGGGCGTATTAGGACATAATGTCCCACATCGGAAGTTGGAAGGGATCATAAGCAATATATAAGGGATATGGGTCAATCCACTCAAAACCAATTGGCAATGAGTGGATTGGCCTATATCCCTTATATATTGCTTATGATCCCTTCCAACTTCCGATGTGGGACATTATGTCCTAATACATAATATCCAGAAATCTAATCAACTTTCTCTTCGTGGTTCTCATATTGATCACGAAGATTTGTTGGACATCAGAAAGATTTGTTTGAGATTTGTTTGACTTCACCGCACCAAAGGCGGAGGTGTAGGATGAATTAGTAGTTAGAAGTTCTTGAAAGGATGGCAGCCTAGTGCAAGTTCGCTTTCAAAATCAATTTTGTAATTATCAAATGGTTCAATCGAAGTCATGAGCAATTTTGATTTGTTTATTTTTATTTTTACAAACAGAGACGAAAGAACATCTACAGATATAGAAAAAATGAGTTTTTTTTTTTTAATCTCATTTTTTAAAATAAATAATTAAGAATAAATAGAAAATTATTAATATATAGATCATTTATTATTTAGGAAACCTAAAATTTTGTGTACGTTCATCTAGACATTGGTATATTAATCAGAGCAAAGACGAGTACTCTACTTGATCATCTGACTCAAACTTATGTGTCGTCTTTTACTCTCATGATAGAGCATGGTGGCACTGTAGCGAATCTCAAAGACTAAAGGGCTGAGAAGAACGTGATGAAATGCATTGTTTTGATGACTAATCCTTTAAAGAATTAAGTAGCACGATACTTCTCATACTCTTCCATAATCTTCAGATGAATCTTTTCCATTTTTCAATTCGGCAAAAACTGTTAACGAGGACAAAACTGACCTCAATTTCTTGAGGAATGTGATATCTCATGATTTTATAGGTTTTAGCTATATGAGAGAGTTCACAAACTTGCCTTTTACTTGTCCACAAGTAAACAACAAAAGTATGGTTCGATGAGAGAATTTAAAGCGGGGATTCATAGCCACAAAACATCAAGCAAAGGATTCAAATCAAAGTCCTTGAAAATAGTTCAAAGTTGCTCAAGTCAAACATTATACTCATTCGTACTTCTTCATACTCATTCCAATGCATGGATCTATTGCAATCTCTAACTATTACCAAAGACTTGAAATCAAGTTGAAACATCTCTTTCACATTCATTTAAAAGTTTAGTGCGGTCTCACAAATGGCAAGTGAATAATTCTCAATCGGTTTTGGTAAAGGCTTTTTAGAGGTGGTTTCGAAAAGATGCAAATTTTGGTGGTTTACTCTCAAGAAAAGGAATGCTAGACAATCGTGAAATCCATCTAAGACCAAGAACAATTCCTGCATACAAAGTTTAACTCTTGTTGTTCTACCTCATGATCATCAGAATGCAACCCAGTCTGATCTGCAGCCGGTAATATTTTATCATTTTTGTTTTCATTTTTTTTAATTAATTAGTTTTACAATCAAATGTTTTCATAATTTCTTAGAGGATTGAGACAGATTCAAGTACTTGACTTGACTCAAGGAGATGAAGGCCACTAATAGCAAGCATGACCGCATATAAGATGACCCTCTCACTATAATGCAAGGTGGTTTCATAGTTAGATATTATCACAATAAAAGATCGTTGATTTCATTAGCACAAAACATGTACAAACTCAAAATATAGTAAAATCATGATGTTTAAGTAAATTTATTGCTTTTTTTATTAGTTTTCGATGATCCGTTAACATGATCATCATTTCCTCTATATTTATTTGTAAACCAATTTTAAATATTTTAAGTTTTTTAAAACTGGTTCAGTCAAAGAAAATTTTGAGATTATAATTAAATTTAACAAAAAAATGTGATTTAAAACTTCCAACTAGAATTTCAAAGCTGCGGATTTTTTTTTATTCTGTAACGTTAAACTTATACTTTTACATGTTATCAAATTATTAGTATTTGCATATTAATCTTAAATAAATAGTACATCTTATGGTTGCTGTATATATAATAAGCTGATTTATACTTAATTTTACTTTTCCATTAGATATTTCATTACAAAGCTGTACATATTATTTTATTAAAAAACAAATTACATAAATCTATATAATAATAACAATCTGAAAAATACGTAAAATTGTGTCTTTTCATTATATCTCTAATTTATAGTTATGTTTTTTCATTTTAATGGTTGTGTCTTTTGTTTTAACTCTAGTTTGCCATTGTGTATTTTCATTGTAACCCTATTTTACGGTTGTGTCTTTTCATTGTAATTTTTTTTTAAATTTTGTTTTGTATTTTTATTTGAAACCATATCTTCTACGCTTACGTTTTTTCTTTGCGACCTTGTTTTACAGTTACTTTTTTCATTTTAATGGTTGCTTTTTTTTATTGTAACCCTATTTTATAGTTGTGATTTTTCACTATAACTTTTATATATATTTTTTTTAATATTTTTATTTGAAAATTTTCCTTTTACGGTTGTGTCTTTTCTTTTCTATTATGTTTTATGGTTGCTTATTTTTCATTTTAACGGTTGTGTCTTTTTATTTTAACCCTATTTTACGGTTGTATGTCTGTTCATTATACCTTTTCATAGTTTTTTTTTTTTGGATTTTTATTTTAAAAAATATCTTTTACGGTTGCCTCGTTTCTTTGCAACCCGTTTTCACGGCTGCGTCTATTTATCGTAATTTTTTTATTTAATTACTAAAATAGTTTTATTTTTAGAAAATTTCGTTTCTCTTTATTTTTTTTGATATATTTTTATTTAGAATGATATATTTTTTGTCGCAACTCTTTATTTATACAGGTATAACAATATCTATATATTCTCTTAAGATTACATCTTTTTATACTAATAATATATAAATATTTTCACTTATGATCACGCATTTTTACCGTA
Organism: Erysimum cheiranthoides; assembly: GCA_011420285.2. Classification (NCBI taxonomy): domain Eukaryota; kingdom Viridiplantae; phylum Streptophyta; class Magnoliopsida; order Brassicales; family Brassicaceae; genus Erysimum; species Erysimum cheiranthoides. Next base: position 8,348,630 of record CM022183.2, on the reverse strand, counting down.
ACATAAATTTATAAGACCTAGTATAAGAAACAATAATTAAGAAAAATTGAAAGAATAGATCGGAGCTCCTCCCACTTACAGATCTTCCCAATACCATGCGGTGTATGCCAACTTTCGAAAATCTTCTGAATTTTTTGAAAATACACATAGTAGCCAATAATTCTTGTCTTATATTCGTCCCTAAATTTAGTTCTCCTGTTATGAGGATGATATGTTGTCTTGTACTCGTTTTAAGTGTATGCTCTCCTCTGTCAAATATGTTATTATCTCTTGTTTTGGTGTCGGTGATTTTTTTCAAGATGGATCAAGACAGAGTACTGTTTCACAATATTTCACTCTTTTGGGTGTATGGATTACATTAACACCAAGTTTTTTCAAGTCTTGCTCGTGAGTCTTAAGAAATAAAGATATGATTTAATTTCTTATGGAAATTTCCACATACAAAATTTTTGTTACCAACATGATATCTAATATCACTTCTTTGTAGAGTCATATTTATATTATCTAATAAATTGTGTATGGATATTCAGCTGCAATGGGACTATTAGTGTAGTCCCAAAAAATAGAGACTGCAAAATCCAACTACATAATTTGGAATCTACGTCCATATATATTTACAAAAGTAAACTATTGGTCGAAATCTAAATTTAAGCCCACAATGAATCAAAAAATAAACTAAGGACAAAAATCTAAATTTAAAGCCCACAATGGCTAAGAGAAGAATAAGTGTGAAAACACGGTTTCTATACAATACTGTATATAGGATATACACAATGATGAAATATTTATGTATTCAAAAATATTAAGTAAAATCAGTTTAAAATTACTAGTAACGAATATGTTTTTGCAACCCAAGGTCAACAGAGAAAGCACGACAATCAGTTGAGACTTGAGAGCAACAATCATAAAAAAATAGGTGGAGAGATTCAGTACGTTATGAGAATAATAGATAATAACTGAAAAATCGTTTTTTTTTTGTTGTTTTTGATTTTGTTATAAAATTTAAATTATTGTAAATGCATTAGGTTAATTTGCAATGATCCACTTGTTTGATTTTTAATTTGGAAATCTATTTGTTTGATTTAACGAATCAATGAATTCATCAATGATTTCCAAATCATGCAAAATAATTTCCAAATCTATTAAAGTATACAAACCAATAATCCCCAATTTAAACATGTTTTTGTCTATAAACGTAGCTTTAAACAAAACATTGGTAGTTGACTCCCAATAGTAGTCGCGTTGGAGAAGCCAAATTGTATTTCTTCCAAGCCTTATATGATCATAAATTCAATAACCACGAAAATCACGATTTTTAGTACTCATACATTTATGTCGAAAATGAAACTACTATACATGAAATCATGCATTTACTCTAAGAAACGATGATGTTGATGGTCGGAGTTCTACAAACCACACACATTAAGCAACAAACTTCGTGGCTCCTTTATGCTTCACGCAAATTATTTCTCTATTTTAATTTCTCTTTTTGTTAAAGGACTCTTCAAATTACAACACCAATAATAGTTTACTTATAAATACTCAACGTAGGAACACAAGTTAGACGACCAATCAATTAAAAAGAAAGTACTAGGATCGGAGCATTCTGATTCCTTAAACAGTTAAACACTATCACTTTAGCTCTAAAAAGATTAAGATGTCACGTGTGGTTTTGTCGGAGAATGACTATATCACTCCCATCGGATCACCTACGCTCGTGGAGTTGCTAAGCGACTGCGACAGTTTCCGGAAGGAAGATTCCGGCAACCGCGCCAGAAGCGAAGATCCGGCTCATCACACAATAGATGTTGAAGCTTTACACGTAAAACGTGTACCGTTCGTCTTAGCCTTTAACAATCTTGAATACAATGTCACACTTCGCCGAAGGTTTGGTTTCTCACAGCGAAGCGCCATGAAAACTCTACTCAATGATGTTTCCGGAGAGGCTTGTGACGGCGATATTCTCGCTGTTCTTGGTGCTAGTGGAGCAGGGAAGTCTACTTTGATCGACGCATTAGCGGGGAGGGTCGCGGAGACGAGCTTGAGAGGCTCTGTGACTCTTAACGGAGAGAAGATTTTGCAATCTCGATTGTTGAAAGTTATATCTGCGTATGTGATGCAAGACGATCTTCTTTTTCCGATGCTTACCGTTAAAGAAACTCTAGTTTTTGCTTCCGAGTTTCGTCTCCCGAGAAGCTTGTCCAAATCCAAGAAGATGGAACGTGTTGAAACCTTAATTGACCAACTAGGGCTCAGAAATGCGGTGGACACTGTGATCGGAGATGAGGGACACCGTGGAGTCTCTGGTGGAGAACGAAGGCGTGTTTCAATCGGAATCGATATTATCCACGATCCGATTGTTTTGTTTCTAGATGAACCTACGTCGGGGCTAGATTCGACCAACGCGTTTATGGTGGTGCAAGTTCTTAAGCGAATAGCTCAGAGTGGTAGTATCGTTATGATGTCGATACATCAACCTAGTGCTCGTATTGTAGATTTGCTTGATCGACTTATCATCTTATCTCGCGGCAAGAGTGTGTTCAATGGATCTCCAGCTAGTCTTCCTAGATTCTTCTCTGATTTCGGTCATCCTATCCCTGAGAAAGAGAACATCACAGAGTTCGCACTTGATTTGATTCGACAACTCGAAGGATCAACCGAAGGAACTAAAGAGTTAGTTGAATTCAACGAGAAGTGGCAGCAAAACAAGCTCATACTCAGCCAATCCGCTCGAGCCACGCCACAGAACACGCCTCACCAAGGCTTATCCTTAAAAGAAGCGATCAATGCAAGTGTTTCAAGAGGCAAACTAGTCTCAGGCTCATCTGGAGCGAATCCTATGTCCATGGAAACAATATCTTCATACGCGAATCCGTTATTGTTTGAAACATTCATCTTAGCCAAACGGTACATCAAAAACTGGATCCGGATGCCCGAGCTCATAGGAACAAGGATCGCTACAGTCATGGTGACGGCTATTCTCTTAGCCACTGTGTATTGGAAGCTAGACAACACTCCAAGAAGTGCACAAGAGAGATTGACATTCTTCGCATTCGTCGTGCCCACAATGTTCTACTGTTGTTTAGACAATGTACCCGTTTTTATTCAAGAACGATACATTTTCTTGAGGGAGACATCGCACAACGCGTACAGAACATCTTCCTACGTCATATCTCACTCTCTTGTGTCCATGCCTCAGCTAATTGCCCCTTCCTTAGTATTTGCCTCGATCACATTTTGGACTGTTGGTTTGAGTGGCGGGTTAGAAGGTTTCTTCTTCTATTCCCTCATAATCTACGCCTCCTTTTGGTCTGGATCCTCTGTCGTTACCTTCATATCCGGTGTTATCCCGAATATCATGATATGTTACATGGTCACTATTGTCTATGTCGCTTATTGTTTACTACTGAGTGGATTCTATGTCAACCGAGATCGAATACCGATCTACTGGTTATGGTTTCATTACATTTCACCTCTCAAGTATCCTTACGAGGCTGTCTTAATCAACGAGTTTGATGACCGAAACCGTTGTTTTGTTAAGGGAGTTCAAGTATTCGACGATACTCTTCTTGGAGGAGTACTGTCTGATTCCAGGAAGATTAAGCTCCTTGAAATTCTGAGTACATCTTTGAGAACGAAGATAACGGAGTCCACATGCTTGAGGACTGGATCTGATATAGTTAAACAACAAGGTATTACTCAATTGAGCAAGTGGGATTGCTTGTGGATTACGTTAGCTTCGGGTTTCTTCTTTAGGATCTTGTTTTACGTCGCCTTGCTGCTTGGGAGCAAAAATAAGAGGACGTGAAGGTAGTATTTTCCATAAACACATGTTTGCATTAGCTACATATTTAACTATTTAAGTGAAATCTTGAAACTTTTTTTTTTTGTATGAATGTTAAAGTAAAGCTTGAAACTTTTAAGTATAAGCTTCTGGTTGTTGTAAGTTTCTATTTAAGTTAAAAAAAAATAAAAAAAAAGTTTGTATTTAAGTTGTAACTTTATGATTGTTTCATCTTTGTATCTTTCTGGAATATTTTAATATAAATAAATATTTTCTTTAAAATCCAAATTAGCAAAAGTACTTGACTGCAAAACTGAATTTAACTATAAGAAAATATTCCAATTTCCGACAACTATTTCCGATAGAATTGGTGATCGGAAAAATATCAACAAATTTTTGACTAATTTCCGACGAAAAAATATTAGTCAGAAATTAGTCGAAAAGTTTTAAAAATTTCTGACCAAATAAAGCTAGTCGAAAATTATTAAACAATTTACCCGTGTTAATTAATGACAAATGTTTACGATTTTTTTGGAGAATAAAATTTCCAAAAATTTCATGCATTTCAACACATAATTCAATTGGAATTGACTCTTGTTTAAAACAACAAACGGATTTCTTTATCGATTCACTAACAATGGATTAATACAAAAGTGCTTACATATGAAAGCTAGAAAATTGGTTATATTCTCATAGATCAGCTCAAAATCAGAAAATTGACTCTTTAAATACTGAAACTCACAACTCCGACGCAAAGGCCTGCCAACCATATCCTATGAAACCATTTTTACCAATTCGGTTGAATTCGTTATAAAGAGTGAGCAATTTCGATTTTGTCGAAGAAAAAAAAGAAGTTTGATTATATCTCGTATCAGTCATTATATAATCCAAATGGAACTTTAAAATTTTAGGTTGAATGATCATATAACTTTCTTGGACTCCTAATAAATCGATTGTACAAGCCTAGAGTTGCAGCGTCCGCACACAATCACAATCCGACTGAGGCTTGTAGACTAGTAGTTTGTTCATGTTATAACCCGAACTTGTATCCAAAAATGTATTTGTATGAATTATAGACAAATAAAATTGAATAAGTTATAGTTGTGTGAATTGTAACGCGTGACAAATGTGTTCTCTAAATTACAAAGTAAATAATGTCTTTTAAATTTGGTAGAGAATAGCTAGACTTGCATTATTGCATATATTTGACTAATCAATGAAATAAATTCAAACATTTCTGCACACAATTAATGTCGAACCACTTGAGTAGACAACTAAATTTAAAGCATTGAAAATCAGAACTAAATTGGAGCCACTTAATGTGTAATTTGAAATTTCCACACATGAATTAGTTATAGTCTATTTCAAGAAAGAAAGAAATTAACATTAAAGAAACGTGTGTAATACTGTAATGTTAGAAATGTAGTACTAATTTTTAAAGATAGTTCTTTTTTGTTGGTCAAACTGATATTTTCATTAAATAAGGTCCTTACTCGTGAGGCAACACTACATTATATTCCAGCAGTACATAAGAAATCGTCTCAGCTAAACCAGACATTTAACACGAAGTGGTTGTTAAAACACCACAATAATCTAGTTGGGCACCAATTGTTAAGGATTCTGCAACCGATTGCCACTAGAAGTACTTCATGTTTTGTCAAGTTTTAAGGTTCAAGATTCGAGGTAGAGAGTCTTCTCAACGCATGAAACACGAAGAAAGTAAAGAACAATCCATAAAGTTGGAAAGTGACGGTAAAACACACTCCATAAATTAAGGAGGGAATTGATAAAAAGATAAACTCAATAAATGAGGAATCATGGTATAAAACTATAAATTGCCCAACAAAACCCATATGATAACATGATTGAAACTTTAAATGATTATGGCTTTTTATGTGTTATATATGATTGATTGAAACATGAATTTGTATATTAAGTTAGATATTATATTATATTTATATAAAACAAGGTTGTTTTGGAGTGATGTCGCCTCCGTAATTGTTTATGTCACTAAGTGAGTGATATTTGCGGGTTAGTGGTTGGCCAACCCTAGTTGATCTCCTTTTACTCAACGACACCACTATTGATATTTGTGATTTTGTTGCTTTTATCTTGAACCTATATTTATACTATCTTTTGTTTAGTATGTGATGCGTCGATTTTGCTCGCCTTTTTTCTCTGATTTGGCCCTTATTACTAGTGTGCCTTTTTCAACCCGTCTTTCTCTTACTGCCTTTTAAGCACTTTCTTTCTATTCATCTTCTTTAAAACCTTTAAAAGAATCACGTAATCGCTTTTTCTAAACGTGGTCATCAGCCGGACAATCAAACCTAAGATTGAAAATAAAATGGTTTCACTATCGCACATCCGAGACGCCAAACTAAAATCTTCTTGATGCAAAACAAGGATCTTTTAGAAATGGATCACTGATCTTGGCCTTTTGAGTCACAGAAAATAATGGGCCTTTAGAAGCCTCAACCTAATTAGAGAAATATTATTTTGGAAAATGTTATCAATATAACCCCATCACAATAAAATCATGCCCATTCCAAAAGAAACAAGAAAGAAATATGTCAATGCATGATAATATTTTCTAAGTAAACCAATTACAAAAACTAACATACATACAACGATATATTATGGTGGATACAAAATTTGTACTCCAGTGTGGACACCAGCCAAATTCAGTTTTGGCAATGAGCAAAATAAATTAAGGCGTTGAAAAAGAAAAACACGGAGTACAACTCTGCAGGTGGAAAAGGCAGGTGAACGGAAGTTGTTGCAACTAAAATCATGTCTAAAATGTGTATATAATATATATACTTTTTGTTTTTGAACACCATAATAATATATATACTAGTCCATGCTTTAATCTGTCTTGATTAGCCGTCGTACTCTTAAGTCTATCAATGGAGAATATTTAATGTTTAATTGCGAGTATACTAAGTTTTAAGTTTTATTTAGTTATAAATTTCTTGTGATTTGTATGACTGGTTTTGTAAGTAGCTCGTGTTAATTATATGATCTGATTGATAATAGTTTTATTTATTCCATCTAAAATTAGAACAGATAATGGTTTCTTCGTACTGAAGAAATTCTAGGGAGATGGGAACCAAACATGGTGGATGATGTCTTGCGCATAACCGTTCTAACCATTCTAGCTCTTTGCAGCTTTTTCTTTGTTATTCATTTATTAGTAGCTATTACAACTAAAAGTTAAAACGGTTATATTTTTTTATCTTTTTCGATCTAAAAAGAAAGATCTAGCTCAATTCGTCACTTCAGATACTTCCAAATCATATTAAGATCGAGACTTTATTTTGTAATTTCCATCTTCGCTTAAGACAATTATAGAGATCAAAATTAGTGATAATATGAGCTTTAGATTTAGAATCGGATGAAGATTAAGGCACAAATATCACAAATAAATGGTAAATACACGCAAAAATAGATAAATAACAACAACAAAAAAAAATATAATGTGTAAATTTCTGGTATTTCATTGATTGGAGAAGATGACATATCTTTGCCAAAAAAAAAAAAAAAAGAGAAGATGACATATAGAGTATATACACAACTGGTAACCCAAAAAAATAATTACTTACATATTATATATATATATATAGGACTTAATTCGTTTGATTATTATACAAAGTAAAAAATATTTCTTTCTAATTTTCCATTTTTCAATCTATTTATATTTTCGCTTTATGTAGAATATTATACTACTGTAAAATAATTAATTAGTTTCTATTTAAAATCATCAATTTCAGTTACATAAACGCATCATATTCCGTTAATATGTAACAAATAAAATAAAAAATTGAGGGGACGTCTCTATCAAAGATGATGTCGACAACCGAAATACACATGCAAAAGGCCAAAGAGGAAAACAACACTTTGAAATAAGACAACAATAATTAAGAAAATATATTTCTTTCAATTTTAACTCAAGAGGGTAATGAAATCTTCGAGAATTAGATCGGGGTCCACACTATTCAGTGTGTTCACTATCTCTTTCGACGTTGGGAAAAGTGGTCATCATCACCATTATCCTCATCCTTGCTCATGCACCATTGATCTTCCCTTCTAGATTCTTGATATAGATTGTTGTATGACTCCTAGTAGACATTTTAATTTGCTAACTAAAGTCGATATAAATTTTGCAAAATATATATAGGATTTAACACAAGTCTTATGTAAAATTTAAGATCTACAACAACCCTACTTTGTTGCATTGTCTATGCGATATATGATTCAACATTTCCTACCGTTTATTTTGTTTTGTTTGTATTGAATAATATCTGCTATAACCGTTTTATTCCATGATCAATAATGAAAGTACAATGGTCCATCATTTTTTGGGGTTGCCAAGATTTTTTCTGTATATATATCACATATATGTATATAGACAATTTTGATATGTGGCAAAATTTATCATCCAAATTCTTTTAATGATTTAATTTGTTAGAGTCACTACATACACTAGGCTATTGTGACTTGAACTCTTGGAGTATATGACCAGTGACCAATCAGCCAAATCAACTTCTCAATCAACCACTAATCTCCTAATTATGTCGATTTAGAGATTTTTTCTTTTTTGTTTGATAAAGGGTATAGAGATATACTTGTTAATATATAAGTCCAACAATTAATTCAAGGCACTTTCGAAAGAACAATTTTTTTTTCTTTCGTTCACACAACAATACAATACCATATATATGAATATGATCACACAATATTGCCACAATTATTAGAAAATTACCAAATGGAACATTACAAAGTATTGAAAAAACAAAACCTTTTCTTTCTTAATCACAAATCATAGAGGACCGGACGCTCAACTGCTTCAATCTAGTTTCCAGTGTGGACCCGTCACAAGACCTCCCATTATTAACTTTAATGTATGTTTGATAATGCAAAATAAAAGTATTAAAACCTTTCTTTTGTTTGTTTGTTTGTTTTAACATTCTGGTGTTTGGGTATGGTCTCTTTTCGGGTCATGGCAATAGTTATAGACCAAGAAGTTCCTCTGTGCCCATGCCATCGCCGCCATTTGCTGCCGGCTCAACCCTTGGTTGCGAGCTAGTGCAGGCGATGGCGGTCTGCATGAGCTAGAGGTATCCGCTGTGCACCCGGCTAGCTTAAAGTTTTTGTACTTGGCCACAAATGGTTGGTATCGATAATCGGCTTTGATCCTTCCATTTTCCGTGGCCCAGTCCGATGCATCCCATATCGATCCGTAAACCCACATCGGTCTTGTTGGGAACGTAGCTTCATTCTTTCTATTATATGTACGTATCGGTACATCGTCTACGAAGAATCTACATATTGGTAAAAATAATTCAATTTAGAATATTAAACAAATTGCAAATGGATATAATTAATATCAAAATTCTTGACTTACACAATTTCGTTAGGGTTCCATAAAATTGCGTAATGGTGATAATCTTGAGTAGGGTCGAACCATAAGGTAAATTTCATTTCTCTCCCAATGACATTTCGGTCGCCACTTCCTCTAACGAATACATTCGTTTGAAGGGAGTAAGGTTTCCCTGGCGTCGTCCCTAGAAACTCGATATCGACCTCGTCGTGGTCTCCAGGATGCTCTTGGTTGTTTGAGAGCTAGAAATCCAAAAATTGATGAAAATTTTGAATTTTAGTAACGCTTTAACTACACAATCATTATATGTTTGGTTAATTAGTTCATAATCATATGCTTACGTAGAGGGATGTATCAACTCCAGCCGTGAAGCCTGATTGGAGCTTAATGGAAGCACCAAAGTATCCCGACCGGTATGGACGAAGAGACTTGAACCCACTCCCTGTTCATATTCACATTTAATAAATCACTAAAATCAATTTATTACATAAGACAAAAAATAACTATTATAAATGATATAATTAAAATAACTAATAGGGAATAAAAAGAATAAATATAAGCTACCGACACAGTCCTACAAGTCGTGCGGTGTATTAAATAACAATAGCAACTTAAGTGAGTGAGGTTTGACAAAGAAACAAAAGATATAGCCACTTACCAAAATTGATTCTATTCAAACTTGCTACATTCAATAATATTTGTTTTCAATGTTCTGTTCCAAATAAATAGTATATAATCTTTTTGTACATATTATAACATGGACAAACGAATTGAGTCCGAAAATTTGGTTGAAAAGGAAACAAAGAAAAGAAAAAGACCAGTGGATTTGTCGAGCCAAAGAGTGATAACATCTTGCTCTCTACGTTGGTGTTGAGATCCCCATAAAGTACGGAATTCGCGATCAAAAGGTGAAGTCGGTACTCGGGAACTCGGGTAGTAACCCGGTGAAGGAGAACGCTGGCTGTAAACACTACTATGGCACAACACTAAGAGAGTGAGACCAAGAAGAAAAAGAGGCAAAGCCATTGTGAAAGTGGGTTAGAGCCTTTTGAGTGGTTTACTTCAAAAGGGGGAATAAAATTTATTTAAGAGAGACAAATATTTATGAATATGAATGAAGAAAAGTGAGTGAACACAAGTGTGTATAAATAGAGTGATATGCGGGTCCGACAGTTATAGGAGTGAGTGACTATTATCCGTCGATTGGATGGGCCTTATGGATTTATCCCATGTCAGATATGAACATTTAATGTCAACTTACATCATATATGATTAATAAAGAAAAAGAAAGTGAGAAATGAAAAATTCAAGAAAAGGAAACTGAGTAATAAACTATATATTTTTTTCCTATATAGAGATTTTCAGATTCATATTTAACAACTACTCTTCTTTATAGAAAGTATAACGGGTATGATTGCTATATCAGATAAATAGTAGAATAGCGGAATAGGTGAATAATTATTAGCGGAACGGACTGAACGAGAGAAATTTTTGTAGATTAATTACAAAACGGTAAAAAACTATTTTTAGTAGATTAATCACATTTTATTTTTTTCTAGTTTATTTTTAACATGATAGTAGTATATAGCAGAATCACTTAATCCAAAAACATAAAAAAGTGAAAACATAAAAATTTGATAAATATTATAAATGGTAAAAAGTAACGGAATCATATTTTCAAAACGTGAAAACATGAACAAATGATATATCATTCAAACCTAACGTAAGTTTGTTTTTCCCCTCCAACTGTATTGATGACATATTTTTGGTAAAAATATAAAGTTTTTTTGTGAGAGTAAGATACATGCATAGTTAAATGTTTCTTGACAGAAGACAATGTCTTTTATTTTCACTATCCATAATGTCTTTCCAACATTACTACATTTAGTTTTGCTATAAACCCTCTTTTGTATTGTGTGCAGATTAAAAATAATCAACCAACTTTAGTCGAAATATTTTTTATGAAAGAAAGTTTAAAATTAGTAAAACATATGGTATTAATGCATGCATTTATAGAGATTATTTAGGTTTTCAATTACTTGGAAATAAATGTTTTTCAATATATTTTTAAGACATTATGTCTTAAATTATACATTAAATATAGAAAATTTAAGTCTTCTATAATTTTCCCATGTTTTTGGCTTAAATGTTGGCTAAGCGCTAAGCATTATTCCGCCGAGCCATTTTCTTAATTTGTTGATATTATGCAACTAACCAAATATTTATTAAATAATTTTATTTTATCTAGTAAAATAAGTGAATTTATAGCTAAATAAACTGTCGGTTCAATATAAAAATAAAGAAAAAAAGAAAAGAAAAGAATGAGAACGTATATATAAAAGGAGTACAATGAACATAACCATTTCATATAAGAAAATGACACTTTTTTAGCGGCCTATAAAATATTGACATTATCTTTCTTATTATAAATTTGAACCCATTTCATTTCGGTTTCTCTTTTTTTTTTTTAATTCTTTTTTTCTATTAATTTAATTAGGATAAAGTCGAAGATGTAACATGTTTGGTCAATTTCCCATCGAGGGTCACATGCATGGATAAGAAACTAGATCAATCCAATGTAGTTTCATAGTTTTTTGTTTTAAATCTAAAAGTTTGTCAATAAATTTTAACTCCGCATAGATTATAACACGAAGTAAATTAATACACATGTATTTAGAAAATGAATCCTAAAAACCACATGTATTTACACATGTTTTAAATCTAGGGATCTATTTTTTTATTTAATTAACTGATGAGATCTTATTCATAATAAATAGTTGAAAATATAATAAGTTTGACTTTTTAACGTTATATTTGACTTAATTTATACAGATTTTCAACCATAACAATTAATGAAAATAGAAAATACAAATATAAATAGATTAAATTAGATGATTGATTTCTGAAAATCTCTTTGATCTAGTTGTCAATTAAATTTAACAAATAATTTTATTTCATGTATAGTGTTTAATTCCTAAAGATTAATTGTTTATTGTGAGTATAGTGCAAACTGTTTATAGTAGTTTTTTATAATGCGGATAGATAGTTCAATTGTGAAATCGTTCATTGTAAAAAGTTGTTTCCATTAAATTTGATAGTCGTGAATGTTAAGTGTACATTTATATAGACACCACATTCTAGATATAATATTAAACAAAAATTAAGGAAATTTAAGACCTTAACTAAGTTATTACTTTCGAATTGATTATCTTTGATATGAACCATGCATATATAAAAAATATATACTAGAATGCTTTAATCTACAGTAATTATATCAAAGTCAAAGTGAAAAGTTAATCATGTGTTTTTTGGTAATAAATTGAGAATGTATAACTTTTAAGTAAATATATTTTGTTAACTATTCAATTCAAATGTCATAATTAAATTTAAAATTGGCGTGTTATTTATTTATGCTTCCAGTGATCAAGTATCCAGTGATCATACTTGATCACATATGTGCTTGGAAAGATAGAGATTCTCTAGAACTTCTTCAATGAAAGAGCTGAAGAAGCTGGGAGGTTCTTCATAAATATGCTTTGAGATTTTTTCTGATTTTATATCATGCATAAACTGGTATTTTAAATTTGATAATTTTTATATATTTTTTATGCATGGTTCATATCAGAGATAATCAATTCAAAAGTAATAACTTAGTTAAGGTCTTAAATTTCCTTAATTTTTGTGAGCATAATTTGCACGGTAATAAGAATCTCTACCACGAGAACCTCCTCCATTGAAACAAACCCTTCGTCCGCTTATATTACTTGACAAAGAATGCAAATCCAGGTAGTCATTGGTTCATTTTACATTAGTGTTGCAAGGACGATGATCTGAAATCTACTAATTTAATTTATCATAACAATAAATCTTAAGAACTCTGTTTTAGTCTCTATTTTTTGCTTTAAAAACATTATGAAAAGGGATGTATATATTGTAACCAAAGTTTTTGTTTGAATAAAATTTTACATTCATTAAAAAAATAATAATAATAAATCTTAATGATAAAAGCCATAGCACATGTTTCATAAAACCGTACGATTCAAATGGCAGAAAAAAATATGTTGATAAACACTTAATTCCACTTTATTTTTTATACTTTGCGAATAAAATATTTATGAAAAATTAAGGCTAAAATATATTTTTTTTGTCAAGACTAAATTATTTATATATAATCCCCTTAGAATATATTTTTATCAATTAATTATTTTGATATGTTCCAATATTATTTTCATAAATATTTAATTTTATTTGCAATAATCATAAATATATAACACTTCAAATAGAATACTATATTTTGGCTGCTATAATTTTTATATAAAAAAATAGAAATTACAAAAAAAATACTCAAATTTTTATATATCCATTACGTATTAAAAAAAAAAATCAGAATATATGTACATATATTAGAATCATATATTAGTTTCGCAACCGACTGTGTTTGATTATCAAATTTCACAATATTGCTTTATAAGAAAGTCACCCCCTGCATAAAAAGAAATAGAAACTAACTTTTTTTTTTTTTGTTTTTGACAACCTAAGCTAGCATTTTTTTTTTTTTTTATCTTAACATTTGAAGTTGGTTATGGTTATAGTATTAGTTTGGTATTGGACTTGTTGGTAACAAAACCATGCGGCTTCGATGCATGAAATCATGCCGAGACAAGGGCTACTTACCGTACGGACATTAATAACTAATAGTATTATTGTTCACTACCAAGAAACAAAAATGAGAAAGTAACTGATGTCAAACAATAGTAATTTTTTGAAATTTAACGACGCATATTACTCCATTTCAGAAAAATGAATTGTTTTACTAGAAAATATGTTACTTAAGTTATTCATATTTTAACGTTAAAAAATATTTTATTAAATATTTAATGAAATAATAACAAAATAAGAATTTATCGAAATAACCATGATTCTTTGTTGGTGTCTAAAGCCTCTGATCATCCTTCATCCGTGTCTATATTCTACTTAGCTACAGATGCCCAAAACAAAATATGTTATTTTGAACTCATGAGAAATACACGAAAACATTTTGACCAAAAAAAAAAAAAGAGAAACACGAAAACAGTGGCTTTTTTTTTACCTGCGATTGTATATATTAACCAAAAAATCATATTTCTCTAAGTATAATTATATAAGCGTAGCATTGTTGTAGAATTGATGGTTGAATTGGTTTAAGTTAGGTTGATTGGAAGGGAAGCTATCACAGTGCCGGCTTAGAGGGAGGGATAATGGGTACGACCGCCCGGGGCTCCGTTCCGTGCCCTAGTAATTAAGGGCCTCATTTTTAAAAATATATAGTAAACTAAATATAAAATTAAAAAGAGGCCCAAAAAAAAATTTGTGTATATATTTTGTTTTTATAACAAATTTCTATAATAAAAGATATATTAAAAAAAATTTATAATAAAAAAATATCTAAAAAAAAAAATTTAGGGTCCAAAATTTTTTTTTGCCCAAAGGCCCATAATAATTTTGAACCGGCCTCTCCTAAACCAGACCGGTCAACTTGGTTGACTATCTTAACTGGTTAGCAAACATGTTAATTGTAACTCAAATTAGACATATCATAGGTCCTAATTATCAATTATATGATAGTAATTGAGTGGATTAATCGTTATAGATCAGTGTAGAACAAGGAAGTGGTCTCGGACCCTTTTGGTTTAGTGTGAACCAATGTTGGTTCATTATCAGTTTCAAATTAGACTAAATCCATGTGAGTCATGGGAACCAACTTAGTATGATTAATTATTGATAGTGGACTATATAGAAATGGTTAGATTCGAACCAATAATAAGTGATGGAAGTTGTTTAAGCTTGGTTAATTGAACATATTGAAACTTGGATCTTTATTGATGGTGATTGTTTAGTTATTGATACTCGTTAATTGGCCGTAAATTGAATGAATGTGGGTTGATAAATGATAAGAACGAACCCGTATTTTTTTAATGTAAATATAACTTGAGAATGAAATGTTATCTGAACCAAAAAAGTGAAGCTTAGATTTTGGTGATTCTATAGCTCTTGAATAGTGGGATCTTAAAATCTGAAGTTTTGAGGACTTTGAATATGTCATATGTGATCATATGAAGAATTAAGTCTATATAATAAAGGGAAAACGGCCTAAACCCCCATGAACTATGTTATTTTATCAGATTCCTCCACAGAACTTATAAATTTGTATTTCCCACACAAACTATATCAAATCGGATTAAACCCCCAAATCGTGTTACGGTGTTACTGTTCCGTTAAACGGAGATGACTAGGATGCCACGTAGGATTAAAAACGACTGCGTTTTGGCGTTATGGCACACGACTTGGCTGAATCAAAACGACGTAACGAGATAGACCGTTTTTCAACGGCTGGAATCTATGAATGGACACGCTATTTTTGATGGTCATTAAAATAGTTTCATGGTCAATTTGCTTTTAATAAAATTGTCAAGATTACGACTAATATCGTACCTTCTTTTTACTAGTAAGATTCATCATTCACCCTAAACTAAGGTATTTTGCATGATTCTCGTTGAAATTATTTTGTTTATGATTAATGCCGAATGGTTTTCGTACATACTATTTGGTTTACGGTAGATCATCTTGGACTTTTTTTGGTCAATAAAATATTGTTTTATTGATTTTTTTTAATCAACTATAATTTTTTTTTTCTAAAGCTACTACAGTTCATCTAAATTAAATATTTTATTTTATATCAACTAAATATTTCAATATTTAATTGCTTTTAAGGGTAAAACCTCCACTGATTCTTTTGTTAACTCAACCAGTAATAATTCCTCAATTTATTAATAATGAAGTACTCGTTATTCATTTTCTAGCTATACTTTTAAAACTATGGGGGATGTATTGGACTAAGGATTTTAGAGGATTTTGTGGAATTTTAAAAATTTTGGATTTTAAGTGGATTTGTAAGTATTTGGTAGGATTGTTAGATTTTTTTGTTAAAAAAGAAAACAAAACCTTTGTGATTTGATGAGATTTAATGAGATTTTACAGAATAATATAGGAGATTTTGGGAGATTGTTAGAAAAAAATTGGATTTTAAAAACAATCAAACCACGAACATATACACAGGAAAAAAAAGAAACAGTGGTCTTGAATGTATGCGCTAAGGCTTCTAGAGGAACATCAAACCAAATGCTAATACCTTTATGCATATACTTCCTGAGTAAAAAGAAGTAGATACCAGTTAAGAAAATGTTCCCCTTCTATGTTTACGACATCGGTCAAAGCTTTGATCCAACTCTGCTGCACATCCTCACTTTTCCCTTCACAAGTCTACTTGAATGCATCTCCAAAGACTCCGCTCTGTTTCCGAACATGGGACAGATCAACTTTGTAAAATATAGTCATCACAATCTGCCCTTGAGCTTCTTTGCACTTGAAGATTTCAACCAATTCATCTAAACACCAGCTTGAAGAAGCGTAATTTTTCGAGAGCACCACGATCGAGACTCTTGACTCTCTAATCGCTTGCTCGAGCTCAGGTTTAATCGAGTGGCCTCTCTCAATCCCCTGATCTTTGAACATCGTGATACCTTTGCTAGTGAAGTGATAGTGTAAATGACTGAGAAACCGTTTACCCACTTAATCTCCTTGAACCCTCTTCCTTCTTCGTCTGTCAGATTACGAGCTGAAAGCAAAATCGAGGGCAAATTCGTTTCTTTTATTGGCTAATTAAACAACAAACTCACCAAATTCTTCACGTAAATAACAAAAATCAAAGCTTTGGATAGCTAAATTTCAGGTATAAAAGTGAAACTAGATTTTACTCACCTGCGCCCATAAGTTCGTCCAAGAGAGCTCGCTGAGCGTCCATGGTGGGCAAGGAAGAAAACGAACTGAATCTAGAGAGAGAATAAGGCAATTGAAGAACCTCGTTCGTGGCCCATAGCTTCACGAACAACAAGTCTATTGCGCATCAACGTCAACGTCGTAACAAGTCAATAACGTAAATTTCTGAATATAATCAGAAGAAAGAAACACAACCCAAAATCCAGGTACAATCCGAAATTGAAATCTATGGAAAAGAAGTGGTTGATTCCAATAGATAGTATTTTTGACAGAGACTGTCCACGGAGACTGACGCAAATCTGAAGAACAAAGTGGTGTGAACAAAGAGAGCCATGAGTTTTATGAAAGGAGAGAGAGACACAAATCCTTTGCATCGTTTGTTTCTGAGATTGAAGAAGACGATATTGAAGAACAAGATGGAAAAATCGAGGATGAGATACCTTTTCTGCAATTTTCTATGTTAACATATTTTTATTTTTGAAATCTCATCAAATCACACCTCCAAAAGTGTGATTTTTCCACTCCTAATTTTTCACTAAAAAGGTATCGAAAATCACCCCAAATCACTTTCAATATGTTTTAAGAAAATTTTTGTTAACTTTTGAATAACACTGAATTTGGTATGATTTGTATAAATTGTTGATTGAATAACAAGAGATTCTAAATGATTTTGAATGATTTTACATAAATCTCATGTTCAATAACATAGAATTTTAAACGAGATTTAGAAATCCTTGATTGAATAACATGGGATTTAAAAAAAAGATCAAAATCCTCCCAAATCATTAATCCAATACATCCCCCTATGTATTTGTAGTAAAATAGTCTTAAACTTTTCAACATACTTTCCTAAATCACAAATCCAATAACATTAAACTAGACTTAAATTTAAATTATGTGAAGTACCATGATCATTAAATTAGGTTCCCTTAAACATTTCAGTTGCTTCTATCATTTTCAGAAAATAACTTTGCAGATAGAAAATCTGAGTGGTGGAAATACTGGAATCTAAAGTTTGATTAGAAATGTGCTTACCTATCATTAAAAATTAACCTATCATTAAAAATGTGCTTACCGACAAAATCTGAGTGGGGGAAAATATATTGGAATCTAAGCTTAATTAAGTCGTGTCACTTACAACAATATTGTGAAGAACATTCTATCCTCTTCAGTATTGAGAACAAAACAGTTTCACTTATAATTCCATAATCATTGATGATAATATTATACAATTTCATTAATCTTTTCAATACAACACCCAAATGGTATATATAATCTTTCAGTACTGTAAGAGACTATTAATGCAACTAATACACATAAACAACTAATCTGGTAGGTATTATCAACAAAATTAGCGTTGAGATGTGTCGGTAGAGCAAGAAGACTTTTGATCTTGTAAGTTGAGTGGTCATGATCTCAGAAAATTTATTTAAACCTAGTTGGTTATAAAAGTCAGATGATGAAAGTTTTGCATATGGAAAGACGTCAAGATAAGATAAATTCGTTTTCGAGGTGCACAATTGTAGTTTTGCACACTTGTAGTATATATAACATTTAAATTCCTAAAACTGGTATCAAGTTCTTTACCTTTAACTTTAGTATACTATCGTTGCATTTATTAACAAAATTCATGAACAGTACTGAATTAGGTATATGACGATTATTTGGGAAGAAATTTAGTAAATAACTTTGCAAATAGAGTTTACGGTTTCTAACGTTTTTGTGTGATGATAAGATGGCTATAATGCCTTTAGATGTTTTTGATAAAATAATGTTGCTATTTTTCCAAGCGAAGCAAGTATAATTATAACATGGATTTTTTTGGAGTTATTTTCAGGTTAATTGCACAACAACATTTTGTCAATAGTCGAGAAGTATAATGTTACTTCCTTGAATAACATGATATTTTAGCAAATGATATGCGATTTTCTAAAATAACCAAAATAGACCCAACCTCTCTGATGTCGGTATTTTCGATAAAATCTTGCTATTCTATTCATTTTGGATGATAAAACATAAATGTGAATTTTAGGTCAAATAAACGTTATATATACTGTTATGACTCATTAATGAATGGTCTTTGTTTTTGAATTTTAACATAAAGTACATCTCAAAATGGCATACTTATATGTAAATATATTTATTAACAGAAATTCTTTTTTTTTTTAACAACATATATTGATTACCTTATAAAAGCCAATGAGGCGGAACATCGTTTACATAAGTAACATATTGCGGGGAGGTACGAACATGTCGTGCCAAATTATCCGCTTTTATATTTATGTTCCTAGGGATATGAGAGATCGAGGAGGACAGAAATTCTTCCCTGTCACTCGCGATTGCTTCTAGGTAGACTGAGAAAGCCGGCCATTCAGTGGGAGAAGACACCATCTTCACCAAGTCCGAACAGTCTGTTAGGAAAGATACATGGTCATTGCCTGCACCAATCATGCATCTCATCGCCCACACCAGTGCCTCTACCTCCGCGTGGAGAGGAGATAGACTTCGTCGTAGGTTTGCCGCCCCCATAGTTGGTGATCCTTCATGTTTTGTACAAAACCAGCCAATACCTGCAAGTTCACCAGTCTCTTTCCACGAACCATCCACAAAACATCTATAGCCCGAAAAACTGTCCGGAAGAGGATTGGCCCGTGGCCTAGGGCAGTGTAACAAGCCCGGAGTAGTCGGGTTTGTACACTCCTCCTCTACCTGAGCCTGATTCCAAACTAGTGCTTCCGCATCAGCCAACCGTATTACATCCTGAGAGTTCTCATCCACATTCTCAAAAACTTTAGCATTCCTCGCCTTCCATATATACCATATGATCCAAGGGAAAGAGTCACTTTGGGTCTGTGATGGTTGTCTCGAAAACAGGTAATCAAAATTCGTAAACAAAGAGGGTGTCGGAAATAAGTGTGAGCCTGACGGTACCTGAGACAGAGCCCAAGCTTGTCTGGCTGGAGGGCATTCGAAGAGGACATGGCTGATCGTTTCTTCGAAATACCCACATCTGGCACAAGCCAAATCACAATTAATCCCCCTCCTGCTTAGATTATAAGAAACCGAGATACACCCAGAAACGGCTTGCCACATGAAATGTCTTATCTTAGGTGGGCATTTGACTGTCCACACATGAGCCTGTAGGGGAATACAGTCTGGACCGTAGACTCTGGGAGGTGCCGTAGAAGGATTTGGAAGCCGGGCCGTATGGTAGCCTGACTTGACCGTATATTTTCCTGTTTTTGTAAAGTGCCAGCCAAAAGAATCCGGTTTATTCTGGTTACCGATGGGAATAGCCGAAATGACTTGTACATCTGATGGGTCGAAATAGTCTTTTAACCTATGCAGATCCCAAGAGTTTGTCTGAGTATCAATGAGATGTCGAATTTGAAGGGACGGATCCATGAGGGTTCCGTTGCTTATGGCTGGTCTCGAGAATTGAACTGGGACCTAAGGATCATTCCAAACGGAAATGGTGTCACCTGAGCCAATTCTTTTAATAAGTCATTTTTTAACCAGAGATCGAGCAGAGATCATACTTCTCCATCCATATGATGGAGAGTAGGATTTTAAAGTGTCCAAAGGATTAGAATTCCGATAATAGCGTCCTTTGAAGACTCTTGATAACATAAATTCATTAGATAACAAATAAAACTAATTTAGATTATTAAAATGAAAAGACAAATGAAAATAAGTCATTAAAACAAAATAAATATAATGTCAAATAAAAAGTTAATAGTGATACCGTTTAATATGATTTGAAAGGATACATGTCCAAAACATATCAATGTACATCATATCAATTTACATCAGTTACTATTAGAATTTAATGAAATTAAAACGATATGATCTAAAAATATTTGTTATTCATCAATCATCCAATTATCACTAGTTAAATTATAATATATTTTGTTTTGACAAATTTATAATTTAAAAGGATATAGGTTTACCACTTACTATTAAAGCTTAATATAATTTAAAAGCATATAGGTTTTTCTATTTATAATATTTGTATATCATTTTTTCCGTATAACCTAATTTTTTAAAAATGTACAATTGAAAAAAAAAAAAAAGTACAATTGGAACGATCTCTCACACCTGACAATCATTCACGACAAAGAATAATATAAAAAATAAATTGCACACATAACGAGTCTTCATCTTAATATTAGATCAATAGAAAATATCTCACCTGAAAAATACTCTCAGAATTCAACGATAAACTTGTTTCTAGAGTAATGTTACACGAAAGTTAAAAAATAATCGAGAATAACAACAACATGATGAACCATTCATCTAGTACTTGTTTACTTATATCACTCCCTCTTAAACAGAAATATGTGAGGACTAAAGTAACAAACTCTGAGCAGAACATGTTGCACCAGAGTTAATCCAACTTCGAAGCTCATAAAAAACCTTTGAACATTGTCTACAAAGTCAATATGCAAGAATTATAATTCTAAAGGATCTTTGAAAAATAAATTTGACAAAATTTACAATACATATTATAGTAATGTGATGAATATAGTTATCCGATCTTACTAAAATAGTAAAAAGATTAGTTGGAGAAATTGCCCAAAGTCTTTGAATGGCTATTATATTTCCAATAATTCCTTCAACAAAAGAAACCAAACGAATACTCAGCCAATGATTGCTCCATAGTTGTTACATAATGATTTGTTTATTAAAGTTGATACTAATAATTAACAAATCAATGATCACGTTACTAAAAATAAATAAAGCGATGACCCGATGGCTCCTTTAAAAAAAATAAAAAAGAATATTTTAAGTGGTTTTCTTACTTGACAATGACTACTAATAATAATAAGAATAATATAATTTATTAAAAACAGTGTAATTAAACTGCCGCCATAATTCCAAAATTTTAAACAGTGTAAACAAACTTAAAATTCAAGCTTTATAAAGCCTTGTTATAAATAATTGTATTGTTATATGGATGTCCATTATAGGCCCATTAGAAGGTTCTAGAATACTTAGTACCTTAACCTAAACCCTAATGTTGGATCCCTATATATATGTTGTATCTTCCTCTTAGATTAATAACACCGAGAATATTTTCCCTAAAACCTTTTTTGTTCACAACACGTTATCAGCACGAGCCCTAGCCACTGACGAAACCCTAGCCGATGCCGTTTGCCTTATGACGATGTCTCTGTCTTCGTTATATCGATTAAGATTGTTTCATTCTAAAGATAAGTAGCCATATGCTTTATATTCGATCGGTCTAT